>CM044001.1:95549519-95869519 GCA_024085815.1 Flaveria linearis | reverse complement strand
GGTCTAACCGTGACCATTTTACACCCCTCGGGATCAGTTGCAATTATTGGGTGTGTAATTAATGTGAGAATTGATTGTGCGCAGGTAAGATATGTCACGGTTTGGCCAAACCGTGACATATTGTATATATTTTCTATATTTTTTAATCTTTTTAATCATACAAGTTTGTTTTTATTTTTATTTTATCACACGGTTAACCTAATCATAACATACGAGTTTGTGTTTTGTGTTTATTATTAATTTATCATATTACAAGTAATTTTTTTATTAAACATGTGACGGTTGTTACAAGTAGTTTGTTATTTTATCACACGGTTAACCTAAACGTAAAAATCGGTTATTATTATACAGTTACATTACAAGTTGGTTCATACACATACAATTACCATTATCAACATTACAAATATAAAACAAACAAACAAAGAAACACAACCAAACAAACACCATCAAATATACAAGCCATCATAACTGAAACTACATATATATATATACAACAAGTTTGTACATACAAAAAAATACAAACAAAATATATATCTAATCTGTCATATCTGCATCGTCACTGCCCTGACTTGACCCGCCCGCACCAGAGGGGCCAGCACCGTCATGGCCTAACCGCCTGGGCGGTTGTTACAACAACGGCGTACCCGAGGCGGCATAGTCCGAGACCATGTGCTGGATGACCCAGTCCATCATCTCCTCCAGCCTCGTGACCCTGGCTCGCGTGTCCTAAAGATATCTATAACATGAGCAAGCAAATCGCACGGCATGGTACACGCGCTGAGGATGCTGGGGCGGGTCCTGGTCATGCGGCGGAGGAATTAGCTGATCCTCCCCGCCACCAAGCGGCTCGTGGGCAACCTGAACGTGGACCTCAGCCCCTGCCAACTCGGGTGGGTCCACCAACGGCTCGGGCACCCATGCCACTAGCTCATGGTATCTACTAAGGAGGTGCCACGTGCCGTCAGGGAACCTCCGGACGATCCTCATCCTAGTGGCGGTGGCCCGGTTTGCCACGCGCACAGGAATCGGAGATAGCGGGAGCTGGGACATGGCATGCGCGTACCCCAGGCCCCAAGCGATCTGGGAGACGATGTTCCCGCCCACCAACGCCCCTCGCGCCTGCCTGTGATAATAACTAGCAAAGTAGTCCGCAAGGGCATGCACGAGGTGGCTGTATCGGTGTGTGAGTACATACCGGAGAAAGAAAAGGTCGGCGGTGTTGACCTTGTCGGTCCCCGCTCCACGACCAGCGACGAACGTGGCGATCAGTCGGTGAATGTATCGATATAGAGGGTCTCGTCTATGAGACGACCTCGAATCGCCACCGTATGGTCCGTCGTCGATCGCAGGCCACCAGACCTGATCCGAGTCGTCAACCCCACGAATCAAGGCGGTGGTGTACATCGGCTGTCGGACCTCCACCTCCGTATAGAGGCCGCTGACGACAACGAACCGTCTAAGTTACATGCGGTGGAGGGAGCCAAACATCCTGAAAGCAACCTCCGCGGGTTCACGACCATCCGCGATGTCGTCCTCATCAAGCTCCGGAAGCTCCTTCGCACGAGGACGGAATGTGAACGTGCAGTAAAACTCCATAGTGAGCTCCCGATGTGCAGGGTCGCCCATCCTGAACAGTTGGTCCCATGGGCTGTCATCGCCTATGATCTCAAAAATCGCTCGCGCTCCCCAACGAGCTCTAAGAACTCCTCTGACAAGACAGTCCCTGGTGCTGGCGGTCGTCCTCTCAGGGTCTTGAGCCGCTCGTATGGTGTACTCCCCTCGTCGAACTACAGATGCGGGCAGTCATCAATCCCGGGAATAAACGCAGCGTCGGCATCCATCTCTGAGAAAAATCTGTGTATATCATTATTTATAATGTTTAAAAAATTAATGGTTGACGGTTAATATTGTTACTATTATTATTACTATTATTATTATTAATATTATTATTAATATCATTATTATTACTATTATTATTATTAGTATTATTATTACTATTATTACTACTATTATTATTACTATCACTATTATTATTATTATTATTATATTATTATTATTATTATTATTATTTCTATTATTATTATAATTATTTTTATTTCTATTATTATTATTACTATTATTATTATTATTATTATTATTATTATTATTTCTATTATTATTATTATTATTATTTTATTTCTATTATTATTATTTCTATTATTACTATCATTATTATTATTATTACTATTATTATTATTATTATTATTATTACTATTATTATTATTACTACTACCGTTATTATTACTATTATTACTATTATTACTATTATTATTATTATTTCTATTATTATTATTATTATTATTATTATTATTATTTCTATTATTATTATTTCTATTATTACTGACAGGATCTCAGCCTCTATTTTGATCAATCAGATTGGTTTGCAGAGAATTTAGCACGAAATTAGCAATTAAATCAAGATTACAAAATGTTTTGCATGTAACAGTACAAACATAGAGAGAGAGAAGAGTTCTGCGAAAAATTAATTTTTCTATTACTCAACACGTTTCGGCCATTAAAACAGCATGGTTCACCATCCTTTTATAGGCGGCAAAAGGATGGTGATGATGTCCTTTGACAGGACATCAACCGATTATTAAAATTACAACTGATGGAACATAAAACTACTGAAGATGTCAACAACTGACATCTTCTTACAAAAGTGTTCCTATCTTTTACAAGTACTGAAAAAGTAAACTACTGAAAATCCTACAACGACCAAAGAACAAACTCTTCAGTCGTTTATAACTACTGATACTATAACAGCTGAAGAACAAGCTCTTCAGCTGTTGTACAAACTACTGAAATAAAATTACAAAACTACTGAAAGGGAAAAACCATCACAACAACTGAAGAAGACTTCTTCAGCTGTTGTGACAAACTCTGAATCTTCAACACTTGAGACTTGGGCTTCAGATGATGTATCAGCTGATGACTTCAGTAGATGTCATCAGCTGTTGTCTTCAGTCTTTATCTTCAGACGTTGTGCATCAGTAGATGATCTTCAGTTCTTCAGTTCTTCAGCTTTTGATCTTCAGCACTTGTCTTCAGTACTTTAAGTCTTCAGTACTTTAGATTCTTCAACTGTTGTACTTCAGATCTTTGATCTTCAGACTTTGTCAGAACAGCTGATGGAAGTCTTCAGCAGTTGTTGCAATGGCATGTGGGACTTAGAGGTTTTCCCGATCTTGGCTCATTGGTTCTTTGGTCCAACAAACTCCCCCTGAACCAATGCAGCCAAAACCTCTAAATATTTGTTGTCCCACTTATTGTTGGCAGAAATATTGGTCTATTTCCTTCTAGATCAGATTAGAAGTTGACCCAGATAAGCACTGGCCTGAGAGGTAGTCTCTAAGGTTTGATTGGCTGAGTATGGATGGGAGCTCTGTTTTGGGGAATTGGACACAGAGCTGTTGTCCCATCCATGAGATCTACCTCCCATGTACTAGCCGGTAGGATTCTCGGGTGTAGGCCTGAAGAAATATCATCTGCTCTTCTTTGGTTAGGTCTTCAGGCTCACCTTCGAACAACCCCTCCCGGCCGTACAGCTCTGAGACATACTTGGCCTGTCTCCCATTTTTGAGCTCAACTGTTGTTACTTACCTATATGCAAACTCATCTCGATGTTTTCCTTCTAACAGCAAGTTAAGCTCATCCCTATGGAAGTTCTCAAGCCTCTTATAGACCAACCCTTTCCTAATCACCCTATTTTCTAGCATTGTTTGGGGTGATTCGTTGGCTCTATAGGCTTTCTCGAACTCCTCTACTATTTCCCAGGGTGTTATTACAAGAGCCACAGAGATCACTTCATCTACGATTCTCTTAAGTTGGCTCTTGTATCTTACAGGCATAGCCTTTTGAACTATCCTGTGAGCCACCCTAGGATCAGGCCAAGTCCTCACTCTTTCCTTTTCATATTGAAAGGTTTGTTTAAGAGTGAAGAGTCTCAGAGCCTCCTTCTTCATGTTCATGATAGAAGTAGAAGCAACATATGATTTGTCAATGCTTTTCAGCATTGCCTCATCGTGTAATCTTTGCTACTCCTCTTCTTCTAGTTTTACCCTCACAGTGTCCACCTGTGAGGTGGGAGTGATGGTTTGAGATTTGGCTTTTGGTAGAGAGATAACTGCTGAAATGGGCAGACTATCCTCCTCATCCTCCTCTTCTTCTTCTTGCAGCCTCAACACCCTTCTCTTCTTCTGCAAGGGTGGATCATTGGCTGCGGGTTTTGACGGTGAAGGGATTGGTTTTTTGGTTTCGGTTAGGTGGTTGGTGTGGGAATGTTGGCAGGCACTGTTAGCAATCTAGAGATCAGAGATGTTTTAGTCTGTTTTGCTAACAGTGTCCTGTTCCCAGCACCGGCTTCTGAGAGGGCCTCAGCGACCAGTCCTTTGGTGAAATCACCAGCTGAACAGATCTTGGCGGCTATAGCCAAGATTCTGTCCCTGGTCCATGCTTTAACATCAAGGACTGGTCTGCCCAGATACTTCGAAATGAATCTACTCATAGCCTCGAGTCTCTTTTTGTCCTCTTGGCTATAAGTAGACCATCGGTGTTCGATCTCTCTCATTTCCATCTTCCTGAGCTCCTGATCTAGCATGGCAGTGTCCTTGTCAAAGCCTTGCCTGAACAGCTGTTCAATGGCAGAGTCCATTGATTTGCTCTATTCAGTATCAGCCTCCTTGACAAGGGCTGCTAGATCAGAGTCAATCCTTTCTCCCTCCTTCTCTCCATTTTTCTGATAAGTGACACTGAAATCCTTTTGGATTCCAGCCACTTCTATAGGCTCACTCTCCTCCCTTACTTTCCTCTTCCCTTTCTCCCTCACCCTACTACTCTCCTCAGCCCTCTCCCTCTCAACCACCACCTCTTTCTCTACCTCTAACTCCTCCTCTCCCCTCTTCCTCTTAGCTTGCACTGATGTCTCCCCCTTTTTGGGTGCATTGGTTGGGGTTTGACAATCAGCAAGCGCCTTAGTAACTGCAACCTCCACCAGGGGTTGGATATAAGTGGGAAGCCTCTCATCAATGGTTTTAATGACTATATCTGTTAGGATGGGTGTGATGAGAGGCAGGGATTTCTGGAGGATAGCATCCAGCTGCTCAGGGGGTTCTGACCCTGAGAGCTAGTGCCAGAAGCAGGGGCTGGTGGCCGAGTTTGTGGGAGTGGCTCAGTGTTTGTGAGACCTTCGGGTGAAGGTGCCATCTGTGGGTTTGTAGTGGCAGATGGACTTCTATCTTGAGTCATTTGAGCAAACAGCTCTTTGAGTCTGCTTATCTCATCCTCCAAGATAGTATTTTGAGCAACTACATCAAAGAAGAAGCTCAGGTCATCATCAGTGTGAACTGAATCACCTGACCTCCTGACAATGTCAGGATGTACATGCTCTGAGTGTGGCTCAGAAATAGCATGTGCCCCTTGTTCATGGTACTGGGGACTTCCAGCCTTCGGATTGGATCCATCATCGGCAGTTGCCTCTGGTGAGGTCTTATTGATGTTACCAGCTTCACTCTACTCAGATGCTGATGTAGAGGAAGTGGCAGCCTCACCAGATTGTCCTATCTCCCTAGCCACACTGGGAGATTGGACTTGTGATTTTCTGTGCTGTGGGCTCCCACCGGCACTAGTATCCACCCCCTCTTCGGTTGGAGTCTCCCCAGTTGTGATGGGTTTCTGGGGAGAGGGTGGAGTGCTCAGATGGGTCAGCACCTTGGCTATCGCCAATGTAGGGCTTTGTGGGGCGGTCTCAGTGGTTGAGGGGCTTGAAGCAGTGTGCACAGGGGGAGGACTGTGCTTTTCAATGGCAGTCTTCTCAAGTGAGATAGACCCTAGAAGTGTGGGTGCCCCAGAAGTGGTTGCATCAGGCTCCTGTTGAGAGAAAGCCTGTGCGGTTGTGGTGGGTGGAGTCGTGGTGACTGCTGGGAGAATCGAACCAGCAGCCACATCCTGCCTTTGTGTTGCAGGGGCATCCTCAGGGGACTCATCTCCCTGAGTAGCCTTTTTGGGCTTCTTTTTGGCTTTTGTCTTGGTGGGGACTTTGGATTTGGAGGTGGAGGCTGTGGGTTCCTGCTGCGTGGGTTTTCGCAGTCAGCCAGCCTGTTTTAGGGATTGGTCAGAGTTGTGCCTGGAGTATACCTCGGCTAGAATAGCCATTGCAGGGACCCCAGTGCCAACAAGTCCCTCAGCCTGAAGCTGGTCTACTATCATGGCCATAATGAACCTAGTATATGAAATCCATCGGTTTAAAACAGGTTTAGCAGCCATGTCTTTGAGTTCCAAAAATATAATTTCAGTTAAATTTAGTGGTTGTTTCTTAAAGATAGAATATAATACCTGTTACCACCTTGTTAACATCTGGTCCCATGAAGAGGTTTTGGGAGCCAGACATACGTTCACCATATGAAAAATGAGGCGTTGGGGATCAGGGAAGTGTTTCTTCAACAAGGTTGCGGCGGAGAGGTCACCCTGGTAGTCGTTGGATGTGAAGGATAGATCCAGGGCGCCTTTGGGGTAGGAGGTTGGGTAGGTGGCATCCTCCAGCTTTAGGGTTTGGCGCAAGGTAGCTGGAGTGATAACCACTGGGTGGTTGTTGACGGAGGACCGGAGAGAGACCTCGCCATCCTGCTCTCCGGTTTGGACGGTGATGTTCATCCAAAACTCCGTCAGGGAGTCGGTGTAGACGGTAGGGTTCAAAAGGAATGTCGTTTGGTAAGGTGAGTCGTGCATCAGATCGACGGCATGGTGAAATTTTGGCCATAATGGCGATTTGGTGAGATGAGCGACACAGTTGTGTCGAGGTTTCAGTTGCATGGTCGCCATTAATGGTGTATGGGAAGTTCAGAGGTTTGAAAGGTTAGGTCAAGTGAGGAGTAAATGCTCTGAACGTTGGGTATTTATAGGGTAGGGCAAAGGCTGAAAGAAAACTACTAAAGGTTTTGGTGTTAGTTATCAGTTGTTGTAACGACTGATGACGTGGTCTTAACCTTCAGTGGTTGTAACATCTGAGGACTTGGTGTTAGTCTTCAGTAGTTAAAACTACTGAAACCTTGGTTTTGTCCTTCAGATGTTGTAAACAGCTGAAGAGTTATTGTCAGTCTTCAGTAGTTATGAACTACTGAAGACCTAATATTCTTCTTTAGACGTTGTAACAACTGAAGACTTGGTGTTAGCCTTCAGTAGTTGTGAACTACTGATATCAGTAGTTGTGAACTACTGAAGACATGGTATTGCTTCAGTTGTTATAAACAACTGAGGACTTGGTGTTAGCCATCAGTAGTTGTGAAACTACTGAAGACATGGTTTTGTCCTTCAGTTGTTTGGGTATGAAACAGCAGCTGTTGGCATCAGCTGATGAGAAGTTACTCATCAGCTATTTCTGTCAAATCAGTTGTTTCATGCTAGCCTCTACACTTACTCATCAGCTCTTTGGCTGACTTTCAGATGTTTCATTGACCCTTCAGCTCTTATGAATATTTATGCCTTCAGCTCTTGTGATCAGATGTTCACAAGTGCTGATGAAATACTCTTCAGAGCTGGTGAAAAAATTTTGTCTTCAGTACTTGTGTAAGATTACACATCAGTACTTGTGAGCAAAATTTGTTCTTCAGTACTTATTTATTTGAAAATCATACATCAGTAGTTGTAATCCACCTCACTACATCAGTTGTTTTCAATAAATAATGTACATCAGTACTTTGAGTCATTTTGTCTTCAGTAGTTGTGAAAGAGCTGAAGACTAAATTACTCATCAGTGCTTATATTTGACCTTTGCTCATCAGTAGTTGTGAAGGAAGAGCATCAGCATTGGTCAAATTACTCTAGCTGCAGCATACCAAGCCTTAGTACCAAATTTTGGAATGTAACACTGTCTAAGGGCTTAGTAAAAATGTTTGCAAGCTCATCAGCACTAGGCACAAACTTAGGATCAATCAGACCTTTTTCATAGCAATTCCTGATAAAATGATGTCTGATCTCTATATGTTTGGTCCTGGAGTGCTGGACTGGGTTTTTAACAATACAAAGAGCTGAAGCACTATCCATTAGTAATGGAGTCTTAGTCTCAGTAATGCCATAATCCAGAAGTTGATTCTGAAACCAGAGTATCTGAGAGGTACAACTTGCAGCAGCAATGTACTCAGCTTCAGCAGTGGATGTAGCAATTGATGTTTGTTTCTTACTCTGCCAAGAAACTAAACAATTGCCTAGGAATTGGCAACCACCAGAAGTGGATTTTCTGGTGACTTTGCATCCTGCATAGTCACTATCAGAGAAAGCAACTAATTTGCAAGAATGCCCAGTTGAATACCAAAGACCTAGTGATTGGGTACCTTGCAGATATCTAAAGATAATTTTGACTGCAATCAAATGGGATTCTTTAGGTGCAGCCTGAAATCTAGCACAAGCACATGTTGCAAACATGATGTCTGGCCTAGAAGCTGTAAGGTACATCAAGGACCCAATCATACATCTGTAAAGGGTTTCATCAACCGCTTTACCTTTCTGATCTACATCTAGTTGTGTGATGCTGCTCATAGGAGTAGAACAGGGCTTACGGGTTTGTAAATCAAACTTTTTCAACAACTCTTTGGTATATTTGGACTGATGGATGAAGATTCCATCATCCTGTTGTTTGATTTGCAAACCTAGAAAGAACTGTAATTCTCCCATAGCACTCATTTCAAACCTTAGCTTCATGAGCTTTGTAAATTCATCACACAACTTTGGATCAGAGGATGCAAAGATGATGTCATCTACATAAATTTGAACAATGAGCTTATGTTGTCCCACAGTCCTGATGAATAAGGTTTTATCAATGGTGCCTCTAGTGAACTTATTTTCTAAAAGAAAAGTTGATAGTGTCTCATATCAAGCTCTAGGAGCTTGCTTCAGCCCATAAAGAGCCTTATCAAGTTTGTACACCCAATCAGGATGTTTATTGTCCTCAAAGCCTGGTGGTTGACACACATAAACTTCTTTTTTTATTTTTCCATATAAGAAGGCACTTTTGACATCTATTTGATAAACCTTAAGACTGTGAAAGGCAGCATAAGCTAAGAATAGTCTGATTGCTTCCAGTCTGGCCACAGGAGCAAAGGTCTCATCATAATCGATGCCTTCCTCTTGTGCAAACCCTTGAACAACCAGCCTGGCCTTGTTCTTGACAATTTGGCCCTTCTCATCTGTTTTGTTCCTAAATACCCACTTAGTGCCTATAGCACACTTACCTTTGGGTAATGGAACAAGCTCCCACACTTGTTGTTTCTTGAACTGAAGAAGCTCAAGCTGCATAGCTTCCACCCATCCATTGTCTCTTAAAGCAATATGATAGTTCTTTGGCTCTTGCTGACTGATGAAGAGAGCATAGAAGCAGAAGTTGGACAATTGATTCCTGGTTGAAACTCCAGCATGGATATCACCAATGATTTGCGATATGGGGTGATTCTTGAGCTCTTGATAGACTATGATATCTGTGCAAGTGTTTGTAGACCCTTCAGCAGCAACAGATGGTGATGGAGATTCCTGAAACCATGTAGAAGATGGCAGCTCAAATGAAGTAGAGCAAGCAGAAATCTCATCAGCATTTGTAGTGGATGGAGCTGCTGAGGCTACAGGAGCATCAGGTTCAGTGGACTCAGGCAGGTTGTCACTAAACCTAAAGAGGTGAGTACTGACTACATCATCATCAGTACCACCAGGTGGAGATCTGTTGACAGGCTCAACAGCTGGAGGTTGATAAGGAACATATTGCAGTATGTCCAGATCAAACAACTCCACAGGGTTTTGTGGAATCTTGTCCTTTGGAGATTCATTGAACTTAACATGCAGAGTTTCTTCAACCACCTTTGTTCTACAGTTGAAGACTCTGTATGCCTTGCAAGTTGATGAATAACCAACAAAATACCCTGCATCCACCTTACTAGCAAACTTCTGGAGTGGGTTGCTAGTGTTGAGAATGAAACATGGACACCCAAAGGCTCTAAAGAATGAAATCAGAGGAGCCAAATGATGAAGAACTTCATAAGGAGTCTTCATCAACCTCTTATTCACTAAGGCTCTATTCTGTACATAGCAAGCTGTATTGACAGCCTCAGCCCAAAAGGTCAGTGGCAACCTTGAGTCAGCCAACATGGACCTTGCTGCTTCAATGAGAGTCCTGTACTTTCTCTCCACCACTCCATTCGGCTCAGGAGTTCTAGAAATACTAAACTGCCTTCTAATTCCCTTGGACAGGTAGAAGTCATCAAGTGTGTGGTTTCTAAACTCTGTTCCATTGTCACTTCTCACACACTTGACCTGTAGGGAATACTGCTTTTCTACATGTAACACAAAGTTCATTATAGTCTTGGCTGCTTCATCCTTGGAGTGCAAGAAGAAAATCCATACAAACCTGGAATAATCATCCACACTTACCAGGCAGTATTTCTTCTTTGCCATGCTCATCACTCTGACAGGACCAAAGAGATCCATGTGCAGGAGCTGCAAGCAGGCAGTGGACTTTGGTTCTTCTATTGAAGGGAATGAAACTTTGTGTTGTTTTCCTTTCAAGCAAGCAGTGCAGTCATCTTCACACTTGAACTCCTTCAGAGGCAATCCTCTAACTAAACCATGGCTTATCAGCTGATTCATGTTCTTGAAATTAACATGACCCAGCCTTCTATGCCATAGAGTAGACTCTTGAGGAGAGGCCTTGGAGAATAGGCAAGGATGGCCTTTTAGATCTATCTTTTTGGAAAGATCTAAGGCATACACTCTTCCTGTCCTGTTGGCCTTCAGGAGAGTGTGTTCATCCAATGCCTTGTCAATCAAACTCAGAACTTTGGATGACAGAATCCGACAGTTCTGGCTTGTGAAAAGGGCAACATGGCCTTTGTCACACATTTGACTGACACTCAAGAGGTTGTACTTGAGATTCTCCACATGGTTAACATCATCAAACCTTATTTCCCTATTGGAAACAAAGCCTTTTCCGATGATGTAACCCTTTGCATCATTGCCAAAGGAAACAAATCCCTTCTTTCCTTGAGAGTAGTCATTAAGAAGGGAGCTGCTTCCTGTCATGTGCATAGATCCTCCACTGTCTACATACCAGATGCTTCTATGGCATGTTAAAGAACCCTGCAAACACAACCATGTGTTAGTTAGTCTTAGAGACCCAAACCTGTTTGGTTTTGGGTCTGTTTTCAACTACAGGTGCAGCACTAACAGGTGTGTTATGTGTGACAGCCTGAGGTGAAGAAGATGGTGCAGAAGAGGAACCCTTTGGCTTAGACTTCCTTTTCTGTGGTTTCAACACAGGAGCATCTAAGTGGTTGACTCTTCCCACTAGTTTCTGAACCATCATCACCAGTTGTGTCTGATTTTATGATAAAGCCTTCAGCTCTTCAGACACATTGGAGTTTGCTGATGATGGATTCCTATGTTGTACCATCTTTTTCTGAGCAACCTCAGCTGTTGCCTGAGTAACCCCTACCTTCTTTTTAGATTTAGCTTTGGGCTTAGGGATTTCAGGCTTGGATGTTGCTAGTACAAACTTGGTTTCAAACTCATTCTTTATTTTATTGATGTCCTCCTTGATTTTCTCCTTCTGTTTGAGTTTAGAACCCCTTTTGTACCAGCAATCATCAGTAAGATGATTGAACAAGCCACATATCTCACATGGCTTCTTCTTCATCTTATGCTGATCATCAGCTGAAGAGGATGTAACTACTGAAGACTTGTTCTTCAGCTGTTTGCCATCAGTACTAGCAGTTTTCTTCCTAGTGCCTGCTTTCCTGGTATCCTCTTTAGCTGTCTTCAAACCTTTCCTACTGTTATGTTAGGTCCCTTAAAAGATTAACATTTAGTCTTTATTGTTTAGTGTCTATTTTGTATTTTATACTAGTGTAGGGACTTTTTGTGTAAATTTAGTTCCTTAGTTCTAGTATAAATAGCATAGACGTAGTATAGATTGTAAGTTTTTGCATATGTTTTATGAGAACTGCTTTCTATCACTTGTAATCGTCTTTGCAATCAATGGAATATGAATTTTGTTGATTTGTCTTGATTTGATTACAATTGATTGTATTTTGCTTTGAATTGTTCATATAATTGATACAGATTGCTCTAATTGATCCTATCAATTGGTATCAGAGCTTTCGGTTGAGTGTTTTTGAGGTTCTGTCGAAGATAGAAACTTCAAAAATCCACTGAAATCTGTAATCAATTGACAATTCAAGTGAAATATTATGAATCGAAGCTGTGTTTCATCATCAGAAACATGTCTTGAATCACAAATTGCAGTTTATCTCATAAAAAATCGAGTAAATTAGTGAAAAACAGTTCGACTGATTGTTCTTGAGTGTTCGACCTAAAATCTCTGAAATTCATAGAAAGTTGTTGATAATCACTGAAATTGAGGTTATAGGATTGATTATTGGTATAATCATGAACTAATTGCGAAATTTCAGCTCAATTCATCAACAATTGAAGGATTTTGAGATTTCTGAGTTCGTTACATTCATATGAATCTGATGAATGTGCCGTATTAGGGATGAAAAACACTGAAATTTGACTAAGTGATTGGTCGTTTGAGAACTGTTGGACTTTTCTCAACTGTTTCAGTCGTTTCACCCTAGCCGTATAACCACCGTGGACTTGTAATCACTTGTACTTGGTTAGACACATCACTACTGTTAGTCGTTTTACCTTAGCCGTATAACGACTGTTGGTCGTTTCAGCTTGTGGTCGTATAACTACTGTTGGTAGTTTCAGCATTGTGTTGGAAATTTTTCTAAGGCAATCCCTTAGACTCATCATTGTTGGACTTATCACCACTGTTGGACTTTTCACTGTTGGACTTATTACCACTGTTGGACGTTTCACTACTGGTCGTATCATCACTGTTGGATGTTTGACCACTGTTTCGGACTTTTCAGCCTTAACACTTAGAAATTTTTAATAAAATTTCAAAAATCCAAAAATATTTTTTCTTTTCATTTCTTAATTCAAAAGATTAGAAAAACAACAAAAATATAAAAAATGGCTAAATCAGAAGATTCTGAGAATAGAGTTCCAAAACTTAAAAACAGAGCCGATTTTAAAAATTGGTCTCTTAGGCTAAACATCATTTGAATTCCATAGACACTGATCTGTGGAAATCAATTGAAAAGGGTCCATACATTCCTGTGACTACTGATGGTCCAGACAGAGGATTTGTGTATTCTAAAGATTCACAAGAGCCTTATCCAGAAGATAATCTTCATGGTGATGATTTAAAGAAAGTAAAGAATGACATCAAAGCATATTCTCTCATGTGTAAAGGACTACCACTGGAAGTTCTTTCAAGGCTTGAAAACTATCAGACTGGATATACAATGTATAAAGCCTTGAAGATTATATGTGAAGGAGGGAAAGAGATTCAAGATCTGAAAAAGCAGAAACTGAAAAGGCAATTGGAACTTTTTGAGCACATCTCAGGAGAAACAATAAATCAAATGATGAACAGGTTTGTGCAATTAACTACAGAGATGTCTACTTTGGGAATCAAGAATGATCTTGAGGACTTAAACAATAGACTTCTGAATGCACTACCATCTTCTTGGAAACAAACTGTCACTTTATTAAAACATACTGAGAAGTTTCCAATGGATCTTGATCTGCTATTGCTAAAATTGAATCTGTAGAAATTGATGAGAGCTCAAGAAATAATGATAGACATGCATCAACAACTCAGTATAATTATGTTGCTTCACCAGCAAATACTGTTGAGAATGCATTTTTGGCTAAAGACCAATCTACTCCTGAAGATGAAGGTGATCTATTTGTGGGAGCAGGATTCTTCACCAGTACACCTGCTTACTCCACTCAACCACAACCACAGTCTTCACCTAAAGCTCAAATGCCAAAACCTTCAACTGAGATGCCATCCTCCTCAAACTCTCCCAATTCAAGTAAAGTGAAAGATGTGATCAACATTCTTTTACAAGATGAAGAGTCAAAAACTGCTTTCACTACTTTCATGGCAAGCTTTCAAGCGTATCAAGGCAGTCATCTGACTCAAATGGAGCTAGTTCTACAAGATTTGTTTGAAATGGATCCAGATGATGTTGAAGAAATGGATCTTAATTGGCAGATGGTCATGATAGCTTACAGAACTCAAAAGCATGCTTACACTAACAGAAATTACAAACCCAGTGCAAACAAAACTGTTGGGTTTGATAAATCAAAATCAAGATGCTTTAACTGTAACAGTTATGGTCATTTTTCAAGAGAATGTAAAGCTCCAAGAAACCAAGGAGGAAATACTCAAGGCAGCTCAAATGGTCAAAAGTATCAGCAACAGGCAAACAAGACTTTTCAGAAGCCATACCAAAGTCTACCAATGCCAGAACCCAAAGAAGAGAAGAACAGTGAGGAAACTAAGAAGGCACTGGTTGTAAACATCAAAGATGGTTATGACTGGAGTGCATATGCAGAGCAATTTACAGCTGATCTCACTGCTAATCTGGCACTAGTTGCTGAAGTTGATGATGAAGACTGGTCTGAATTTAAAGATCCTAAATATGATGAATCAGATCAAGAAGAAGAGTATGATTGGAGCGACAAATCAGACCCAAAAGATACCACTGAAGAAGTTGCTCTTATGGCTCAATCAGAACAGCCAAAGGTTGTTAATTCTTCTGATACTGAATCTTCACACTCATATCCTGAAATACCAGTAGACGTGAGAGAGAAAATGTGCACAAAAGCATGTTTTGAGCTAGTTGAACACTACAAAACATATTCATTTAAAATTTGTGACAAGCTCAAACAAGAAGAATCAAAACACAATAAGCTAAAATCAAATCACAAAATTGCTGATGAAAAGATCATGTCTCTTCAAGCATCATGGAACAAAACCATTAAAGAACTTGAACTTGTCAAACAACAACTTGAAGAGATGAACAAAACACTTGAAAAAGAAAAATTGGCACATGCAGCTACTCAAATAGACTTAGCCAAAGTTAAAAGCTCAAAGAAAATTGTTGAGCAACTGGT
This sequence comes from Flaveria linearis, assembly GCA_024085815.1. Classification (NCBI taxonomy): domain Eukaryota; kingdom Viridiplantae; phylum Streptophyta; class Magnoliopsida; order Asterales; family Asteraceae; genus Flaveria; species Flaveria linearis. The sequence continues at coordinate 95,854,465 of CM044001.1, read as the reverse complement.
GAATGGAAGGAATGAAAAAGACAAAACAGGACTAGGATTCACACATGAACCTATGCCTGAATCTATCTCAAAAACATTACCTGATAATTTCAATACTCATGATCATTCACCAGAAAACAAAGCTAAACTGAAGGAATTTCAAGATCAAAAGAACCTTCAAAAGAAAAATGTTGAAGTTTATGAAGAAACTGACTTAAACAAGATCAAAAATGGTCATCCAATCAAAGTTAAATCTTATGAACCTCAACAAAAACAAAAGAAGCTGTTCGTACCAAAAAGTGAAAATGTTATTGAACAAACTGAACTAAAGAGTGAAAATTCTGATGTCAATAACAAACTGAAAGAAAAATATGAAGAGGTTAAATCAGATAACAATAATTCTGATGATTCTAGTTCTAATGAACTAACTGAAGTGAAAGAATGTCAAAAGGAATCTTCTCAAGATTCAACTAAACTTCAAAGCAAGAAAACTTCATCAAGATTGAGAAATCAAAGACGAAGAAAAGCTGCAAAAGCTAAGAAATCTGAATCAATTAATCAGTCACAGAACAATACTCAAATTAAACCTGTGAAGTTTGTGTCTGCAGGAACTTTTGACTTGAACACAAACACAAAAATAACACCCTACACCTAAGATCAAATCTAACTCTGATCTGAGAACAAGTTCAGATCATAAGACTTCTGCTGTGTATAAAAGATTTGAATCAAAGGAGTCAAAGAATTTTGTTCAAGTTCAAAAGAAAAATCTCAAAGATCAAAAGACAAAACTTACTCCAATTAAACAACAAATTAAATTGCCTAACCCAAAATTCAAACAAGAATCAAATGTAGCTTCAACATCAAGGGTTAATAAAATGTTGTTTAAACATTCTGAAAAGTATTGTGATATCTGTGACATGTACAATCATGACATTTCAGAATGTTACTTCAACAAGTATTGCTACATATGTGATATGACAAATCATACCACAGCTGAGTGTTATTTTAACAAATACTGTGCTTTGTGTGATGAAAGAAATCACAATACCAATGATTGTTATTTCAGGAAGAACTCTACAAGGAAGGAATTCAATAATCAAGGTTTTGTAAATCCACAATTTATAAGAAATCAAAATATTGGATTTAAATTTTCACAACAACAATCTTCCTTGGGTTTGAGATCTTTCAGAAGAAACAATTCAGATTTTGTCAAATCACAGCAATACCATCAAGAAAAGTTTATTCCTCGATCTGTGAGAATAAACCAAGGAACATTCTCAAATGATTCATACAAGAGTTCAAGATTTCTTAATAATGCTTTGAAATCAAAATCTCAAAGAGATAATCAGTTGGTTTCTCAAAAAGGATTTGAACATGATAAACTTCAAAAGAAACCAGATGTCAACAAACTTCATTTTAAACAATTTACAATTATTGACAAGTTTGGCAAGCCCAAGACCATCTCGGCTTGGGTTACTAACTCACCTTAAATGTTTGTGAATGCAGGTACGCCCGCGGAGACCAATCAACTCATGGTATGTTGACAGTGGGTGTAGCCGGCATATGACAGGCAATCAAGCCTTGTTGCAAGACTTTAAGTTAAAGGACGGTACTCATGTTGCTTTTGGAGGAGATGCAGGTGGAAAGATAACAGGAGAGGGAACAGTGTCCAATGGGATTATCAGTTTTGATAAAGTCAACTTTTGCTCACATTTGAACTTTAATCTTCTAAGTGTATCCCAAATTTGTGACAAATCTTACTCTGTTCTTTTTGATGAATCTCACTGTTATGTCTTGAAACCAGGTTTTCAGATTAGCAATGACTGGGTGATAGTTAAAGCTGCTAGAGATAGAGATGTATACAAATTGGATATGTCTCAAGTGAATCCTGCAACTGAAACTACTTGTCTGATTGCTAAAGCTTCAAATGATGAAAGCCAGCTTTGGCATAGACGTCTTGGTCATTCAAACTTCAAAAACATGAACAAGCTTGTAGCAGGAAATCATGTTATTGGACTTCCTTCCAAGAAGTTTTCAACAACTGATCATTGCTCAGCATGTCTGAAGGGAAAACAACATAGAGCGTCTTATAAGTCCAAACTAATAAACTCAAACACCAAACCACTCCAGATGTTACATATGGACCTTTTTGGACCAACTAATGTTAGGAGTATTGGTAGAAAATCATATTGTTTAGTCATCATAGATGATTATACAAGATTTTTATGGGTTTTCTTTCTTCAAGCTAAATCTGAAACTGCAGATCTTCTAAAAGAATTTATAAATAAAGTTGAAAATCAGCTTGATCAAAAAGTAAAAATAATAAGAAGTGATAATGGAACTGAATTTAGAAATGCTAACATTGATTTGTTTTGTGCAGAAAAAGGGATAGTTCATCAGTTCAGTGCTCCCAGAACTCCACAACAAAATGGAGTTGCTGAAAGGAAGAACCGAACTTTGATTGAAGCTGCCCGTTCTATGTTAGCAGATGCTAAACTTCCAATCACTTTCTGGGACGAAGCAATATCCACAGCATGTTTTGTTCAGAACAGAATCTTGCTTGTTAAAGATAAAAAGAAAACTCCATATGATTTGATGTTTGACAGGAAACCAAACATAAATTTTTAAAATCATTTGGTTGTCCAGTTATGATTCTTAACTCAAGTGATCATTTAGGAAAATTTGAAGAAAAAGCTGATAATGGATTTTTCGTTGGTTATTCATCTGTTTCAAAAGCCTATCGAGTGTATAACTCTAGGACAAACACTATTAATGAAACATTCAATGTTAAATTTTGGAAAATTCTTTTCCATCAGTTTCAAATGGTCCTGCATGGTTATTTGATTTGGATTCTTTGTCAAACTCATTTCAGTCTAACTTGTTTAATCAATCTGATGATTTTTCAGGTAAGAAGAACTCAAGAGGAGATCTTGGATCTTTCAGTGATGATTCAGATTCTGATGATTCAGATGATGCTCGTCCAGATTATCCATTTTTTTCATTTGTCAAGGATTCAACAATCCATTTCCATGACAATGTTCCTGATTCTTCAGCTTCAGATCATTCTGTTTCAGCTGCTCAAGAAGCATCACAACCTATTCCTAATGATGGTACAGAAATTGGACATCCTGAGTCTGGCACATCTTCTATCTCTGGAGATGCAATTGATCATAGTAACTTTGATTACTTTCTCAATTCACCGACTCAAGTACCAAATTTCACTCCACATTCTTCTACCTTATTGCAACAGCTCTCCAATCTGAACCAAACCAATCTTGATGTTACTGTTCAAGAAATGAGATTCCGATATCTCGTATCCACCGGAACCATCCAACATCACAGATTATTGGTCCTCTAAATAAAAGAACTACTAGGAGTAAATCTGAACATGCAAATGTTTGTTTATACTCTTGTTTTCTTTCTCAGACTGTTCCTAAAAATGTCACCGAGGCATACAGGACAATGGTTGGATTGAAGCTATGCACGAGGAACTTCTACAATTTCGAAAACAAGAAGTGTGGAAGTTGGTGGAATTACCTGAAGGAGAAAATGCCATAGGCACCAAATGGTTGTTCAGAAATAAAACTGATGATCGTGGCATTGTAATCAGAAATAAAGCAAGACTTGTTGCACAAGGATACACACAGGAAGAAGAAATTGACTATGATGAAGTATTTGCTCCAGTTGCAAGACTCGAATCTATTCGTGTTTTCCTGGCTTATGCATCATTCATGAAATTCAAGGTGTATCAAATGGATGTAAAAGGTGCATTTCTGTATGGTCCAATCACTGATATGTGTATGTCAAGCAACCTCCGGGCTTTAAGGATGCAGAATTTCCACATCGTGTGTATAAGCTTAGCAAAGCTTTATATGGCCTACATCAAGCTCCTAGAATTTGGTATGAGACATTATCTCAACACTTGATCCAACATGGATATACAAGAGGGAAAATCGATCCAACTTTATTCATAAAGAAGGATAATGATGATCTCTTATGTGTGCAAGTGTATGTAGATGATATCATATTTGGTTCTACCAGTCCAACTTTGTGCAAAGAATTTGAAGAGATCATGAAATCTCGGTTTCAAATGAGTTCTATGGGAGAAATCAATTTCTTTCTTGGATTGCAAGTTCAACAATCTACAGATGGTATTTTTATCAATCAAGAGAAGTTCGTTGATAAACTCTTGAAGAAATTCAAACTGCATGATTGTCAATCCATAAGAACTCCAGCTAACGTAAACACCAAGATTGAACCTGATCCTAAAGGAAAATCAGTAGACCAAACATTATACAGATCTATGATTGGTTCTTTGATGTATCTTACTGCATCAAGACCAGACATAATGTATGCTGTTTGTGTCTGTGCAAGGTATCAATCAGACCCGAAAGAATCTCACTTAATTGCTGTCAAATGAATATTCAGGTATCTCAAAGGTAAACCAGCCTTAGGGCTTTGGTATCCTTACGAGGGTAATTTTGAGTTACATAGATATACAGATAGTGATTATGGTGGATGTTGTCAAGACAGAAAATCTACAACGGGTGGTTGTCAGTTTCTTAGACCCAGATTAGTTTCATGGCAATGTAAGAAACAAACAAATGTTTCTGTCTCAACTGCAGAAGCTGAGTACATAGCTGCATCAGCAGGATGTTCTCAAATACTTTGGTTGCAAAACCAACTGCTAGATTATGGGTTCAATTTTCTTAAAACACCCATTTACATTGATAACACTGCTGCTATGTTCATTACAGCTAATCCAGTTCAACACTCAAAAACAAAACATATCGAAATTCGATATCATTTTCTAAGAGATAATTCTGAAAAAGGTTTAATCATTTTGATTCAAATAGCAACTGAAAAACAGTTGGCAGACCTATTTACTAAAGCTTTTCTACCAGGAAGGTTTGAGTATTTAGTGGAGTCAATTGGCCTTATTAACCATGTGTAAACCTGGTTACAAATTTGAATCTTTTCATGATCAAATACTTTCCTAAATCTGATATTTTCATAAGGATAACTTTGCATAGTTATTTGCCTGATTGTTTGTGTGTGTGTGCTTTCTTCTATAGAAAAACAAATACAAAAGTAGAAAACCCCAAAATCAAATAGAAAAATATAAATCAAAAATCCAAAAATAGAGTGATTTTCATTTTTCATTCATTATTTTAGGAATGAATCTGTATTTGCCTTCTGTGAGAAATGATAGTACATTAGAAAGATCAGTTACATACTTCACTCGCTAATAAAGTCTGACATGATCAGGAATTGTTGTGTAGACACTATCATGCTAGAATACTGAACAAGTAAATTCTTGTGATTACCCACATTATTATGCTTGTTTGTGTATTCATCTAAGTACATTTGAGTGTATTAGCTTATCAGATTGACTGCTTGTTAAGCTACTCCTGCTCACACCTAATGGTAATGTGACTAATCATGAGATCTGTTACAAGCATCATTTACTTCTCTGTTATGAGTCATCATAGACCTGAAGTACTGAGATATCCTCTGTTGTAAGTCATTACAGACCTGGATATTCTCATTTGATGCAAAAGATGCCAATGTGCACAACCCATTCAAAAGGATGGTTAGAGTTGATCAAATGGTTATCCATGATCATTCTCTGTTAAATTAAGTAACATGAACTCTGATTATGCATATTTGTTAGGTAATAAGTTGAGAATAAGTGCTTTCTTGCATGTCTTGATGATGGTTGATCCTCTTTGTCTTGGTATGAGTCACATCTTGTCATATACCTCTACCATACTCATCCAAGAATTGAACAAGTAAGTGAGCTGATAGTTTATGTCAAAAACACTCATTTGCTGTCCTTAGATCTTGTGTCTCCTTTGCTGTGATATCACTGACCTGGAACACACTTGATCAGGATTTAATCATTGTCTATGACTATCCACACAATTTTTTATTTTAATGTTCTGATCTTATCTAATATGATCTCACTGCAATTAAAGATTCTAGTGTAAATATTAGATTTTTATTCTGCTTTAATTTTGATTTTATGCATGTTTTCTTGTGTGCAGGCAATATAACAAAGTTAAGTATGATATTCTTATGATATATTAATAAACTTCTAAGTTTTGTGAAACTTAAAAGTTTAGGGGGAGTAATAAACCAATAAGAATATTCTCAGAAAATCAAAATAAAAATGATCATGTTGAATTGAACGGATGATGCTTTAATTTCAAAGTATGTGTGTGTTGATCAAATGATAAAATGATCTCATAATTTTTAGCAAGGAAAAGCTTCTTTGAAAAGTTTAAATCAAGACAGATGTTGAAATATTTGGTTGTTCATTTTGAAACTAAGATGAAGGGTCAAACTTGTAAAAAGTTAAAATTTGAGGTTAAAAAATGAAAATTTGAATCTTTGAGGGTCAAAAGTGTAAATTTGAAACTTTGAGGGTCAAAATGTAAAAATATGCAATATTGTTTGAATATTAGTATGAAATATTACTAATTTGTTTAAACAATGTGCAGGTGGAAGATTTGAAAATTCCAAGTGAAAAAATGCACAAACAGTTGTTATATGTCTGATTAGTTGATGTGTGGACATTTCAGATTTATTATGCTACTAATAGTGCTTATGCTACTGAAAAATTGCTTATGCTACTGAAACAGTGCTTATGCTACTGAAACAGTGCTTATGCGACCAACAGTGCTTATGCTACTAACAGTTCTCATAAGTCTGAAACAGTTCTCATACGGCTAGACTAATGTGTCTAACAGTGCTAATACGACTAGACTCACAAGGCTGTACAGTGCTCATATGTCTCAATACTTGGTGAAATTTTTGACCTAATGAGTCTGAATGATCCTAAAATGACCAACAGTGCTCTTAAGTCTAAAATTTTATACTTAGTATAAATAGAACACTTGTGATATTCATTTCATTCTAAATTAAAAACCCTCATAAAACCCTCATAAAACCCTCTGAACTCTCGAACTTTCGAACTTCCTTCGAACAAAACCCTTATTCATCGATTGAATCCATTTTGATCAAAAATTCCAGATTGTTGATAGTATTCTTGTGATTGTGAATGTAAGTGAATGAATCATATTCAACTGATTTCATTTTAAATGAAACATTTTGATGGTCGTTCGATCCCTGTGCGGTCGTATGAACCCTAACACTTGTAAAATCACAGATTACTTCAAATCGAGATAAAAAGTGAAAAATTGATGATTGATTCTTGTTCATCTGATGATTTCGATCATGATATTAGGTTAAGCTTGTGATAATCTGATATTTGATTGAAGTTTTGATTCATGGTCACCGATGAACATTCTCGGTGATGATGAACTTGTTGAAGAAGATGAACAGTTTCAAAAATTTTCAAAATAAAATAAAACAAAATTCAAAATAAAATCAAAATTGATAAAAATCATCATCTCAGGAATTTAAGAGTTTTTAATAAAGTGATATAAGATAACTTAAACAGAAGTGTTAAACTGTTAATCAAAATCAATCTTGAAAATTCATCTTTTATCAAAATTAAGTGTTTACACTTAAAATTAAAATTCAAGTTGTTTTTAAAATTCAAATTCAATTTAACACATCAGTTTATAATATCTTAAATCATCATAATTTTAAACTCACAATTAATCATTTGCTTCAAAATACACATTATCTAACATCATTGTTCTTAAATTTTGCAGATGGCAGAATTGAAGTTTGTACCTAAGCATAACATTGTTGCATTTTTGGATGATGAAGCTCAAGATGCTTTTCTTATGAAGAAATGATCAGATTTCTTCTAAGAACAAAATATGTTTATGCAATGTGTTACCAAACTGTAATCTATGACAGACTTATTAGACAGTTTTGGAACACTTCACGGGTTGAAGTAGAGGATGGAAGAAAAGTTGTAAGAGGCTTTGTAACTAGAGATAGAATGATAGAAGTGTCTGAAGATTCTATCAGAAATGCTCTAAGATTGGGTGAAAATGATCCAGAAGATCGATGTGAATTTTCTTTTGATGAATGCAGAGAAATTTTTATGACTATGGGTCATCCTGATCAGTTTCCTAAGAAACAATTCTTTAGAGCAAGGGTTTATAATCACTGGAAGCTTCTTTGTTACATCTTCCAACACTGTTTGTCCAAGAGGAGTGCTGGATGGAATTCATTTCCTGTGGACATAGCTTCACCTATTGTTGCTCTAGCTACAAACAGAAGGTTCAATATGTCAAAGTGGATACTGAATGGATTTGCTTTTAATTTGGAAAAAGGAACAAGGCATAAATACTTAATGTATCCAAGATTCCTACAAATGATTATTAATGAGGAATATCCTGACATTCATGTTTATGGTGTTGGTGGAGATCGATTGGAGTTGGAAAATATGTCTGAAATGACATATAAGAAGTTATCAATGATAACAGGTGCTCAGAATGTTCCTATGTTTGACTACATGTTAAATGTAGCAAATGATGAAGTTGACATTACTGTAGAGCATTATCATTTGATAGAAGGTGAACCAATTGATCCTGCTGATCTGATAGATGAGTTTCCTTTGGAAGAAGATGATCAAGATGATGAAAATGATCAAGATTATAATGATCAAGATGATAATGATCAAGATGATGATGATAATAATGATGATGATGATGGTGATGAAGCTGAGACTCACCAGGATATAATTCATGAATCACCAATTTCTGAGCATGAAAATGAAGCTCAAAATGAAGATGAAGAAATAATGGGTGATGAAGTTCATGAACAGGACAGTGAGCATGAAGCAGTTGATAATGTAGATGCTTTCATTATTGATGAAACTGCTCATGAAGAGGTACATGAAGAGGAACAGGCTCACTTTAAGACTGAACAAGAGATGAATGTTGATGATCAAATTTTGATTATGAGTTCATTGAGACATTCCAAATTCATCAAGATATACCTGTTTCTACAACTAATGTGGCAGTTCAAACTGAGGAAATTCTTGATGTTGATGAACTCGAAAGCCTAAAAGTTGAAAATAAAGCAAAAGAAAAAGAGATTGAAGAACTAAAGGCAGAGCTTGATTTGTTGAAGAAAGCAAATGAAAAATTGAAAGAAGATAGTTTGTTAAAAGATGAAAAGATTGTGTCTTATGCCAAAGACAAAGAAGATGTTATAAAGAATTTTGAAGTTATGATCAAAGACTATGATCTTCTTGAAGAAAAATTCAAGAAATTGACTGAGGAAAATGAAGGGTTGAAAGAAGAGTTGATACAATTGAAAGAATTAGCAAAACCAAAGTCTCCAGAAGTTGAAATTATTTCAGAAACCATTCCAATTGATGTTGAGAAGGTATCTGCAATGGAGAAAGGGAAAAGAAAAATAGATGAAATAGATGCAGAAGTTGTACCTGAAACTTCTTCTAAAGTTCAAAGAGTTGAAGATGTTATTGAAGAAGGTATTCAAGAGAACCAAGATCCAATTGCTCAAGATAAAATTGGTGCATTGGAAGATTTGGAAGATGAATTTGATGATGACTGGTATAATGAAGTTCTTGATGATGATGATGTGGTTGAAGAATTTGAAAATCCTCCTTTGGAACATGATCAAGGAGTTGATGATATTCTATCAGATTTTGAAGAAAGGTATAACTATCTTGTAAAGATGAAATATAACAGAGTATTTTTAGATGGATTAACAGTTTCTCAGATAAACGATGAATATGAGAAATGCATAGCTGCAGAATCCATTGCTCCAATAGATCCTAATGAAATAGTGATTGAACATGGAGAGTGGAACAGAGAAAAAGAAAGTATTAATGTGGATGAACTTTCAAGTTCCGAGCTGCACCATCCAGATCCAGAAGACATGAGTGTGGTTGCTTTACGATCATGGTTGCAAGCAAGGAATTATCCTTGGAGAAAATTAAAAAGACTTCAATCTGTATCTTTGAGAAATTTGGTTAAAAGTTTCCAAGAAACGGAGAAACAAACTAAAAAGATGATTATTTTGGATACTGACAATCCACAATATCTGGAAATCACAAAAAGAACTAAAGTGTTAAAGCCTCAGGAGATCAAACAAATGGCAATGAAATCATCTGCTCATGAAAGGAGAAAAGATCTAATGAAAATGTTTCCAGAATCAGAAAAGCAAGAATATAAGGCATCTGAAGAACAAATTCAAATTTTTGATAAATCAAGGTCAACTGGTGATTTGGTACGAAATGTGTTACAAAAAGGTCAATCAGTTGCTGAATTGTTAAATTCAATGATTGCACCAGACTTCACAAATCAAGTAAAAATCATAGCATGGAAGTATGATGAAATGTTTGATGCATTTCTAATTAAAAGAGTGAATGCAATATGTGATGTGTATCATTTTTATGCTAGCATCATAAAACTTCCAGTACAAGATCTTAAAGAGTTGAATAAATTGAGGTTGATTAATCATTCAAATGCAAAAAGAGGTCAAATGATGGTAGATTTGTTGAGAACAGGGTTGACCAGATCAAGCAATTTTCTGAAAACAAGATGTGATCAGGAAGATAAAGAATACTTTATGTCAATGAAGAAGAAGAGAAGTAAGACAGTGAATCAATCAGATGAAGATCACTTCATGATTGAATTTTATGACAAGTTTGTAGAAAAGGTGACAACTCCTGGCATAAAGATGATTGATGGAAATCAAAAGTCAAAACCAATTCAAAGATGGTTTTACAATTCAGAAACGTTTGAACTTAAGCTTGTGAGAAACCTAGAAGATTGGAATGAAGATATGATAACTTTGTTTGGAGCCTTTGAACTGAGGTTACTACACCCAAGTTACATTTCATTTCTATCTGTGCAGAAGTTTGACAAGTTATCAAATGAGACAGCTGAACAAGATAAAAAGTATTTTGTGTCAATTATCAATGTCATGAGTGCTGCCATGGAAAGAATTGCTTTAAGGAAAGCTTTGGCTTATGCAAATATTGTGAAGAAAGATATTCCAGATATTGAGTTTATGAGAATATCAAGAAAAGGTGTACTTGAATTGTATACAAAAGACTGCGGAATTCCAATTGAACTATATGCTAATGTTGATATAGCATGTTTGTCAAAGAACACGTTGGAAAGAATGAAACAGTTAGACATAAAAACCAATGAATCAAAACCAGAGCAAGCTGTTCTGGCAAAGAAATTCAAGTCAGCAATTGAGAATGCATTGAAGGAAATTGAAATGTATAAGCAGAAGCTGATGTTCTCTGTAAAAGAAGAACCTGAGGATTTCTTTGCAGATTGAAGATTGAAGAGAGAAGATTCAAGATAAAAGAAAAAGTCAAAGGATGCAGAGAAGATAAGATGAAGACAAAGACAAGATTGAAGATAAAAGAAAGAAAGGATGGAGCTGAACTGAAGACTGAAGACAATGTAAATCTTAGGGGGAGTATTGTTAGGTCCTTTAAAAGATTAACATTTAGTCTTTATTGTTTAGTGTCTATTTTGTATTTTATACTAGTGTAGGGACTTTTTGTGTAAATTTAGTTCCTTAGTTCTAGTATAAATAGCATAGACGTAGTATAGATTGTAAGTTTTTGCATATGTTTTATGAGAACTGCTTTCTATCACTTGTAATCGTCTTTGCAATCAATGGAATATGAATTTTTTGATTTGTCTTGATTTGATTACAATTGATTGTATTTTGCTTTGAATTGTTCATATAATTGATACAGATTGCTCTAATTGATCCTATCATGTTAGTTTTCTTCTCTTTAGTGCTAACAGTATTTGAGGTTTGAACTTCAGATGTTGTCACTTGCTCTCCAGTACCTTCAGTACTTCTAGTGACAACACCTGAGTTGATCAGCCTTTTGGTCATGTGACAGTCAGCATTTGAACCATCAGCTGTTGTAGCATCAGCTGATTGGTTTTGAAAGGAGTTAATGCTGACTTCTATCTCTGATGATGCTGATTCAGAAGATAGTAGGACACATGATGAGAAGGATTGGTTATTGCTCTCCCCATCAGATTCAACTTCTGCTCTTGAAGTGAAATCTGTAGGAGGAGCAGTCTGATTATAACCAATGCCAAACTTCGCATTGGAAGCTGATTGCTTACTAAGAAGCATTTCAAAACCCTTGCATGATTGCACCCATCAATCACACTCAACTTGGGTGGTTGCAAGAGTTTCCTTGAGGTCTCTGTACTTCTTTAGAAGTACATCTTCCCTAGCTTTATCATCTTTGATTTGGCATTTAAGCTTGTAAATCTCATCATTTTTATCTTTTAGTGCAGCCTCAAAATCAGCTTTTCTTTTGGAAATAATGTGCTCAAGCTCAAGATTTTTATCTATTAAAGCTACATTTGCTTCTCTAATAGAAGCAAATGCTGCTATGCATGATTCAGAACAAAGCTTGGCTTTAGCCTCAGTGGATACCTGAGATGAGACATTGGATGATGACCCTTCAGCAGAATCAAGGGCCATCAGAGCAAGATTTCCAAAAGGTTGGTCACCACCATGTTGACCAGCACCTTGGAGTAGTTGTTCCTGACAAGATAGCTCATCTGGTAGACTACTCCAGTCAACAACACTTGGGGTGAAAAAGCTTGTGTTGTTGAGGTTGTGTGTGATGATGAGATTGGGAAGATTGAGGCTCAGGAAGAGCATAAGGTAGTTGAGCCGAGGGTGCTTGAGTTTGACTAGGCTGAGGCATGTAGTAACAGGGGTAAGGATATGGCAAATGACCCTGTGGCATAAAATAAGCGGGTGGTGCCTGTGCTTGTGATGGATGGCTAGAACTGGAGGAAGGTTGCCCTCTGTGCTGTGAGCTATTGCTAGGAAAAGTCACAAAGGGTGCAGAGGAGTTAGATCCAGATGATCTACACTCTCTTGCAAAGTGTCCAAGCCTTTGGCACTTATGACACCTCAACTTGCTCTTGTCAAAACCAACTTTGGTTTTGCCAGAGAGTCCAGGGAATTTCCTACCAGTTCTCTTGTAGAACTTTTGAGAGCGGATATTTATCATTGCCATTTGGTTCAAAATATCCATCTCTTCCAGATCATCATCTAGAATGCCCTTCAAGTCCTCCATCAGAAAAGACAAGTTGTCACCACTACCTCCTGAACTACTAACACCAACAAAAGCTTGTTCTGAGTTGGTAGAGAAATCAATATGCTCATCATAAGAACTTTCTGATGAAGCATATTCTGACTCCTGACTTATCAAGGCAGTATTACCTTGGACAAAGTCATCAGTGAGCTTGCCAGAAGTGGACAACTTCCTCTTTTGCTCTATCTCTCTCTTAAAAGTGAGCAGTTTCCCATGAAGTTGGGTGAGAGATAGAGTTTCCAGGTCTGCACTGGAGCGTAGGACAATGGTATAAGTGTCCCATCTCTCAGGCAGTGACCTGAGGAACCTGTTGTTCATCTGGTTGTTGGAGTACTCTTGTTTGACCATCTTCAGCTCAGAGATCAAACAAGAGAACCACTCAAACTGCTGGGTCAGAGTCTCACCCTTTCTATATGAGAATGTCTCATATTGTTGGGTGAGGATTTCCCTATTGTTTGCTAAGACCGAATCAGTTCCTCCAAATTGTTCCTTTAGAGCAACCCATAGGTCATGAGCAGACTCTTGATGCAAGAGCCCTGAATAAATCTCATTAGGAATAGCCATGGTTAAAATTCCATGGGCTCTAGCATCAATTTTGAACAGCTTTAGATCTTCGTCCGAATATTGTTCAGGTTTCTTCGCAACCTGTTCATTAGATTCAGGGACGCTCACCATGGGCTTGTATGGTCCATGCACCACTGACTTCCAACAACCAGCACTGTTGACAGCCAAGTGGTGAAGCATACGTCTTTGCCATATGTTATACTCGTTCCTCACAAGCATCGGAGGCTTGGTTGAGGAACCAGTATTGTGAGGATCATTAGTTGGTGTCGTCATCTCAGGTTTTAGTCAAAAACAAGTTTAAGCAAGACAAACGTAACTCAAGACCACCAGAGAACCTCAAGATTTTGGCCGGAAACAGCAGAAAGTCACTCTCTATGGCTAATTCTTGCAAATTGCTAATTCGATCAAACGTAGAGATCAAAAGAGCAGTTTCAAATGATCAATAGTGAAATCGATCAATGATTAACCTGCTCTGATACCATTTGACAGGATCTCAGCCTCTCGTTTGATCAATCAGATTGGTTTGCAGCGGATTTAGCACGAAATTAGCAATTAAATCAAGAATACAAAATGTTTTGCATGTAACAGCACAAACATAGAGAGAGAGAAGAGTTCTACGAAAAATTAATTTTTCTATTACTCAACACGTTTCGGCCATTAAAACAGCATGGTTCACCATCCTTTTATAGGCGGCAAAAGGATGGTGATGATGTCCTTTGACAGGACATCAACCGATTATTAAATTACAACTGATGGAACATAAAACTACTGAAGATGTCAACAACTGACATCTTCTTACAAAAGTGTTCCTATCTTTTACAAGTACTGAAAAAGTAAACTACTGAAAATCCTACAACGACTGAAGAACAAACTCTTCAGTCGTTTATAACTACTGATACTATAACAGCTGAAGAACAAGCTCTTCAGCTGTTGTACAAACTACTGAAATAAAATTACAAAACTACTGAAAGGGAAAAACCATCACAACAACTGAAGAAGACTTCTTCAGCTGTTGTGACAAACTCTGAATCTTCAACACTTGAGACTTGGGCTTCAGATGATGTATCAGCTGATGACTTCAGTAGATGTCATCAGTTGTTGTCTTCAGTCTTTGTCTTCAGACGTTGTGCATCAGTAGATGATCTTCAGTTTTTCAGTTCTTTAGCTTTTGATCTTCAGCACTTGTCTTTAGTACTTTAAGTCTTCAGTACTTTAGATCCTTCAGCTGTTGTACTTCAGATCTTTGATCTTCAGATTTTGTCAGAACAGCTGATGGAAGTCTTCAGCAGTTGTTGCAATGGCATGTGGGACTTAGAGGTTTTCCTGATCTTGGCTTATTGGTTCTTTTGGTCCAACAATTACTATTATTATTATTACTATTATATTATTATTATTATTATTATTATTATTATTATTATTATTATTATTATTATTATTATTATATTATTATTATTACTACTACTACTATTATTATTATTATTACTATATATATTATTATTATTATTATTATTATTATTATTATTATTATTATTATTATTATTATTATTATTATTATTATTTCTATATTATTATTATTATTATTATTTCTATTATTACTATATACTATTATTACTATTATATATTATATTATTATTATTATTATTATTATTATTATTATTATTATTACTATTACTATTACTATTATTATTACTATTATTATTATTATTATTATTTTAATTATTTCTAATAATAATAATAAACCGTCGACAAACTACGCTAAACATACGGGAAAATCTATCAAATCTATGTTCACCTCTATGGTTTAAATTTGTAAATTTACATACCGAAAATGGTGGTGTAGTGGCGGTGGTGGTGCAGCGGCGGTGTAGCGGCGGTGGTGGTGCAGCAACGGTGGTGCAGCGGCGATGGTGGTGCAGCAACGGTGGTGCAGCGGCGGTGGTGGTGCGGAGATGGTGGTGCAGCGGCGATGGTGGTGCGGAGATGGTGGTGCACCGGCGGTGGTGGTGCAACAGCGGTGATGGTGGGAGATGGTGGATGAAACTGTCACGGGGAGGGCTCGCGGTGACGGTTTGGCGGTGAAATGGTGGTGAAATGGAGACGGTGAAATGGTGGATGTGGTGGTGAACAATGGTGGATGTGGTGGTGAAATGGGGAAATGATGAGATGGGGACGGTTGAAGGAGAAACCAGAAACCAAACGGTAACAGTTTGGCCTAACAGTCACCTTTTAGTGTAACGACAGGTGATGTAATCGAGGAGAAATCAGAGATGAAATGAGTAAAGTGTGACGGTTTGGCCAAATCGTCACACCTTCAGATAGGGCAGGTGCACTAATCGATGAGAAATCTGATTCAAAAAATATCTAAATAGATCACGGCGTGACCTCCACGTGACCTTTGTTTCCATAATAATATTTTTAGTATTATTATTGTTATTATTGTTGTGTTATTATTATTATTATTATTATTATTATTATTATTATTATTATTTATTATTATTATTATTATTATTATTATTATTATTATTATTATTATTATTATTATTATTATTATTATTTTATTATTATTATTATTATTTATTATTATTATTTATATATCATTATTATTATTATATTTTTATATTAGAGTATATTATTATATTATTATTATTGTTATTATTATTATTATTATTATTTTTATGTGTTCTTTTTGTATAATAAAAAATATAATTATATTATTATTATTAGTATCAACTTTAAAATTATTGCTATTAAAATTTTTATTTATATTAGAGTATATTATTATTATTATTATTATTATTATTATATTATTATGATTATTATTATTATTATTATTATCATTATTATTATATTATATTATTATTAGAGTTTATTATGTATGCTTGAACATAGGTTTACGAAATATAAGATGTATATATGTTGATATGTTCACGATAAGATTGTTTAAGTTATCATTAAAACGTCACGGTTTGTACATGTACGCATGTTTGTATGTACGTCTACGAAGAGTATTTGTTCTTATTGTCTATATATGTTGATGTGTGTGCAGGTTCATGAAAAAAATATCCGTTTCGATATACCTAATTGATCATAAACGGTTAAGATACGAGTTTGGGGAAACCTAAAAGGTCACGGTTAGGCCTCCCTGTGACCTTTAGCCTATATAAACTCTCACAGTAAGGTCACAAGGTGACCCCTTTTCTCAAGAAACTGTGACAGCTTCATTCAACAACGCCACAAGTGAACAAAGGGGTCATGGTTTGTCCAAACCGTCACCTTTTGGTTCACCTTTGTTTAAATGCTTTTGTTTTCCATAGGTTTCAGTGAACCACTGCCGTCCCGACCGGTTAAGACGGTAGGGCAACAAGGGAGTGGTGTGGTGTAAGGCCCCGTTCCCGGGCACCTCACAGTTGGTCGTTCATCGCACATAAAACATACATTTGGTATATATTTATAAACATCTTAAATAAACACTGCAGCGGAAACATTCAAAAGATACATTTCATTTCATCATAAAAGCTTGTACAAAGATTACATCGTTACTGATTACAAAATGGTTATAAACAGTGACCTCTAGTATAGAAACATTAAAAATTTCATCGTAAAGAAGATTCCTTAAGTAATCCCCTTTATCAGGATCCTTAAGGAAGGTTCCTTATGTAATCCATTTATCGGGATCCTCAAGGAACACTTGACACTTGCATGCAACATAATGTGTAGCATGCATGATAAGCCCGCATCCTATTGCGTGGCAGCATTATCAAAAGGAGAATGCCATCCCAAAAGAGCTGAGTAGTCGCCTCGTGCCATCCCCAGCAACACTACCTGCCAACTGGAAACACATAAAAGTCAGCGTTGCTGAGTGAGTTCTAGTTTTATAATAAACATATTTAATTTCCATTATAAGCCATTCTTTCACGTGATCATACATCATACATATACAAAGATAATATTTATTATTATCTTCATCATTCGTTATACATCATTATCTATAATTTCTCATATGGATCTTGTCAGGCTTTACCCACTTCATAGCACTTGGCTATGATTACTGTGGTCGAATGACAAGGATCCCGTTTCATCTTTGCTTGCACATTGAATTTCTTTTGTACCAATACCATATGCTATACCCCGATCAGTCTTAGCTATTGGGCCGTGAATCAAAGCGTATGCCACAGTACTAGTAGGTAAGCGGTAGAGGCACCATGAATATGGTCAATCACAAAGAAATACCCGTTTACCTTATTCAATGCTTGCAAGACGTAGTTCGTTCATTCATTAATGCATGTATTCATCATCATATTTCTTTTCATTTATTCCTTAATACATGCATTCATCATCATGTTCCTCTTTCATTATCTTTGCTTGCACATCGAATTTCTTTTGTACCAATACCATATGCTATACCCTGATCAGTCTTGGCTACTGGGCTGTGAATCAAAGCGTATGCCACAGTACTAGTAGGTAAGCGGTAGAGGTACCATGAACATGGTCAACCACAAAGGAAGACCAATTACCTTATTTAATGCTTGCAAGACTTAGTTCGTTCATTCATTAATACATGTATTCATCATCATATTTCTTTTTATTATTCATTAATACATGCATTCATCATCATGTTCCTCCTTCATTATCTTTCACTTTACATTACATAATACTTCATTCATTTATTTCCATAATTCATAAAGTTTCAAAAAGATAAACATACATAATCATAAGGAACATACACATAACATTCATTCATCATCATACAAGGCATCATACATATATGGTATACAGTAGGTATACCCATGCAACATCATCATCATTATCATGCCTATGTTACCCATTTACTCAAATAAATCGGATAGCTTAATCCGCATTTCACATCCTGGTTCATCCGCATTAATCTGACCATCCGCATTAGTCAATGCGGATAAGGAATGCCTTATCCGCATTTTATGATCTACCCGTATTGGTCAATGCGGTTGAAGGATGCCTTGGCCATTCTTCCTGACTTGTTCGCATTAGATCAATGCGGCTGAGTACTGCCTTAGACATTTTTCTTGTTTTGTCCGCATTAATTCGATGCGGATGAAGAATGCTTTAATCCGTATTCTGACCTATCCGCATTAGGTCAATGCGGATGAGCAATTTTGCCTTACCCGCATTTTTCCTGGTCACCCGCATTAGTCCATGCGGATGAGCAGTTCACCCTGTCCTTAACCAGTGTTGTTTTTCAGCTCTCAATCATCATCTCCACATACATTAGCACAAATCTATCGTACCTAGAACAGGCTACACATCATACACATCCTAGAGAAGACTCCTAAATCATACATCAACAGTACACACACGAACAACATGTTGTAATTCATATATCTGCCCTAGGAATCTTATATACAGTAAGCATAGCAATCTGAACGGACCATACACACGCATACTCGTACATTCATACACAGAGTAAGCGCTCAAAGCTCGAAAACAGTGTCACGATGTGTTCCAGCCCCAAAAATGATTCAAAAACGGGTAAAATTAGGGGTCTTAGAACTCACATTGTGTTGTTGGGTATGGCTTCTTCAAAACCCGTCGCCATGAGACCTTGTACCTCAAATTCGCACTCTTCTTCTTCTTGTTCTTCATTCAAATTCTCGCTGTCTGCTCTTTCTCTCTCTAGAATATTTCGAAGATTTGGGGTTGTGAGAAAAGTGTGGGCAGCCATCCCTATGTATATCAGATATTTGTCTTTTCTTTGTACTTTTACACAATACCCCCTTCCACTTTTTCTTTCTTTTTCTTTCCTTCCAAAATTCTTTCTTTTCTTTTCTTCTTATTATTTCTCTTTGTCTAATCAAAATTTCGGGTGTTACAAGTCCACCCCCTTATAAAGGTTTCGTCCCCGAAACCTGTTATTCCTCGAACAGACGTTGGTAATGTTGTCTCATCTGTTCCTCGGTCTCCTACGTAGACTCAGATCCCTTTCTGTGCTTCCACTGTACACGCACAAGGGGAACCACTTATTTCGCAGCCGCTTCTCTTTTCTGTCAATGATTGCCACTAGTTGCTCCACATAATTAAGTCGTTCATCTACTTAGATATCTTCCAGTGGAATGATCAGATCCCTATCGGCCAAACATTTTCTCAGATGGGATACGTGGAACGTAGGGTGAATTCCACTTAACTCATCTGTCAATTCCAACCTATAGGCCACCTCTCCTACTCGATCAATGATTCGGAAAGGGCCTATGTACCGCGGACTCAACTTGCCCCGCTTTTGGAACCGAATGATTCCTTTCCAAGGCGAGACCTTTAACATAACCCGATCACCCACCTGGAATTCAATTGGCCTGCGTCGCTTATCGGCATACGACTTCTGTCTGTCTTTGGCTGCCTTCATGTAGGCTTTGATCCTTTCAAGCTTTTCAGTCGTAGCCTCGATCACCTCGACGCTTCCCAATTCCTTTTGACGAATATCACCCCAACATACGGGTGTCCTGCATCTCCTACCGTATAGCATCTCATAAGGTGGCATACCAATACTGGCATGATAGCTGTTGTTGTACGAGAATTCAGCTAACGGTAGGTGGTCGTCCCAACTCCCCCCAAAATCAATCACACATGCCCGGAGCATGTATTCTAATGTCTGAATGGTCCTTTTCGACTGACCATCAATTTGGGGATGATAAGCAGTACTGATATGTAACCTCGTCCCCATAGCATCGTGAAATTTCTTCCAGAATTTGGATGTAAACCAGGTGTCGCGATCTGACACAATTGACACCGGTACACCATGACAAGTCACAATCTCTTTGATGAAAAGATCGGCCAACCTCTCGGATGAGTATGTCTCGCGTATCGGTAGGAAGTGAGCACTCTTCGTCAGACGATCAACAATCACCCATATCGCATCATATCCTTTCGGAGTACGCGGCAGCTTCGTAATGAAATCCATGGTGATTTGCTCCCACTTCCATTCCGGTATATCCAAAGGTTGAATCTTCCCATACGGCTTCTGATATTCTGCCTTTACTTGCAAACAAGTGAGACATTTACTCACATACTCCGCCACATCACGCTTCATACCGGCCACCAGTAATCTTTCTTCATGTCTTGGTACATCTTGGTAGCACCGGGATGAATGGAGTATCAAGTTTTGTGGGCTTCGTCCATAATCTTCATTCGTAGATCCCCAAAACGAGGAATCCACATCCGCCCAAATCGAGTCTTGACACCAAACGTGTTTTCACCCAGTTCCGCGACCAGACCTCTCATTCGTTCTGAGTTAAGATGATCTTCCTTCAGTGCCTCATCTTGAAACTCTTTGACTTGCTTCGTCACATCCGAGGTCATAATCAGTTGGTATGCCTTCACCCGTATCGGCTCGGGCCTCTCCTTTCGGCTAAGGGCATCAGCCACCACATTGGCTTTGCCCGGATGGTAATGGATCTCACAATCATAGCCTTTTATCAGCTCCAACCATCACCTCTACCTCATATTTAAATCTTTTTGCACGAAGAAGTACTTCAAGCTCTTGTGGTCTGTGAAGATGGTGCACTTCGTTCCGTAGAGGTAGTGCCTCCAAATCTTTAACGCAAAGACCACAGTTGCTAGCTCCAAATCATGAGTAGGATAATTAACCTCATGAACTTTCAGCTGTCCGGATGCATAGGCTATCACCTTTCCCCTTTGCATTAATACGCACCCCAACCCCGAGTAGGAAGCATCAGAATAAACCACCAAGTCATCGCTTCCATCGGGTAATGCCAATACTGGAGCTTGGGTCAATCTCGTCTTCAATTCTTCGAATGCCTTCTCTTGAGCTTGACCCCATACAAACTTCACATCTTTTCGGGTCAACTTGGTCAATGGAGAAGCAATCTTGGAGAAGTCTTGAATGAATCTTCTGTAGTAGCCCACCAAACCCAAGAAACTACGGATTTCGGATGGCGTCTTTGGAGACTTCCATTGCATTACTGTCTCCACCTTTGCCGGATCGACCATAATTCCCTCAGGATTAACCACGTGACCCAAGAACTGAACTTCACACAACCAAAATGCGCACTTGGAGAACTTGGCGTACAATTTCTCCCTTCTCAACGTTTCTAGTACTTCTCGAATGTGACCGGCATGCTCCGTTTCGCTTCTTGAATAAATCAGGATATCGTTAATAAATACAATCACTGATTTATCCAACATCGGCTGACACACTCGGTTCATCAAATCCATAAAAGCAACTGGCGCATTGGTCAAACCAAAAGACATGACAAGAAACTCGTAGTGACTGTAGCGCGTACGAAAAGCTGTTTTAGGGATGTCTTGTTCCTTCACTTTCAGCTGATGGTAGCCCGATCGAAGATCTATTCGTGAAAACCAACTAGCGCCTTGAAGTTGATCAAACAGATCATCGATTCTTGGCAAGGGGTATCTATTTTCACCGTCAACTTGTTCAGCTCACGGTTGTCGATGCACATCCTCATAATACCGTCTTTCTTTTTCACAAACAGGACCGGAGCACCCCAAGGTGAGATACTCGGTCTAATGAACCCCTTATCCAACAGCTCTTGCAACTGCTCCATCAACTCTTTCATTTCCGTCGGGGCCAATCGATACGATGCCTTGGCGACAGGTTGAGCACCCGGTATCAGGTCAATCTGGAACTCGATCTCTTGGTCAGGTGGCAATCCCGATAAGTCTTCCGGGAACACGTCTGGAAAATCACACACCACCGGAACATCAGATAGCTGTGGTGTTAGCGTTTCTACATCTTTACATAACAAAAGTAGGCGCTGCACCCACGCCTCATACATTTTTCCGCCACAACCATTGAGATCACCTTCGGAATCGTAGTAACTCGATCACCATAAACTGTCACTGAATCACCGCCGGGCGCTATCAATTGAATCATCTTCTTACGACACACGATGTTCGCCTCAAAGTCCGCCAACCAATCCATCCCAAGCACCAAATCGAAACCACCTAAAGTCATAGCGAAGGGTCTAACCGGAAATTTGTGGCCCTCCAATTCAACATCACAACCCTCTATCACCTCAGAGATCCTAGTAGACTTACCTATGTCAGTTTCTACATCAAAGGGCACATCAACACGTCTACTACCAACAGGCAGCTTAGTACAGAAGGCAGCAGAAATAAAACTCCTACTGGCACCCGAATCAAATAATACAGAGGCTAAAGTTTGGTTCACCAGAAACGTACTTGACACAACATCAGAAACCTGGCCTCCTCCTGCATCATCGTGAATGCCCTGGCCTTTGCTCTCGGTTCTCCACCCCCGTCTTCTTCGCCCCTGATCCCTCAGCCCTCGGCTTCTTACAGTCTCTGCTCATATGACCACTTTCCCCACAGTTAAAACATTTGCCTGTCCGGCAATCCTTTCACATATGCCCTGCCTTCCCGCATCTGAAACAGATGTTTGATCCCCACTTGCACTCCCCCGAGTGCTCCCTTCCACACTGGCCACACTCCTCAACCCTGCTCCTGACATGACCACACGGCGGTCATCCACCCTTGCCTTCTTGTTACTCGTCGACGTATCACCTCGACCAAACCTCTTCCCCTGCCAGTTTCTCTCACTACCTCCCTTCTTACTAATCTCAGCCTTCACCACCACAGCCCGTTCATCATATAATCTCCCAGCCAAATCCACTCCTAAAGGTGCCCGGTCGAGCAGTAATCAAATGCCTGCGGATGTCAGCTGGCAGCCCCTGAATATACCGGTTGATCTTTCGAGACACCAGCGTCACCTGATCCGGCACCAACCGCGCCATTTCATTGAACTTGATGGTGTATTGTTGGTGGGTCATTGTCCCCACCTCCAACTGCATGAACTCTCTCTCTACTTTGTCCATTTCCCGATGAGGACTGAACTCCTCGATCACCATCCTTTTTAACTCGGCCAACTTCATTTCCCCTATGGCCCTGCTACCCTCGGCTTGGACTATATTGTCCCACCAGCACAAAGCCGACCCTGTGAAAGAGTGGGTAGCAAACTTCACCTTCTTGTCCTCCTGGCAATCACTAATATCAAAGACAGCCTCCATTTCTCTCACCCATTGGTGAGCATCAGCAGCAGTGCCAGCACCGTCAAAAGTAGGGGGCTTGCACCTTATAAACGCCCCGTAGTTACAACCCCGTGTTGTCTCCCGTACCGGCTCCTCCTCCTCTTCCTCTTCATTATCAGATGGAACCGTTTCCGGCTCTTGTCGATACGGTCTCCCCGAGGACCGGTTCCTCCCTTGCCTTTCATCTTCCATGACAGTCTTAATTACTTCGGTCACCACTGACGGTAAGATCGTCTGCATGACCTGATGCACCTCTTCAACCACTGCCTCTTTTACCGAGGCCATCAAGTTAGCGTTCTCGTCTACTCCCTCTTGATGAGGGGTCTCGTTTTCCTCATGAACCACTTTCTCTACCCTAGGTCTTCCTCTTGTGGCTCGCGGTTCAGCACCACGTCCGCCACCACCTCCACCCGTGAGGCCTTAGAAGATCTACCACCAGCCATTCTCTATCTCACACTGAAAGATTCAAACACCAACACGATCATTCAAGGAAATAGCTCAGTTTATGTCAAGTATGGTAAGTCCCTAATTACAGTGGCCAGCTGTGATTAGCCACTTACTCTACTCTTCGCACCCCGAGCATCACCCGTCCTGACTACATTAGTATCTAAATCTAACAGTACACATAATTCACATCACATGCGCACATAATACCAGTTAATCTTTAAGAAAATACCTGATGGCACGCAACTACTCAGATGGCATTCTCTTCCTTTCTGTCCCATTTTTAGTTTAAGTTTAGGTTTATTTGGGAAAATTTACCCATTTCACTTAAACTTTGGCTCTGATACCAACTTGTAAGGCCCCGTTCCCGGGCACCTCACAGTTGGTCGTTCATCGCACATAAAACATACATTTGGTATATATTTATAAACATCTTAAATAAACACTGCAGCGGAAACATTCAAAAGATACATTTCAGTTCATCATAAAAGCTTGACAAAGATTACATCGTTACTGATTACAAAATGGTCATAAACAGTGACCTCTAGTATAGAAACATTAAAAATTTCATCATAAAGAAGATTCCTTAAGTAATCCCATTTATCAAGATCCTTAAGGAAGGTTCTTTAAGTAATCCCGTTTATCAGGATCCTCAAGGAACACTTGACACTTGCATGCAACATAATGTTTTGCATGCATGATAAGCCTGCATCCTATTGCGTGGCAGCATTATCAAAAGGAGAATGCCATCCCAAAAGAGCTGAGTAGTCGCCACGTGCCATCCCTGTGACAACCCGAAAATTTTTCGTGATTTAATATAAATTTTATGTGAATTTACGATTTATTTTTATATTGTTATTATTATTTAAAAATAGTATTAATAATAATAAAAATAATGACAATGATAATAATAATATTATTATTAAAACTAATAATGTTAATAATGAAAATAATAATAATAATGAAAATATTATTATTTACAAAATTAATATAATTGATTAATAAAGTCCAGGGGGTAGTTTTGCAAATATTAAAACTTGTTTTAAAAACTTAAATCATGAAATAATAAAACATCTAAAGTACAGGGGGCCATTGTGTAAATTGTTTTAAAATACCCACCCGCCGCCCGTCCCCTTCGATTTTCCGGCCGGCTCTCCGGCGACTCTCCGGCAGCCCCAAAAGCCAAGCACATCGCGATTATAATGCAATCCAACTATACTGACACCTTCTAGAGGATGGACCGAACTCGGGGACCATTTCAATTTGATAATTCAAGTCGGTTTGGTATGTCCCCCACTTCGACCGTAAGTTCGGCCGACCCACTCACCATAAACGCACCAACAGGCTATTTTATTCCAATTAATCGAACGGGAAGTGCTATATAAGCATCCCTAAACTAATGGTACATTCACACATCTCTCAAACACTTGAAATCGATCAATTTGAGCCCGCATTGCCGCGGACCTGCAACCGATCGTATACCCACTGTAGAACTTCGAAACAGGTACTTAAACACACCATTGTGTTCGTTTTTACAAGGGGAACAATAACCCCATGAATTCTGATGCAATAGAAATCGATTTGGGATCAATTTGGGGTGGATCGAACCTGGGTTTCTTGGTGATTTGGGATTACTGGAGTTTAAGTTTAAAAGGATTAAATGTGGGGTTTTAACCGCGGCCTGGTGCCTTGGTTTACTGGTTGGTGTGTTGTGATGGTGAGCCGGAGGTCAGGGGTTCGAACCCTGCCCCAACACATTTTTTTTAAAAGCCTTTTTAAGTCTCCTAAAAATACAGAAAAATTATTAAAAATTATAAAAATAATTTTTATAAACTTTGGTAATTTTTAGAAATTATATAATTTTTCTGGAAATTTATTTCTTTAAAAACTTTATTTATTTATTTATTTAAATAATTATTACATATGTAATAAATTGTAATCTTTATAAAAATAGATTTTTAATAATAATTTAAATCATTAAATCATTAATGGACCTTTATTATTTATGGATTAATCCTAATAATATAAATGCAAATCTGATTTTATAAATATTTATAAAATCTTACAAAATTAAATATAAATTTACATAATTAAATAATGATTATAATTTATTAGAATATATTAGTATGTTGAAATCATTAATAAGCTAGTCAAATATAAATCTTTAGTTATTAAAATAAAATAACTAAATGATTTAATTATATGTTTATAGCCAATTCCCGAGAACCAAATCCTAAATCAAATGAACACCAAGTTCAAAGATCTAACTTATTTAGGTTATAAATTTGTACTTATTTACTTATGTGAATTATAATTCCTTAGGAGCAATTCACTAGCTTATCAACATCACACGAGAATATTGAGGTGAGTTCAAGCCCCACTATTTTACTAAAACTGTTTTTAGGGGAGATAGCATACTGGTAATGTTACAAACGCTTTTTATATATATTTAAGATGTGTATGGATATTAATATAGTGCTGTTATCATTGTACAAGTCCTCACACTTTCGAATTGTTAATATTGGATAGCGGGGAAAGTTGGGTAGTACTACTGGGTGTGACGAGCCCCACCTGTGTGACTTGAGGTCAACCGGGTGCAATTTGTCCTATGATTATTCGTCACGATATGGTGAAGTCGTGACGGGAGGCAAACATAACATAGTCAGCTTCAATGTCGAAATCACTATTTAATATCATTTGTGAATGGACTAGCTAGCCATTACAATGCAAATGCTTATATATACGCTGTTGTTAAACTGGGATGTTTAACTGTGAACTCTTGAACTGATCAACCATTGGATTGATACACGTTATTGTTAAACTGTGATGTTTAACTGTAAACTCTTGAACTGATCAACCATAGGGTTGATACACGCTATTGTTAAACTGTTATGATTAAACGCAAACTCGGTATACACTTTTGCTAAACTGTTATGTTTAAACACAAACTCTTGAACTCACCAACCATGTGTTGACTTTTAGTATGCTATTCTCAGGTCACTAATCTGGAACTGCTGATAGAAGCACCACACGGGTCAGCATGCATTTTAGAGACTTGAACTTAAACCATATTTACTTGTTTTTATTTATGGTTTCAATTACTTGGTTGGCACTTGTCTTGCCAAATGTTACTTTCATATATTTTGGGATGATTTGTTTACTTTATGCTTCCGCATGAATTTCAAAAGTTTGGTTTGTTTTGTTAAATGTTGCATATAGAGTCGTTCCAAGTACCTAATGATTGTGATCCTGGTTTGTTCACACCCCTCCGTGATAGATTCCAGACCCGGAATTTGGGGGTGTGACAGATTGGTATCAGAGCCATTGGTTATAGAGAACTAGGTTGCATACACACTAGACTATAACCGCACACAGTTAGTTAGTTACTTGTTTCTAGACTTCCTAAACTTAACTGATTATCTTAGGTTCAAATCCTTAGACTTTATGTCTAAACTATGAAAATCGTATCGAGGTTTTAAAATTTCATGAACCAAATGAACTTGTGTGACACATAGACACCTGTATTCTGGATTTCCTGGCAAAAAGCCTTCGGGCTAAGGCTAGCATATCGCATATATCTCATTACGAGACCTGGTATGCTTACCTGGGGATTTCTGGGATGACTGATAAACTATGGTCAATACACAAGTCCATAAGGTAAATGGGATACCTTTTTACTGAACATGGAACAATACCGAGTCCGGCGACTCACAAGCAATGTCTATACACTACAGCACGACATAGCTGAACGATTCTATTCTACTTCCTTTAAACGATTCGGACTACGTAGCCTTTCTTTATTTTGGAACCTATATGGAAAGAGTTGTTTCCCCACCCAAACAACAAACTCAATTTGTTATAAACATTGTGGTGGTGATGAATTCATTATCTCCTTATTGTTTACTATAATGAGATAAAAGGGATTGATTCATTACTCATTATTGTATTTGTGAATATAAAGTGAATAATGGACGCCCAAAGACGTGGACGTGGTCGTGGACGAGGACGCGTGCGTGGACGTGGTGCCGGTAACCAAGGTGCCGTTAACCAAGGCGCTGGTCCTATCAATATGACCCCTGCGGAATTGGCTGCTCTAATCAACGTACAAGTTCAGGCAGCGGTAGCTGCTGCCCAAACAAGACAGCCAACAGGACCACCAACGTGTACCTACAAGTCCTTCATGGACTGCAAGCCTCACACCTACAGTGGAACCGAGGGAGCTGTAGGGTTAGTGAGATGGTTTGAGAAGACGGAGTCCGTATTCTCAAAATGTAAATGTCCGCCTGCTGACCAGGTGAAATATGCTACGGGAACGTTGGATGGTGCTGCATTGTCTTGGTGGAATGCGCAAGTGCAAATGCTAGGGCAAGCCATGGCAGATCAACTCCCGTGGAACGAGTTCAAAGATATGATGATTGAGGAATACTGCCCACGAAGTGAAGTACAAAAACTTGAAGTGGAATTCTGGCAACTGAAGATGCAAGGATCAGAAATTGAGGCTTAAACCACGAGAACTCATGAACTGGCCACTCTATGCCCAGGAATGGTAAACGAAATGCACAAGAGAGTGGAACACTACATCCGGGGATTGGTGCCAGAGATTAGGAGTATGGTTACTTCCTCAAACCCGGCTACTATCCAGCAAGCTATCCGCCTAGCCCACAAACTGACTGATGAAGCTGTGGAAGAAGGACGGTTACCAAAACGGGGCACTGCGGCGAGCGTGTCCGACAACAAGAGGAAGTGGGATACCTCTAACAACACCAATAACAACAACAATAGAACATCATCTTCCGGTGGTCAACAACAAACACCGCAACAACAACACAGGAGGTTCGACAACAACCGTAACTTCAACCAGTCAGCCTCGAACAATCAAGGATCGAGCGGTTATGGTGGTAAACAGCCGATATGCCCGCGGTGCAACTATCATCACGTCGGAAGATGTGAAAATTACAAGTGTCAGCGGTGTGGTAAAAGGGGACACTTAGCTAAGGATTGACGTGTTGAGTTGGTTAGGAAGCCACATCAACCTCAAGAGACCTCAAAGGGTTGCTTTGAGTGTGGGAAAGAAGGGCACTACAAGCGAAACTGTCCGCAGCTGAGGAAGAACGGTAATGGCAATGGCCAAAACAACAACAATCAAGGCAACAACAATAACAACAATGATGGAAGAGGCAATGGAAATGGTGGTAATAATAATGGAGCCAAAGGGAGAGCCTTCGTCATTGGCTCAGGTGAGGCTCTAAATGACCCTACAACTATTATTGGTAGGTTTTCTGTCAATGGATGTTTTGCTACAATACTGTTTGATACTGGAGCCGATAGGAGTTTTATATCCTTAAAGTTCTGTAATTTTCCAAGTGATATTCCTTCTGCCTTAGAATCCAAATATACCGCAGAATTGGCCGACGGTAAACAAATCCATGTAACACACATTCTTAGAGATTGTAAGATAGATACTTTCGCTGGCCTGCACTAGGAAGTTTCGACGTTGTGGTAGGCATGGATTGTCTCTAATTCATATGCCATGAGAAGATCATACAATCCCTATTGGTGATGAGTCCGAGGTGATAGGAGTGGTGCAGTAATGGGTATTATCTCTTACATGAAGGCGCAAAAGTTGTTACGAAAAGGGCGTGTGGCTATTCTGGCACTCGTCACCGACAAGCAGTCCGAGGAAAAGAAAATAGAAGACATTCCCTTGGTAAGAGATTTTCCAGAGGTATTTCCAGTGGATCTTCCTGGACTACCACCTCACCGCCAAGTGGAATTTCAAATCGAACTGACTCCCGGTGCAGCCCCGATTGCTAGAGCACCTTATCGATTAGCACCAAACGAACTACAGGAGTTGTCATCACAACTTCAGGAGCTTTTAGATAAGGGCTTTATCCGACCTAGCTCATCACCTTGGGGAGCCCCTGTTCTCTTTGTTAAGAAGAAGGACGGCACTTTCCGAATGTGCATCGATTATAGAGAATTAAACAAAGTCACAGTCAAGAACCGATATCCTCTACCTCGTATCGACGACTTGTTTGATCAGCTTCAGGGATCGAGCTATTATTCGAAGATCGACCTGAGGTCTGGTTATCATCAACTCCGAGTCCGTGAGGAGGACATCTCCAAAACCGCATTCCGTACTCGTTATGGTCATTACGAGTTCTTGGTCATGCCTTTTGGGTTGACTAATGCACCTGCGGTATTCATGGACCTCATGAATCGCGTGTGCAAACCCTATCTCGATCAGTTTGTTATCGTGTTTATCGATGACATACTGATATACTCTAGGACCAAGGAGGACCACGAAGAACATCTACGATTGATCTTGGAATTATTGAAGAAGGAGCAACTGTACGCCAAATTCTCTAAGTGTGACTTCTGGAAACGTGAAGTGCAATTCCTAGGTCATATCGTTAATGAGATGGGAATACATGTTGATCCTGCAAAGATTGTGGCGATAAAGAATTGGGCTACACCTAAGACACCGACTGAGATAAGGCAATTCCTGGGGTTAGCAGGATATTACCGGCGATTCATAGAAGGATTCTCTAAAATCGCACAACCTCTCACAGCCTTGACCCACAAAGGAACGACATACAAATGGGGTGAAAGCCAAGAGGCGGCTTTTCAGCTATTGAAACAGAAACTCTGTAGTGCACCGATATTGGCACTACCAAAGGGGACAGATGATTTCGTGGTGTATTGTGACGCATCCATTCAAGGATTGGGTTGTGTCCTGATGTAGCGAGATAAGGTGATAGCTTACGCCTCGAGACAACTGAAGATTCACGAGAAAAACTATACCACCCATGACCTGGAATTGGGTGCAGTGGTTTTTGCCTTGAAGATTTGGAGACACTACTTGTACGGTACCAAATGCACTATTTATACCGATCACAAGAGTCTTCAGCACATCTTTGAGCAAAAGGAGTTAAATATGCGGCAACGACGGTGGTTAGAGTTACTCAATGATTATGACTGTGCAATCAAGTATCATCCGCGTAAGGCTAATGTGGTAGCCGATGCCCTTAGTCGTAAGGAAACCTTAAAGCCTCGTCGAGTGCGCGCATTACAAATGACTATCCACTCTGACCTACCAGCACAAATCAAAGTGCTCAATCTGAGGCCTTGAAGACGGAGAATCTCAAAGCGGAATACATGCGAGGCATGGAGAAGCAGTTGGAGGTTAAAGCTGATGGAATCCGTTATTTTATGAAACGGATCTGGGTACCACAGTACGGGAATTTGCGAGAGCTGATAATGGATGAAGCTCATAAGTCACGTTACTCTATTCATCCAGGTTCAGATAAGATGTATCAGGACCTGAAAGAATTTTACTGGTGGCCGAAAATGAAAGCGGAGATAGCCATGTATGTAAGTAGATGCTTAACTTGTTCCAAGGTTAAGGTGGAATACCAGAGACCATCTGGTTTACTTCAACAACCGGAAATTCCAGTGTGGAAATGGGAGCAGATCTCCATGGACTTTATCACGAAGTTACCTAGGACTCCCAGCGGATGCGACACCATTTGGGTTATAGTAGATCGCTTAACAAAATCCGCACACTTTCTGGCAATCCGAGAGACTGATCGAATGGAGAAGCTGACACGTATCTATTTAAGGGAAATAGTCTCTCGGCATGGCGTGCCGATATCTATCATTTCTGATCATGACGCTCGGTTCACTTCTCATTTCTGGCAATCATTACAACGATCATTGGGAACACGGCTGGATATGAGTACCGCGTATCACCCGCAAATCGATGGTCAAAGTGAGCGTACGATCCAGACACTGGAAGACATGTTGCGTGCCTGTGTAATTGATTTTGGCAGCAGCTGGGAAACTCATTTACCATTAGTTGAGTTCTCCTATAATAACAGTTATCATACCTCAATCAAGGCAGCTCCATTTGAGGCACTGTATGGGCGTAAGTGCCGGTCACCTATTTGTTGGGCAGAAGTTGGGGAAAGTCAACTTACCGGTCCTGAACTCGTGCACGAGACGACTGAGAAGATCGTGCAGATACGGAATCGTATGGCAGCAGCGCGAGATAGACAGAAAAGTTATGCTGACAAGAGACGGAAACCTCTAGAGTTCCAAATTGGTGACAAAGTGTTATTGAAAGTCTCACCGTGGAAAGGCGTAGTTCGGTTTGGCAAACGAGGAAAGCTGAATCCGAGGTATGTTGGACCATTTGAGATATTGGAAAGAATAGGTCCAGTGGCCTATCGACTAGCATTACCTGAATCACTGAGTGGAGTTCATAATGTGTTCCATGTTTCAAACCTGAGGAAATGCCTTGCTGACGAAACTCTCATCGTTCCGTTAGACGAGGTACATGTTGACGAACAACTACGCTTCATCGAGGAACCAGTGGAAATTATGGACCGAGAGGTCAAGACACTTAAACACAGTCGTATCCCTATTGTCAAAGTCCGGTGGAACTCCCGGCGTGGTCCTGAGTTCACTTGGGAAAGAGAGGACGAGATGATGCGCAAGTATCCTAACCTGTTCAAGGATGCTGCCAGTACATCTTAATTTTCGGGACGAAAATTCCTCTAACAGGGGGATGATGTGACAACCCGAAAATTTTTCGTGATTTAATATAAATTTTATGTGAATTTACGATTTATTTTTATATTTTATTATTATTTAAAAATAGTATTAATAATAATAAAAATAATGACAATGATAATAATAATAATATTATTATTAAAACTAATAATGTTAATAATGAAAATAATAATAATAATGAAAATATTATTATTTACAAAATTAATATAATTGATTAATAAAGTCCAGGGGTAGTTTTGCAAATATTAAAACTTGTTTTAAAAACTTAAATCATGAAATAATAAAACATCTAAAGTACAGGGGGCCATTGTGTAAATTGTTTTAAAATACCCACCCGCCGCCCGTCCCCTTCGATTTTCCGGCCGGCTCTCCGGCGACTCTCCGGCAGCCCCAAAAGCCAAGCACATCGCGATTATAATGCAATCCAACTATACCGACACCTTCTAGAGGATGGACCGAACTCGGGGACCATTTCAATTTGATAATTCAAGTCGGTTTGGTATGTCCCCCACTTCGACCGAAAGTTCGGCCGACCCACTCACCATAAACGCACCAACAGGCTATTTTATTCCAATTAATCGAACGGGAAGTGCTATATAAGCATCCCTAAACTAATGGTACATTCACACATCTCTCAAACACTTGAAATCGATCAATTTGAGCCCCACATTGCCGCGGACCTGCAACCGATCGTATACCCACTGTAGAACTTCGAAACAGGTACTTAAACACACCATTGTGTTCGTTTTTACAAGGGGAACAATAACCCCATGAATTCTGATGCAATAGAAATCGATTTGGGATCAATTTGGGGTGGATCGAACCTGGGTTTCTTGGTGATTTGGGATTACTGGAGTTTAAGTTTAAAAGGATTAAATGTGGGGTTTTAACCGTGGCCTGGTGCCTTGGTTTACTGGTTGGTGTGTTGTGATGGTGAGCCGGAGGTCAGGGGTTCGAACCCTGCCCCAACACATTTTTTTTAAAAGCCTTTTTAAGTCTCCTAAAAATACCGAAAAATTATTAAAAATTATAAAAATAATTTTTACAAACTTTGGTAATTTTTAGAAATTATATAATTTTTCTGGAAATTTATTTCTTTAAAAACTTTATTTATTTATTTATTTAAATAATTATTACATATGTAATAAATTGTAATCTTTATAAAAATAGATTTTTAATAATAATTTAAATCATTAAATTATTAATGGACCTTATATTATTTATGGATTAATCCTAATAATATAAATGCAAAATCTGATTTTATAAATATTTATAAAATCTTACAAAATTAAATATAAATTTACATAATTAAATAATGATTATAATTTATTTAGAATATATTAGTATGTTGAAATCATTAATAAGCTAGTCAAATATAAATCTTTAGTTATTAAAATAAAATAATTAAATGATTTAATTATATGTTTATAGCCAATTCCCGAGAACCAAATCCTAAATCAAATGAACACCAAGTTCAAAGATCTAACTTATTTAGGTTATAAATTTGTACTTATTTACTTATGTGAATTATAATTCCTTAGGAGCAATTCACTAGCTTATCAACATCACACGAGAATATTGAGGTGAGTTCAAGCCCCACTATTTTACTAAAACTGTTTTTGGGGGAGATAGCATACTGGTAATGTTACAAACGCTTTTTATATATTTTAAGATGTGTATGGATATTAATATAGTGTTGTTATCATTGTACAAGTCCTCACACTTTCGAATTGTTAATATTGGATAGCAGGGAAAGTTGGGTAGTACTACTGGGTGTGACGAGCCCCACCTGTGTGACTTGAGGTCAACCGGGTGCAATTTGTCCTATGATTATTCGTCACGATATGGTGAAGTCGTGACGGGAGGCAAACATAACATAGTCAGCTTCAATGTCGAAATCACTATTTAATATCATTTGTGAATGGACTAGCTAGCTATTACAATGCACATGCTTATATATACGCTGTTGTTAAACTGGGATGTTTAACTGTGAACTCTTGAACTGATCAACCATTGGATTGATACACGTTATTGTTAAACTGTGATGTTTAACTGTAAACTCTTGAACTGATCAACCATAGGGTTGATACACGTTATTGTTAAACTGTTATGATTAAACGCAAACTCGGTATACACTTTTGCTAAACTATTATGTTTAAACACAAACTCTTGAACTCACCAACCATGTGTTGACTTTTAGTATGCTATTCTCAGGTCACTAATCTGGAACTACTGATAGAAGCACCACACGGGTCAGCATGCATTTTAGAGACTTGAACTTAAACCATATTTACTTGTTTTTATTTATGGTTTCAATTACTTGGTTGGCACTTGTCTTGCCAAATGTTACTTTCACATATTTTGGGATGATTTGTTTACTTTATGCTTCCGCATGAATTTCAAAAGTTTGGTTTGTTTTGTTAAATGTTGCATATAGAGTCGTTCCAAGTAACTAATGACTGTGATCCTGGTTTGTTCACACCCCTCCGTGATAGATTCCAGACCCGGAATTTGGGGGTGTGACAATCCCCAGCAACACTACCTGCCAACTGGAAACACATAAAAGTCAGCGTTGCTGAGTGAGTTCTAGTTTTATAATAAACATATTTAATTTCCATTATAAGCCATTCTTTCACGTGATCATACATCATACATATACAAAGATAATATTTATTATTATCTTCATCATTCGTTATACATCATTATCTTTAATTTCTCATATGGATCTTGTCAGGCTTTACCCACTTCATAGCACTTGGCTATGATTACTGTGGTCGAATGACAAGGATCCCGTTTCATCTTTGCTTGCACATTGAATTTCTTTTGTACCAATGCCATATGCTATACCCCGATCAGTCTTAGCTACTGGGCCGTGAATCAAAGCGTATGCCACAATACTAGTAGGTAAGCGGTAGAGGCACCATGAATATGGTCAATCACAAAGAAAGACCCGTTTACCTTATTCAATGCTTGCAAGACTTAGTTTGTTCATTCATTAATGCATGTATTCATCATCATATTTCTTTTCATTTATTCCTTAATACATGCATTCATCATCATGTTCCTCTTTCATTATCTTTGCTTGCACATCGAATTTCTTTTGTACCAATACCATATGCTATACCCCGATCAGTCTTAGCTACTGGGCCGTGAATCAAAGCGTATGCCACAGTACTAGTAGGTAAGCGGTAGAGGTACCATGAACATGGTCAACCACAAAGGAAGACCAATTACCTTATTCAATGCTTGCAAGACTTAGTTCGTTCATTCATTAATGCATGTATTCATCATCATATTTCTTTTCATTTATTCATTAATACATGCATTCATCATCATGTTCCTCTTTCATTATCTTTCACTTTATGTTACATAATACTTCATTCATTCATTTCCATAATTCGTAAAGTTTCGAAAAGATAAACATACATAATCATAAGAAACATACACATAACATTCATTCATCATCATACAAGGCATCATACATATATGGTATACAGTAGGTATACCCATGCAACATCATCATCATCATCATGCCTATGTTACCCGTTTACTCAAATAAATTGGATCTTACTAAGCTTAATCTGCATTTCACATCTTGGTTCATCCGCATTAATCT
Organism: Flaveria linearis; assembly: GCA_024085815.1. Taxonomy (NCBI): domain Eukaryota; kingdom Viridiplantae; phylum Streptophyta; class Magnoliopsida; order Asterales; family Asteraceae; genus Flaveria; species Flaveria linearis. The sequence goes on along the minus strand of CM044001.1, from coordinate 95,818,179 downwards.
GAGCATCCGCATTAGTCAATGCGGATGAGGAATGCCTTATCCGCATTTTATGATCTACCCGCATTGGTTAATGCGGTTGAAGGATGCCTTGGCCATTCTTCCTGACTTGTCCGCATTAGATCAATGCGGCTGAGTACTGCCTTAGCCATTTTTCTTGTTTTGTCCGCATTAAGTCGATGCGGATGAAGAATGCTTTAATCCGTATTCTGACCTATCCACATTAGGTCAATGCGGATGAGCAATTTTTCCTTACCCGCATTTTTCCTGGTCACCCGCATTAGTCCATGCGGATGAGCAGTTCACCCTGTCCTTAACCAGTGTTGTTTTTCAGCTCTCAATCATCATCTCCACATACATTAGCACAAATCTATCGTACCTAGAACAGGCTACACATCATACACATCCTAGAGAAGACTCCTAAACCATACATCAACAGTACACACACGAACAACATGTTGTAATTCATATATCTGCCCTAGGAATCTTATATACAGTAAGCATAGCAATCTGAACGGACCATACACACGCATACTCGTACATTCATACACAGAGTAAGCGCTCAAAGCTCGAAAACAGTGTCACGATGTGTTCCAGCCCTAAAAGTGATTCAAAAATGGGTAAAATTAGGGGTCTTAGAACTCACATTGTGTTGCTGGGTATGGCTTCTTCAAAACCCGTCGCCGTGAGACCTTGTACCTCGAATTCGCACTCTTCTTCTTATTGTTCTTCCTTCAAATTCTCGCGGTCTGCTCTTTCTCTCTCTAGAATATTTCGAAGATTTGGGGTTGTGAGAAAAGTGTGGGCAGCCATCCCTATGTATATCAGATATTTACCTTTTCTTTGTACTTTTACACAATACCCCCTTCCACTTTTTCTTTCTTTTTCTTTCCTTTCAAAATTCTTTCTTTTCTTTTCTTCTTATTATTTCTTTTTGTCTAATCAAAATTTTGGGTGTTACATGTGGGCTCGAAACTGTAACATCCGGTTTCTAAATCCGGACTTGTAAATTATATTATAGTTATGATTAATTAAATTAAGCTGAGTTGATTGAGTGTTTAAGTGTTCAGTCGCATAAGTTATATGCGAATGAACTTCAGTCGCATTCCTTATGTGCGATTGAGACTCAGTCGTACAAATTGTAGGCGTATGAGCTTCAGTCGCACAGTTCAGTCGTACGAATGGTTCAGTCGTGCGACTGAAGGTGAGGCGGTTAAGTTATGTGTATGGATAAGTAGGGCGGTGCACAGAGTTCAGGAACATATTCCTATCTGCATCCACTCTATTTTCTTGTTCTCCTTACACCCAAACACCCCTGTTCTTGCCAATTGACTAGGCGAAACCCCGTTTTGGTAAGTTTTGAACATCACGGATTAATCCGGAGATGTTATAAGCTGTGTGTATGATTGAATTTGATCCAATAACCTGTTTAAATCAGTAAATTGTTCTAGTTTATTTCTGAATTTAAAATTTAGGAATTCAAATCCAAGTTTTTGTGAAGTTTTAATGAAATAATGGTCCGAAACCATTGTAAACGATGTGTATAGGATCTGTTTTGAATATGGTATGATTTGGATGGTTAAAACTCAAATTTTGAGTGAGCTTGGATCAAAAACGTCAAGAACACAGCTGCTGATTCGTTTCAGGCGAATGGGCTCAATCGCAAGCCTCAGTCGTACGAATGAAAGTCTAGTCGTACGACTGAGTGCGAATGGAGGTTCAGTCGTGCGGTTGGAACTCAGTCGCCTGGTTAGAAGGCCGAATGAGGACGAGTGAACACTGGGTACGAATGAGAACTCAATCGTGCAAATGAACGGTTAGTCGTACGACTGAAGGTTCAGTCGCATGGTTCATTCGCATAGGTCCAGTCGCATGATTGCTCATTCGCATAAGTGTTCAATCGCATGAGGGTCTGTTTGAGAATAAGTTTATTGAATCAGGGTTTATTGCTTTAGATATACCTTGATTAGAGGAAGGACTAGTTATCTTGGGTACGTGGATTATGTAGATTGTCGTGAGAAAGTTGATAAGGTGAGTTCTAAGCCCTTTTTAAATGTTTGGTTTTAACATTCGGGCTAGCACACACATATTGATAAATGAATTGAATGTTTTTAGTACCAGAATTGTGATATAAATGTTGATATGTTTCTAACAGTTGTCAAGCTGTTAGAGGGAAAGTGGGGGTAATAAATGATTACCTGAACATTGTTAATCATTACATGATGGTAATGATTGCAATGGGTCAGGTAGAGTGTAAAAGATAGTCATCTGAATATTGTAATCATTACGTGATGGTAATGATTCCAATGGGTCGGATGGGGTGTGATGATTAATGAAAATATGTTAAAACTGGTGCTAAAAGAAAGAATGTGTGGGGTGTGAGTGAATGTGATAATATTGGCAATAAATAAAAGAAATGTTTTTGAGATGGTAATGTAATGTAAATCTCAACAGGCCAGTTAGGGTAAGATGCCTGAGTGTGAAACTGTACAGTTTGATAGGAGTGATGACGATCACTCAGCTTTGTGAACATCTTGTGGTGACGACCCTAGATGATTATTTGGCATCCTACTGGATGAGAGATAGTAACCGGTAGTTGCTGGATGTGGGCAACCGACGTTACTGGGTATGGGAGACTGGTAGTTGCTGGATGTGGGCAACCGACGTCTCTGGGTAGGGTAACCGGTAGTTGCTGGATGTGGGCAACCGACGTTACCGAGTATGAGAAACTGGTAGTTGCTGGATGTGGGCAACCGATGTTTCTGAGTGTAGTAACTGGTAGTTGCTGGATGTGGGCAACCGACGTTACTGGGTATGGGGAACTGGTAGTTGCTAGATGGGGGCAACCGACGTTCGATGGGACAGGTCCAGTGGGACGGAATAATGATAAAAGATGAATTTATAATATTGCAAATAAAAAGATAGCTGTGGTGTGTGTGAAAATGTTGTTAATGTTTTAATGAAAATTAGAACTCACCAGTTTATCTGATGTTTTGAGTGTGTTGTGTGTACTAGGTAAGGAGGGATCCTCTGATAATAGAGGAAAGCAAGTATGAGCTGAACGAGGATGCTATCCCGGAGCAGTTGCTGGCATAGGATTTAGGGCTTGTTAATAATGTAAATAGGGCGATGTATAATTAAATGCAATCACATGTAAAATGTTTTAAAAAAGTTGGGTTAATATCTAATAGTGTTTAAAGTCTTCCGCTGTAAATAGAAAGCTCTGATTTGTGTTTAAAATATTAATCCAACTGCGTGACGTGCCTCCGGTGCCCTGCCGGTTTTAGGGCGTCACAGGTTGGTATCAGAGCAGTGGTTAAAGGGATCTAGTGTCATAATAACTAGACTTTAACTAGAAAATAGATATGCCAGCAGGGATAGCTAGATAGAATAGTTTATTAAAACAAGAAAAGGTGATGGGACTATCATGAGAAGGAATAACGAGAATAGTACAAGTAAAGTAAACAATTAATAGTACTTGGCCAACATTATTAATAATTTACTTTACTATTAGTATTCTGGTTATATACTTACATGCGAGTACCAAATAATCCTGATCTCATTTTAATAGGTTATGGCTGATAGGGAGAGTGAAAGAATGCAAGGTGGAACCTCGGAAAGAAATGTTGATGAGAGCACCGAGGTGCTTAGTATGACTAGGCAGCAATTCCATGATGCAATTGCTGAGGAGGTTCGTAAAGCCTTGAATGCAGCTAGACCTGATGAAAGTAGGAATGTTGATAAAGCTGAGGGGTCTAGTGAGAAAAAGGGAGTTACATATAGTCAGTTTAAAGAATGTAATCCTCCATGATTTTCTGGGGCTATGGATGTGGTAGCCACTTATAAATGGCTTCGTGAAATGGAAGCCGTGATCAAGTTGAGTGAGTGTAGGGAGGATCAGAAGGTAAAGTTTGCAGCCCACTCGTTTGTAGGTGAGGCTCTGTATTGGTGGGATACGATTATCCAGACGTTAGGCGAGGAGGCTACTGACAAAATGTTGTGGCCTGAATTCAGAAAGTTAGTATCGGATAAGTTTTGTCCGAAAGGCGAGATGGATCGAATAGAAATGAGTTTCCTGCAGTTTCAGGCGGGTAATATGTCTCATAGGGAATACACGTCTAAGTTTGAGGAGATGGCACGGTTGGTGCCTCATTTGGTGGTTCCTGAAGAAAAGAAGATTTTGAGGTATACACAGGGGTTGCCTCAAGAAGTCAGAAAGTTGGTTAGATCATCTGCTCCGAGTAGTTACCAGTTGACGGTAAACTTAGCTGCAGATATGTACCAAGAAGTTTATGGTAGTAATGTTGCTCCTGACGGAAGTAAAAGGAGGCGTGAAGAACCTGTAGTGCAAAGAAGATTTGAGAATCCAAGTTCTCAAAAGAAAGGTAGGTTTGGAAGGGGTCAATTCCCGAGGAATGTCAGAAATGAGCTGCCACGTTGTGGGAGATGTGGTAGGCTACATCAGGGTGAATGTATGATGGGTAGCAGGAATTGTTTTAGATGTGGAAAGACGGGCATTATGCTAATGAATGTAGTGAAGGTCCTCGTAAATGTTATGAGTGCGGTGAAACGGGGCATATTCGAAGTGAATGTCCAAAGTTGGTAGTTAGAAAGCCTGAACCGGTTAGATCGATGAAAGGGTCAGGAGAAGGATCGAGTGTGCCAAGGGGAGAGCATATTCTATGACAGCCAGTGAGGCTAAAGCGTTGCCAGATGTAGTTTCAGGTACGTTTTTAGTGAATGGAATTCCAGCTAATGTGTTATTTGATTCTGGTGCAAGTGGAAGTTTTATATCTATTGATTTTTGCCCTATGCTTGCATGTGAAGTTCGACCATTAGAGGTAGCTTTTGTAGTTGAAACTGCTAATGATAGATCTGTGATGATTAGTAATATGATTGATGGTTGTTATATTGAATTAGAAGGATATAAGTTGCCTGTTAAACTATATCCAATGGTGTTAGGAGGGTTTGATGTAGTATTGGGTATGGATTGGTTGGTAAACCATGAAGCCCATATTATATGTAATAAGAAGTTAATTCAGTTAAGAGCACCGGATGGGAAAACGATTAATGTATATGGTGATAGAGAGGAGTCGACTGTGAAAATAATATCTATGATAAAAGCTGATAAGTTAATGAGCCGCGGGTGTGCATCTTATTTGATATATGTAATTGATTCGCAAAAGCCTGTAAGAAAGATAGAAGACATTTCTGTGGTTAGACATTTTGTAGATGTGTTTCCAGAAGAATTACCGGGTATTCCTCCAGATCGTGAAGTTGAGTTTAGAATTGAATTGGTTCCGGGTGCTAAGCCAGTTGCTAAGCCACCTTATAGATTAGCTCCATCGGAATTGAAGGAGTTAATGAAACAGACTGAAGACTTGCTAGAAAAAGGTTTCATTAGACCTAGTTCTTCCCCGTGGGGTGCTCCAGTATTGTTTGTAAAGAAGAAAGATGGGAGTATGCGTATGTGTATTGATTACAGAGAATTAAATAAGTTGACAATAAAGAATAAGTATCCACTCCCACGAATAGATGATTTGTTTGATCAGCTACAGGGAGCCAGTTGGTTTTCTAAGATAGACCTTCGTTCGGGATATCATCAGTTGAAAGTCAAGGAAGAAGATATACCTAAGACAGCGTTTCGTACCCGCTATGGTCATTATGAATTTCTGGTTATGTCTTTTGGGTTGACGAATGCCCCTGCTGCTTTTATGGATTTAATGAATAGAGTGTGTAAGCCAATGTTAGATAGATCAGTAATTATGTTTATAGATGATATACTGATCTATTCAAAGAATGAGGGAGATCATGCTTGTCATCTTCGTGAAGTGTTGGAAAGATTGAAGAAAGAAAGGCTTTATGCAAAGTTTTCTAAGTGTGAGTTTTGGTTGCGAGAAGTACAGTTTTTAGGACATGTGATCAATGCAGAGGGTATTTTAGTAGACCCTACTAAGATTGAAACAGTAGTGAAGTGGAGTCCTCCAAAGACACCATCTGAGGTCCGTAGTTTCTTGGGTCTTGCTGGTTACTATAGAAGGTTTATTCAGGATTTTGCCAAAATCGCATCCCCGTTAACGAAACTGACGAGGAAGAATGAAGAATACGTTTGGGGACCAGAACAAGAAAATGCATTTCAAGAACTGAAACAAAAGTTAACCCAATCACCAGTGCTGTCGTTGCCAGATGGAAATGAAGATTTGGTGATTTATTCAGATGCTTCGTATCAAGGTCTAGGTTGTGTTTTAATGCAGAAGGGACGAGTAATTGCTTATGCTTCCAGACAGTTAAAAGAACATGAAAAGAATTATCCGACACATGACCTAGAATTAGCAGCAGTGGTATTTGCCTTGAAGATATGGAGGCATTATTTATATGGGGCGAAATGTACGATTTACACAGATTATAAGAGTTTGAAGTATTTCTTTGATCAGAAGGAATTGAACATGCGCCAGCGGAGATGGTTAGAATTGGTGAAAGATTATGATTGTGAAATACTTTACCATCCTGGTAAAGCAAATGTGGTTGCTGACGCGTTAAGTAGAAAGAATGAACACCCTCCAATTCGAGTTAAGTCATACAAGTTAGTGATAACCCCAGATTTTATGCATCAGTTACGAGAAGCTCAATTAGAAGCACAGAAAGAAGAGAACGTGAAGCGAGAACGAATGAAGGGTCAAACAAAGGGTCTAGAAGAAAATAGTTTTGGGGTTAAGATGAAATATGGTCGTATGTGGGTTCCGATTAAAATGAGGGAATTGGTGTTAGATGAAGCTCATAAGTCCAGATATTCTATACATCCTGGTGCTACTAAGATGTACAAAGATTTAAAACAAGAATATTGGTGGCCCGGTATGAAGTTTAATGTGATGCAGTATGTGAATAGGTGTTTGACGTGTCTTCAGGTCAAAGCTGAGCATCAAAACCATATGGTAAGCTTCAACCCTTAGAGATCCCGAAATGGAAATGGGAAGAATTGACAATGGATTTCATAACTAAGCTTCCGCGTACAGCTAAAGGTTATGATACCATTTGGGTCATAGTGGATAGATTGACACGTAGTGGACATTTCTTACCAATCAAGGAGACGTATAACTCTGAGAAGTTGGCAGAACTGTTTATCTGAGAGATTGTTGCTCGACACGGGGTACCATTGTCTATTGTGTCAGATAGAGATACACGTTTCACTTCGAGGTTTTGGAGAAAGTTTCATGAAGATATGGGTACTCGTCTGTTACACAGCACATCTTTTCACCTAGAAACTGATGGGTTAACTGAAAGGACTATCCAAACAGTTGAAGACATGTTACGGGCTTGTGTTATAGATTTCGGTAGTAGTTGGGATATTCATCTGCCATTAGTTGAATTCTCCTACAATAACAGTTATCATTCTACAACTGGGAAAGCCCCTTATGAGATGTTATATGGCAGAAAGTGTAGGAGTCCCATATGTTGGGGAGAAGTTGGGCAGAAAGAGTTGGGCAGTCTGGAAATTGTACAGGCTATGAATGAGAAACTGGATCAGATCAAAGCTCGGTTTAAAGCAGCTCAGGATCGACAAAAGTCTTATGAAGATAAAAGGCGAAGACATATAGAGTTTGAGTTAGGAGATAAAGTTATGTTGAAAGTATCTCCTTGGAAGGGAATTATCAGATTCAGAAAGAGAGGAAAGTTAAGTCCTTGTTTTATAGGACCGTTTAGCATTATAGAACGGATTGGGGAAGTGGCCTATAAACTAGAATTACCCGATCAATTGCAAGGAATTCACCCAACCTTTCATGTATCCCAGTTGCGCAAGTGTTTGGCCGATGAAATGCTTATGTACCTTTCGATGATATAGAGGTGGATGATAAGTTGAATTATGTTGAGAAACCTACTGCTATAGTAGACAGAAAGGTGAAAAGGCTGAGGAATAAAACTATTGATTTAGTTAAAGTGCAATGGTCGAATAGAAAGGGGTCTGATTTCACTTGGGATTCAGAAGAGGAGATGAAGAGAGATTATCCCCAGTTGTTCGAATAGTTGGTTTCGAGGACGAAACCTATTTAAGGGGGGAGAGTTGTAACATCCGGTTTCTAAATCCGGACTTGTAAATTATATTATAGTTATGATTAATTAAATTAAGCTGAGTTGATTGAGTGTTTAAGTGTTCAGTCGCATAAGTTATATACGAATGAACTTCAGTCGCATTCCTTATGTGCGATTGAGACTCAGTCGTACGAATCGTAGGCGTATGAGCTTCAGTCGCACAGTTCAGTCGTACGAATGGTTCAGTCGTGCGACTGAAGGTGAGGCGGTTAAGTTATGTGTATGGATAAGTAGGGCGGTGCAAAGAGTTCAGGAACATATTCCTATCTGCATCCACTCTATTTTCTTGTTTTCCTTACACCCAAACACCCCTGTTCTTGCCAATTGACTAGGTGAAACCCCGTTTTGGTAAGTTTTGAACATCACGGATTAATCCGGAGATGTTATAAGTTGTGTGTATGATTGAATTTGATCCAATAACCTGTTTAAATCAGTAAATTGGTCTGGTTTATTTCTGAATTTAAAATTTAGGAATTCAAATCCAAGTTTTTATGAAGTTTTAATGAAATAATGGTCCGAAACCATTGTAAACGATGTGTATAGGATCTGTTTTGAATATGGTATGATTTGGATGGTTAAAACTCAAATTTTGAGTGAGTTTGGATCAAAAACGTCAAGAACACAGTTGCTGATTCGTTTCAGGCGAATGGGCTCAATCGCAGGCCTCAGTCGTACGAATGAAAGTCTAGTCGTACGACTGAGTGCGAATGGAGGTTCAGTCGTGCGGTTGGAACTCAGTCGCCTGGTTAGAAGGCCGAATGAGGACGAGTGAACACTGGGTACGAATGAGAACTCAATCGTGTGAATGAACGGTTAGTCGTACGACTGAAGGTTCAGTCGCATGGTTCATTCGCATAGGTCCAGTCGCATGATTGCTCATTCGCATAAGTGTTCAATCGCATGAGGGTCTGTTTGAGAATAAGTTTATTGAATCAGGGTTTATTGCTTTAGATATACCTTGATTAGAGGAAGGACTAGTTATCTTGGGTACGTGGATTGTGTAGATTGTCGTGAGAAAGTTGATAAGGTGAGTTCTAAGCCCTTTTTAAATGTTTGGTTTTAACATTCGAGCTAGCACACACATATTGATAAATGAATTGAATGTTTTTAGTACCAGAATTGTGATAGTGATGTTGATATGTTTCTAACAGTTGTCAAGCTGTTAGAGGGAAAGTGGGGGTAATAAATGATTACCTGAACATTGTTAATCATTACATGATGGTAATGATTGCAATGGGTCAGGTAGAGTGTAAAAGATAGTCATCTGAATATTGTAATCATTACGTGATGGTAATGATTCCAATGGGTCGGATGGGGTGTGATGATTAATGAAAATATGTTAAAACTGGTGCTAAAAGAAAGAATGTGTGGGGTGTGAGTGAATGTGATAATATTGGCAATAAATAAAAGAAATATTTTTGAGATGGTAATGTAATGTAAATCTCAACAGGCCAGTTAGGGTAAGATGCCTGAGTGTGAAACTGTACAGTTTGATAGGAGTGATGACGATCACTCAGCTTTGTGAACATCTTGTGGTGACGACCCTAGATGATTATTTGGCATCCTACTTGATGAGAGATAGTAACCGGTAGTTGCTGGATGTGGGCAACCGACGTTACTGGGTATGGGAGACTGGTAGTTGCTGGATGTGGGCAACCGACGTCTCTGGGTAGGGTAACCGGTAGTTGCTGGATGTGGGCAACCGACGTTACCGAGTATGAGAAACTGGTAGTTGCTGGATGTGGGCAACCGATGTTTCTGAGTGTAGTAACTGGTAGTTGCTGGATGTGGGCAACCGATGTTACTGGGTATGGGGAACTGGTAGTTGCTAGATGGGGGCAACCGACGTTCGATGGGACAGGTCCAGTGGGACGGAATAATGATAAAAGATGAATTTATAATATTGCCAATAAAAAGATAGTTGTGGTGTGTGTGAAAATGTTGTTAATGTTTTAATGAAAATTAGAACTCACCAGTTTATCTGATGTTTTGAGTGTGTTGTGTGTGCTAGGTAAGGAGGGATCCTCTGATAATAGAGGAAAGAAAGTATGAGCTGAACGAGGATGCTATCCCGGAGCAGTTGCTGGCATAGGATTTAGGGCTTGTTAATAATGTAAATAGGGCGATGTATAATTAAATGCAATCATATGTAAAATGTTTTAAAAAAGTTGGGTTAATATCTAATAGTGTTTAAAGTCTTCCGCTGTAAATAGAAAGCTCTGATTTGTGTTTAAAATATTAATCCAACTGCGTGACGTGCCTCCGGTGCCCTGCCGGGTTTAGGGCGTCACATAAACCCACTACCACCGGTTCATGGTAGGTATTTTTTGTAAGAAATATTTACTTAGGAAAATTTCTAAAAAATAAGGCAAAAGGTCACACTTAGGTCTAACCGTTGGTCATTACGCACCTTACGTTCTTTAAGGAAAATTTTATCACGTTCTTTGTTGCTCCTTAATATTTGGACGACCACGTTGGTCATTACGCAGCTCAGGTTCTTTAAGTTTTGACTTGCTTGAAAACAAAGACTCGTATAATTTCTTAAACAATTTTTTTTACTTGAGGATTGGGAGACGACATAACCTTTTGTTTCAAGTTATCAAATTTCTCATCATAGTCGAGTTCAGGCGGTGCGACGTACGCTGGCTCGAAATCAAGCTTCATCCAGTGTGGATCTACCACATCGAGTGGAATACTTGTGACTGGATTTAAAGGTTAAATTATTAGTGAAAAATATGTAATCGTGTGACAATAGTAAAAAAATGTATTAAGAAAAATATAACCTTCTCGGATGTATATCTCCAAACAACAAGCACATGGCAAGCCTATGGACGTGGACAACTGGTGTCCACATGAACCCCCAGACTCCTGAATCATTTCCATTTTTGTCAACTCTGATTCAAGGAGGCTAAGGCAAAAAAGGGATACTTTATAATGCAATTTTGAAAACAATGGCAGTCGATGGTCTTTTTTAATCTTCACACAGGACACCTCGAATGTTTTACAAATTTCAATCTCCTATCCGCGCACGAGGTCACAAACATATTCGACAAGTGTGTGCAATGTATTATTGGTCCCTGTGAGGTAACTCTTGAAGTTGGCATGTTGGCCCTCAATCCTATTAGTTGTAAATTCACCAAAGTTAAGGCGGTCGTACATCCAACAAGTAATAATTTTCTCTTTGTACGGCACCAACCAATTATTCCAAATATATTCCCATACCTCTGAAAGAAATTACAAATTTTATAAAATAAACAAATAAATTATTAGAGTAACAATAACTGTGAAATTCTTACCATGTTTACCATCTTCATTTAACTTTTCTTCCATTTTCGTGCAATTGTAATCGTACAATGCCTCTATGGGAGATGAACACAAGGTCTTTCACCAATATGGAAAATCCTTCCACATGCCGGTTTTAAAAATGATATTCCACCGTCTTTTAATATTCTCCCTAACGTGCCACCTGCATTGGTTTTTAGTAGCACTCGGGAACACTGTGTCACACACGCTCATCAGGGCCAGGTCCTTGTCTGTGATAATAACGCGGGGCTCCACACATCCATCGAGCATATCTCTGATCTGCTCCAAGACCCATGTGAAGTTGTGCTGTCGTTCCCTCGATATAAATGCATGCGCAATACAAAACGACTCGACGTTGACGTAACGCCAATAACCTGAACAAATGGAATGTTGTACATGTTGGTCTTGTACGTCGTGTCTATCAACATCACATGCGGGAATGCGCGCCACATTTTATACGAAGTAGAATGACAAAAGAAAACATCTTCCACGACCTTAGTAGCTGCGTTTTTTCGTGTTTCATACACGAACTCTTTAGATTGTAGCAGGTTTTCAAGTTCATGCATTGGTGTCATGCCTTTTCTCCCCTCAGCCCTAAACTTCGATGTAAGATTGTATATGTCCTGAACAACACAGACGTTGTGGGGAAAGTGCTCCCTTACGGCTGAAAGGATGTGTCGTGGCCGCACGTGCTGCCTGTGTAACTTATCGACAAGATCAGTTTCTTCGGCGGTCATCTTTCTAAGATGCGCGTGGCCCTCCTCGTGCACAACAGGATCATGGTTGTGCGTCTCGTTTCTCACCTCTAACATCCAACTGTCACTCTTTCCTACGTACTTCCCTATGAGTTTAAAGGGACATCATTTCTTTATGCTCCTTGTACGCCTACTTGTGCCAGTGAATTTAGGTTCACCACTACGATTGCATAATAGTTCCACATCCTTTTTTCGTGACCGTCCCACCACAATGACGCACCCATGCTCGCGTCCTCTCATTTTAGCCCACTTCTCCAAGTCCTCACGAGAATCAAAATACTGAAAAAATTATAAAGCAAGATATAAAAAATAATATATAAAACAAATAAAAAAATAAAATAAACAAAAGAACAAAAACTCTTCGTACTTTATCGGTTTTATAAGAAACCGTAGCATTTCTTATCCGATCCTCATCCCCATCGTGCTCGGCGGTGTCCCCATGGTTTTCTTTGAGGTGAACCGAACCGTCACTCTCATCTGTGTCATTCCCATTAAAAGTATCCGACACATGTGTAATTTCTAGTTCTGACTGGTACGGGGGATGTCCGTAATCCAGCTCTGTTTGTGAGTGGTACGTGTTCGAGACATGCCCGTAAGAATTGCAAGGGAGATGTCTGTACCCTTCACCGTAACCCGTCGGTCCAAATAAAAGTTGTGCGCCTCTTCAGCAAATATGTTCGACGGGTTGGTTTCCTCCTCCCCGCACGGGGGGTGACTCTTGTATACGTAATATTCCTAAAAAAGATAATGGTTAGATATTTCAAATAAGAAGTTATAATAAAACAGATACTACTTCAACCTGGTTTGAATCTTTGATATGTGGCTCCTCATTCAAATCTGGAAGTTTCAGCTTTTGATAATGATCTCCCGAACCCGACATTGTTTTCGAATTAACGTGTTTTTTTTAACGACGAAGGCTATTTATGTTAAAAAAAACAGAAGGATGTATTTGTTGAAAAAAAAGAACTTCAAAAAATATGGGCGACGTATGGTTGTTGAATGAAATTGGAAGGTATTTATTGTGAAATTCTGGGCTTCAAACCGTCACGGTTTGGCCAAACCGTCACGGATTGGCCAAACCGTGACGGTTCGAAGTAGGTGACGCGCGAATCCGGGGCCTTTTGTCAACATCAACAGGGTATCTCGTACCGTATAGGTGTACCTGGTACCCTAAAGGTCACGTTTAGGGCAAACCGTGACTGTTTGGTGATTGGTTTTCACTTTATCTGTGTCCTTTTGTCGTTTTGTTGTCACGTGGTGTCAGATGACTAACACAGAAACCGTGACCGCAAGCCCTTGCGGTCACGCTTAGGTTGCACAACGTGACTTTTTGTCCTAACCGTGACCTTTAGGTCCGGGCTACCTCCAAAAACCCCTGCGGCGTCCCCAAGAACCCTTTCTTTTTATACTCTAAAAACTCCTTTTTAAATTAATTCATGGACTATGGTTATTAGTATTGATAGCTGCAGGTGAATCTTTTCTTCCCTCATAGGAACTCGGTCTCCTGAAAACCCTGAAGGGAAGAATAGCCCTAGCTTTTCCTGAAATATTTATTTGAGCAAGTCTCCCAGCTAAAGAGGAAAACAATATAAGGAAAGGGCCACGTAGTACGTCGAAAAAACAAAAAAAGTTTATTATTTTTTCTTAAATAAAGTTTGTGTGTTATTGGACGTGCCGCCTTTAAGGATAAAGGAGGAAATTTTAATGTTTGAAAGTCCAACTGGAGTGAACCGAGGGCCATATGAAAGCGCACAATGGTACATATTTTGTTTAACATTTCAAAAAAAAAACAGAAAAAAAAAACTAACATTTTGGTTGGTTTTTGCACACTCACTTGGTCAGAAAATAATCGAATTTTGAACATGTTATTAAAAACAATTAATTTAAAGCAGCATGAGGTTTGGAAAATTTTTCATCCTTATGTATTTTCTTTGATTTTTGATTTGTTCTATTCTTATATACTAGACTAAAGACCCGTGTAATATACGAGTTCAATCATCAAAAATTGCTTTTAATTAAAAATATTCGTAAGTCATAACATCATTGTTAATATTTTATATATCAATTTTTATGTTTAACTTTTTAAACTCGTCTATATATAATATTAGTAGCTTTTATTTATCAATACTTATAAGTCTAAATACTGTAAAATATGAAATAAAATGAAATTATAAATAAAAACTTTAGGTAATAAACAAATTATATATTATATAATTGTGTTAAACATAAATTTATATATAGTAATAATCATTTATATAAGTATATACATAAAAGATAAAATAAACATCATATACATAAAACGTTAGTTCGTCTTGCGAGCCAGCTCGTTCTCGACATATGAAGTTCAGGCTCAAAACCATTTATGAAATAAGTCGTAAAATAAGTTCGAGCGTGTTTAAGCTCAGCTTAGTTAGAGTTTTTACTGAGTCCGTCTCGAGTGTCTCACGATACTGTGTGACTCGTATCTTCCTTAATTATTGTTGGGAGTCTATTAACAACATACATTCCCTTAGTAATTAAGAATTATATTTTTAGTTAGAAAAATAAAATAATACACCATTAACTTTTTTTTTTCGTTTCATCCATGATATTTATATTAAATATTTTAAAGAATGTATTTTATATTAAAAATAGTTTTTCATATTACATCTTTTAAGCTACTTAAATATATTTTTAAAAATATATATTTTTAAAAAGATAAAAATACAAATGTGCCTACTTTTGTGTGAAATTGATACAAAATTATAGTGAACAAAATTCAATTTTTCTACATGAAAAGACGATTTAAAAATAAGTCTTGGTTAATTAAAAACAAAATAAGTTTAAAGAATTTTCTATTTTTAGTTACGACATATGAACCAAATGGTTTGATAATTTTATTAACTTTTGTACTTGACCTTTTTTATATAATATTATTTTTTGAGTGAAATAAATTTCGTCAATAGCATTATAGTGAGAAAAATAAATATTTTCTTAAACATCTATTTTGATAATTATAACTAAGAATAATAATAGATACTTTTTTTGACGGGAAATCAAATAAATGAAGGCTTAATAAATGACACGTGATGCTAAAAATATTATTTTATTAATAAATATAGAATAGATATTTCCTATGTGTTTTATTATTTTATTGAAATGACACCACTTTGAGATAACAAGGAAAAAAAAACACGATAAGGTTAGATCTAGCTTTGAACTTTCAAAAGTGCTTAGTTTGACTTTTTAAGTCAAAGTGTTGGTAGCTTTGAAAATAGTTAGTTATGAAAAAGAGTTTTTATATAGCTTTGACCAATACCATTTGGTGCTAATATTCAGTCTTGTTAGGCTCGGATCGGACCGGCCGGTCCGACCGGTCGGACCGTGATTCGGGGCCCTGGTCGATCCGATCCACTATGGCTCGTTTTGTTTGCTTTGAACCGGCCGGTCGTACCCGAACCGGCGGTTGGACCGGCGAACCGCGCCGGTTCCGACCGGTTTTTATTTTTATTTTTTTTATTTTAATGGGTAAAAACGGGGTGTTAAACCATATATTAGTACGTCGGATATACAAATATAGTTAAGTTTTGTATATAACTATAAAATATATGTATAAATCATATATAAATTACTTATATTTAATTACATATATAAATATAATTAAAATATAGTTAAATCCGGTCCAACCCGTCCGACCGGTCCGACCACCAAACCAGTAAGGCGTCCGGTTCGACGTCCGATCCGGTTCTGAAAACATTGCTAATGTTATATTGGGTAAAATTCATACCTATCGGTGAAAACAAGTGTTGGGAGCGAGTCCATGGAGTCCAAGATTGTATTTTTGTGAGATGCTTATTATTTGAGGGTTGATAAATAAGATCATAAGTTTTGTGTTTGTAAGTATATCTAAGCATATTCAATTACTTGCATTTTGTTAAAAGTGTGGAGGGGTGGTAAAAAAGTTTAACTAATTGATTGGGTTGATAGATTCTATCTACTTAAAGATTTCATTCTTTTGGGGCATATTATGCCACACTTTATATAAATATTTGCTTTAACAACATGTTATTTTGGTTGAAATAGTAATAAACTTTTGAGAACGCTGTCATTTTAGTGAATATATATATATATATATATATATATATATATATATATATATTTGTATAAAATTTTGAGAATGTTGTCATTTTAGTGATAAACTTTTTTATGCTAAATGTAGAGGTTTGTGTTTTAAAATTTCTCAAAGTCATACATTATAATATTAGAATACCCGATCACCGGACGTGTATAAAACTAGTTAACAATAACCACCAAGAAGTTTATAATCGAATTTTAAAATTAAAAGTTCTTTTTTACTATGGAAGTTGAGACCGGATCGGACCGGATCGGACCGGCCGGTCCGACCGGTTCGACCGGGATTCGGTGTCTGGTCCGGTCCGGTCTGGTGTGACTCGTTTTCTACGGGTCGAACCGGCCAGTTCGTCCCGAACCGCTGGTCGGACCGGGAAACCGGACCGGTTCGGGCCGGTTTTGGTACTTTTTTTATTTTAGTGGGTAAAAACGGGGTGTTAAACCATAAATTAGTACGTCGGATATACAAATATAGTTAAGTTTTATATATAACTATAAAATATATATATAAATCATATATAAATTACTTATATTTAATTATATATATAAATATAATTAAAATATAGTTAAATCCGGTCCAACCGGTCTGACCGGTCCGACCACCAAACCAATAAAGCGTCCGATTCGGTTCTGAAAACATTAATATATAAAGATACTGAATCATAGAACTTATTTGTAGCATAAGTACACACATGCAATATAATAAACACACTTGGAGAAAACAAATAGAAATCCTAATACCGGAAGTGTCTCTCACATGGATCACATGTAGAGAAGACCCAAGATGTAACAATATTTTAAGATAGGGTCGATCCCTTGTAAAGTTACCCACGATAATGTTATTACTCAAAGATAAAGCAAAATTTACTTAGGATATATAATATATACATTAGCTTATGAAGATTTCCATCCTTAATATTAATAGAAAGACAAGCTTCTACAAACGACACACAACTAGCTTAACACGTCATTGATTATTTTCCTCAAGATCTTCTATTTAAATTTTCTAAATATTATTAGAAAACGTTGTGTGTTACATCAAGAACACCTAACACCTTGCAACGTGCCTTTGGATATAATAAATGATGGTAGTTGTTAACTTATTATGGGCCCTAATGGGGACACCGCATAGGTTTTTGGGGGTGGGCCGGTTCAAACGGTCACGGTTAGGTCTTGCGGTCACATTTTGGCACCTAACCGTGACCGCATGGGCTTGCTGTCACGGTTTGGGGTGTTTGTCCCCGTGACCGCATGGTCTTGCTGTCACGGTTCGGGGTGGTAGTCCCCGTGACCTCCTGACAATAAGACGACAAAATGGCAAAATGGGCTGTTAAAGTTGAAAAGCGGTCACCAAACCGTCACGTGGAGGCCAAACCGTGACCTCTAGGGTACACGGTCTCAGTTTAAGGTATGACGTAGACGTGATTTTGACAAAAGGCCGGGATTCCCGGCACAAATCGTCACGTGGAGGCCAAACCGTGCAGTTTGTACCCCAGAATTTCACCTTATATACATTTCACCTTCGAACAATCGGATATCCATTTCCTAACTAAAAATTCGCAATTTCATAATCCACACTCGAGATTTTTCAGCCTTCGTCGTTCCAAAAACGCGTTAATTCGAAAACAATGTCGGGTTCGGGAGATCATTATCAAAAGCCGAAGCTTTCAGATTTGAATGTCATGACCTCGGTGATTCTGCTCTTGGGCTCGCAATCTCAAGCTTTTTCTTCTTGACTTACCCCGATATCGACGCTGGTAAACTCTCTGAACTCCGTGCGCGCAATGTTAATGGTGAAAAACTCTCTCGGGTTGCAGTTCGCCTCGGGCTTTACAAGTACATCCGTCACAACAAAGCTGATGTTCTTAGTGATAAGATATTATATTATCAAGTCTACTGATATTCATGCCAATTATACATTCTGTGTTGCTATTAAATTTGGGGTTTTTTTTGGTGTTTAAGGAGTGCATACTATTTGAATTGAGTTTACTATTAGCCTATTAGGCGTACCGATTATACGTCATGCATTGCTATTGAATTTGGGGGTGGTGTTTTGATTTTGTTAGGTTTGAGAGTTTCTTATTGCGGTTGAGGAAGAAGAAGGGATAGTTGTGCACGGTGGAAGAAGGAAACCGACCCTACATAACCAGTTTTCCAAAGAATCTGCGCTGCATTTTGTCTCCACAAAGATTAAAGTCAACGAGTTTGACCAATACGTGACAATTAGGGTTCCTCAACCGTCACGATTAGGGCTAACCTTGACCTTTTGGGGTATAGCTCATCAGTAGTTAATTAAACAGCTGCAGGATTGCTCATCAGTAGTTTTGTAAACACAGTGTCACGGTTTGACCAATACGTGACAGTTCGGGTTTCTCAACCGTTACGGTTAGGGCTAACCGTGACCTCTTGCGGGGCGAATGTCCACTGTTCGGGCGCATGGTTCGCTATTTTTTATAAAAAAATATTTACTCAGAAAATATTTTAAAAAATCAGGCAAAAGGTCACGGTTAGGGCAAATCGTGACCTTTTGCCTAATTTTTTAAAATTTTCAAAATAAAAAAATTTATAAAAAGCACCTCATTAAACCGGTGGTAGTGGGTTTCGAGCCCACACCACTCCCCTATTGCCCTACCGTCTTAACCGGTCGGGACGGGAGTGGTTCGCTGAAAGGTTTAGAAAACAATTACTTTTAAACTGAATTGGACCAAAAGGTCACGGTTTGGGCAAACCGTGATACCTTTGTTCACATGTGGCGTTGTGGAATGAAGCTGTCACAGTTTGTTGACACAAAGTGTCACGTGGTGTCCTAACCGTGACACCTTGTATGTATAAGAGGTCACGGTTTGGTCTAACCGTGACCTTTTGGGGTTCCCTAAACCCACACATTAACCGTTTATGATCATTTACGTACATCGAATCCGATATTTTTTTCATGAATATGCACACACATCAACATATATATATAATAAGAACAAATACACTTCGTAAACGTACATACAAACATGCGTACGTGAACAAACCGTGGCGTTTTAATGATACCCTAAACAATCTTATCGGGAACACATCAACATATATACACCTTATATTTTGTATGTATGTATGTATGTATGTGTGTATGTATGTGTGTATGTATGTGTGTATGTATGTGTGTATGTATGTGTGTATGTATGTGTGTATGTATGTGTGTATGTATGTGTGTATGTATGTGTGTATGTATGTGTGTATGTATGTGTGTATGTATGTGTGTATGTATGTGTGTATGTATGTATGTATGTCTGTATGTATGTATGTATGTATGTATGTATGTATGTATGTATGTATGTATGTATGTGTGTGTGTGTATGTATGTGTGTATGTATGTATGTGTGTATGTATGTCTGTATGTATGTGTGTGTATGTATGTATGTATGTATGTATGTATGTATGTATGTATGTACGTATGTATGTATGTATGTATGTATGCATGTATGTATGTATCTGGATTCTAGCACGACTAACATCCGCAATCTTTTTGCTTTGAAACAAATCCCAATGTTTTCCTTTAACCGACGTATGAAACTTCCAAGCTGCTTCAGATGTTGTAAAGTTCACAAACGCATATCCGACATTCAAACCATGCCTGTACGTATATATCAACGTCAAAACTTAGCTTACAGTGAGTACGTTAATAAAACTCCGATCGAACGGTGTTTCCCGCCTTTTCATTCTCAAGTTTACAGTGATAAAATTACAGAAATAAAAATAAATGTTTAATCCTTAAGGAAGATACACGAAATCAAACTCCGATCGGACGGTGTTTCCCGCCTTTTCATTCTCAAGTTTACAGTGATAAAATTACGAAAATAAAAATAAATGTTTAATGCTTAAGGAAGATACACGAAATCAAACTCCGATCGAACGGTGTTTCCCGCCTTTTCATTCTCAAGTTTACAATGATAAAATTACGGAAATAAAAATAAATGTTTAATGCTTAAGGAAGATACACGAAATCAAACTCCGATCAAACGGTGTTTCCCGCCTTTTCATTCTCAAGTTTACAGTGATAAAATTACGAAAATAAAAATAAATATTTAATGCTTAAGGAAGATACACGAAATCAAACTCCGATCGAACGGTGTTTCCCGCCTTTTCATTCTCAAGTTTACAGTGATAAAATTACGGAAATAAAAATAAATGTTTAATGCTTAAGGAAGATACACGAAATCAAACTCCGATCGAACGGTGTTTCCCGCCTTTTCATTCTCAAGTTTACAGTGATAAAGTTACGGAAATAAAAATAAATGTTTAATGCTTAAGGAAGATACACGAAATAAAAATAAATATTTAATGCTTAAAAGAATAAAAAAAATAAAAGCAATATGTCACGGTTTGGCCAAACCGTGACATATAGCCCCCCTGCGCACAATCAATACCCCATAATTACATCGGAAATCATACCCAATCAATACCCCCATAATTACATACCCAATCATTGACCCCAGATCTAACTGTCACGGTTATGGTAAACCGTGACAGCTAGATGTCACACCTGACCTAGCGGTCACGGGGAGACCTAACCGTGACCGCTTGGGTCGGTTTTCTCCAGGAAAAGCACGGTGCGCTTAAAATTTCCGCTTATTATACCTCAAGGACGGTAATGCAATAAACATTAATTCATCATTGCTTATACCCTAACATCGAGAATCACCATTAATAAGGAGGCTTCGGTTTTTTAGACAAGAGTGAAATTAAATAAGTTCATGACCAATGATCCTTAACCCAACTGGTTAAAGTGAGGTACCATGACATGTAAATAAAAGGATGTAATGGGTTAAAGTTTCACTCTGAGTAAAATGCTCAGAGTTGAGCTAGGATGTTTTCTAAGCAATAAGTTTCGTTCTGAGGGGGTTGGGGGTGCGGTCCCGGCTAGGAAACGGATAGGTGGACCCGATTAATATAACACTTATTCTTCGAATCAGGGTCGTATATTTGTCTTTCAAAAAACTAAGGCCATGACATGCTTGCGATATTTATAATAATCAAATGCAAGTAATCGAAGACACCAAAAGAGAAGTTCAACATCCCATTGTTTATTAAAAAAAGGATTTTGTGTTCTCTTATAGTCATATATTCAATGTTGTAAAAATCGTTAGGCGCTAGTCGGGCGGTGAGGTAGGGACTAGGGATTAATCGGGATTAATCGGATTAACCGTAATTAATCGATTTGGAAATTTTATATATATTTTTTAAAAATTATATATATACTTAAGATTAGTACACTTCAAACATTAATAATTAAACATAAAATTAAGTAATTAACCAACAAATGCTTCAAAGATCACAAGTAAACACAATCCAAATGATATTCACAATCTGAAAATAAACACAATTCAAAATAAAGTAATAAACACAAATCACAATTCAAAACAAATAAAATATCAAAATTATATTATTCAACCCCCTGCCCCTCAAAAGTCAAAATTAAATAAAAGGGCCAAAGTTACCGACTTCGATGAATTGGGTGGACTGTGGAGCTGCTCGGTGGAGGTGCTCGATGAAGTGGTCGAGGCCGATGATGAGGAGGGTGGTCGCTGTTCAGATCTTGGTCGACGCGTCGAGGGAGAGCCGAGGGTGGTCGCCGATGAAGAGGAGGGTGGTCGTTGTTGCCTGTTCAGATCTTGGTCGATGCGTCGAGGGAGAGTCGAGGGGTGGTCGCCGGGAGGGTGGCCGCCGAATAGGGTTGAAAAGGTAAGAACGATCTTGACCCAAACTGAAATCAGGTATTTAAACCCAAATTGAAGCGTTGACCGGCTTTGACCGCCTAGGCCGATTACACCGATTACACCCGATTACACCCGATTAACCAGCGCCTAGTCCGATTACCGATTAATGGCTCCGATTAGCATTAATCTACTAGGGCCTAGGCCGCCTAGCGATTAATCAGCGATTAATCGGCCGCCTAGGCCGATTTATACAACACTGCCTATATTAAAGATTTTCATGTAGTTTGATGTACAATTTGATGCATTAGGACTAAGACTTCAATCGATTTCATTAAATATACTAGTTCAAGCATGGAAGCCTAGTTAAAAATTAGTAGATTATATGCACATAAATAAAACGTAAAATCACTTGTATATAACAACCATGTATACCTAGATTTATACACATGTATATTATATTTTTTCATAGGGTATGTTATTTTACAAAGTGTATTTTTACAAAGTGTGAGAAAACACAATGAGGTTAAAAAAGTCATAAAAAATTATATCTCAAAATTTAAATCGAATTTCAAAAAAGTAATCCGGGGTCTCTGTTCATCTCGTTATCCTCTTTCAGAAAAAAATTAAAAAAATTCATTGTGTTTTTATGACATTATGACGTTATTATGTGTCTTTCATAAATGACACAATAAAAAAACGTTAATTTTTTATTTTTATTTTCATCTTCGTTTATTTTTTTCTTAGTGAGGACGGCTAGGAAACAAAAGCTCGGAATTACTCTTTTGAAATTCAATTTAGATTGTGAGATATAATTTTTTTGTGACTTTTTTGACTCATTATGTCTTCTCACACTTTGTAGCAAATATACACTTTGTATTTAAAAGTTTTTCTTTCACATAATACTTGCTAACTATATAATGATTCTATCCCAAATACATATAATAATACCTACTCTATATGTATGTAAAGATGTCATTTACTATAAACAAAACATTTAATTATAGGTGATACACATTTTAACAAAGATTTCTCTAAACGGCAATTTTCATCATTTTGGATTTTATATTACCGTATGTATTATTTCGACTAAACAATAACAGGTATAATCTTGATTAAAATGTTTAAAATTTGTATCCTATTTAAACACGTTATTGGCAATTACTCTTAGTCTAACTTTATAGAATAATACGTCATTAATTAGTAAAGTATGTTGTATTTTGGACGAATTGATTAATTTCCTTATAAAGTCTTTAACCTCCTTTTAAAAACAAAAATTCGTACTATTAAAATATTACTATATGAGTCATCATAAAATTCGTATTTGTCAGATTTCCATACCTAACAATTTAAACATATACTAAAAAATAACCGGGTTTAAACGTACTTGTCTCCTTACGTGTTGTATTTCATGCGGGAGATTCTTTCTCCTACTTCCGAATTAGTAAAAAAATTACAAGTATGGTACGATGACAAATAATTTGTAAAGTAATAAAAAAATGACGTACATAATATTAAGAGCAAATTGTTGTTTTTCTTCCTACAATTTAGTCACGTTATTTTCATACAAAAATGATTTTTTGACATCTAGCTCCCAGGATTTTAAGATTTCGCTATTTTCATTTAAAAAAGTAAACTACATTAATTTAGATTGTTAAACATGTAATTGATACAGCTATCTTTTAAACTACAAAACAAACCAAAATTTTTTAATTATATAATCATAATCGAGTGGAACTGAATCACGGTATAAGGGAGATGTCAATGGGTTCTTGACCGCCACAAAAAGCAAGATCTGTTATCCTCTTTCACGGCTGCCAATCTTGTATTTCAGTTATGATGAAAGATTTAAAGATAAAATGTCCGACTTAGACTATGTGAAAATAACAAACGTGACTAAACAATATGAAGAAAAACGACAATTCACTCTAATATTAATATGAGAAGAGCCATTTAATGATGATTGAAATTACTTCTAAATGAGCAGAGGTATTTTCGCTGAGTGGTATCATGATTCTTGTATTTTGAATGATAATTTTGATAAAGTATTAACTTTTTTTGTAAAACTAATATGAACATATAACAACTACCTCAAGTCATACCATGTTCGTGTTCAGAGTAGTTATGCATTTATTCAACTTATGAATATCATCTCCTTACTTTTATAAAAGGGTATATTGGGATAACACGTGTTAATACTATAATCATTCTCATTAAAATTTTCCTGTCTCTCTCCTATAAAATATTTATCTTAATTACTAATAATATTATTTAACACTTTTTTAAATTTAATAAATTAAGAAATAGATCTACTTATTAATATTATTTCTAAATAAAAAATAATAATTTTTTTTAAAGCATAAAACTTTTTTTTAAAATACGAAATATTTTAAATTGGTATTTTTAAAAAGTAAAGAAATCAATTTTTTTAAAACAAAATGTTTATTTTTTTTTGAAAAAAATTAATAACAATTATTAAAAATTTGATTTAACAGTTTTATTACTATAGCCATTTCTCATATATAATTTCAGTCATATAATATCTTAAAATATTATTTTATAAGTAATAAGTTTTATTATATTAATATTTTATTGATTCAACCCGTGTAACACACGAGTTTACTAAAACTAGTATATAGATATATAAACTTTAAGATTAATGCTAATAAAATTTAGTTAAACATAAACAATGATATGAGAAAGTCATAATAAATACTCTGGTTTTCTCAAATACAAGTAAAACGTAAAAGGATGCACACCGGCCCATTTATCATAAAATTTAAATCATTATTTTTTCATAGTCGATTGTCATCAACATGCAAGTAAGGATGTACAAGTGTATGAATAAATATTTAATACACGAGATTTTTCAATATGACATGGTTAGAATACTCACAAAACCAAATGTTTAATCAAAATAGGCAAGCACATGTATTCGTTAAATAATAACCATGAGCTAATTGACATGGGCATGCACATGCCAACCAGGTATGGTTGTGATAATGGTCGTGCCCGATCAAGCTGAGTTTTGTTAAATCACTACAAGAATTGCGGTTATTAGTGGCGACGCCATTAGTGGCGACGAAGGATAGGTCGCCGCTAATGGTCTCGATCCCATATCAAAGTTTTCAGTTAATTTGTAGTCGTTGATTGCATGGAGATCCGACGGCTACAGTTAATTAGCAATAGCGGCGACGCCTTTAGCGGCGACGCGTCGCCGCTAATGCTCTTTTCCCTAATATCTACCTGCGCGCGACATTGCAGCATTTCCCTCCACCAAAATTCCACATTGCAGCACATCTCCGACCGTAATTGAGGTTCCCATCGCCGACCGTTGTCTCCCCTCGCCGGCCTCTCCCATCGGCGGTTGTCTCCCCTCGCCGGCCTCTCCCCCTCGCCGGCCTCTCCCCCGATCTCGCGCGATCTCTGGCGGCTGCTTCTCCCCGCCGGATTCTCCCCCTCGCCGGCCTCTCCCCTCGCCGGCCTCTCCCCTCGGTCGCCGACCTCTCCCTTCGCCGGTGAAGACCGAGCCGGCCTAGTGGGCCTATTATTGTTTTACAGATTATCACATTTTAAGTATTGTATGTATGTATGTATGTATGTAATGTTAAATATGTTTATGTGTTATCACTTTCAGATACTGTGGAGTGAGATCACTACAAGAATTGCGGTTGCTACCGCCGGCTTCTCCCTGCCTGCTGCTTGCTACCTCTTGTTAATTACTACTTTACCCGTCGCCGCTAAATCCGTATTTAAAGGTAATTTTTTTAGTTTTCTTATCAAAGATTTGGATGAAATTAAGTGTTATTGTCTCCATTTGCTTGATTTTATGTGTATTTGTGTATATGTCTTTGAAGGTATTTGTGTATTTTTGTAGGTTTGAATGAAATGAGTTTGGGTATTTTGCTAGTTGGTTAAAAATTAGTTGTTTAGTTTGGTAGTTGTAGGTTGTGATTAAGTTGGGTAAGTTGTTATAGTTTAGAAGTAAGTTATTGATATTAAAAAAATTCATACATATTGATTTGGTTGTTGATTTGGTTGTTACACATACAAAACTATGAATGGTAAAGTAATGTTCATAAATTTATACATATTGATTTGGTTGTTGATTTGGTTGTTACACGTATATCAATGGTAAAGTAATGTTCACAAATTTATACATATTGATTTGGTTGTTTGAAATATAATAATTAACAACACAGGCTAACTCGGTTTGAGTTGACCTGCTAACAATTAGCTAGAATAACAATCAACGACAAGAGAAGATTATATGCTTTAAAAATATATTACCATAAACCACTCTCAAGCCCTTTGTATACCTATTTGACCCTTTTTATGGCATATTTGGTAGGAATAATTACTAAAATGGACAGGTTTTGACAAAATAAGCATCTTTATTAACTTGACATACTTATGTTTGAAATCTTCAAAAGTCAACATTAGTTTCGTGTATGAGATAAGATATTCAAAAAGTGGGTTTAGCAGCCTACCATTGTTATGGTTTAATTAGTTCTTTTACATTTAGTTGTTTAGTTGGTTAATAATAGTAACAACCACTTAAGATATTCAAAAGTGGGTTTAGCAGCCTATCTGAGTTAATTGACTCATGTAAATATTTAAGTTGCTTGTGTATATATGTATTTATGTATATGCATCATGGTTGTCGATAAAAGTGTACAGCCTACCCTTGTAAATTCTCTATATTATATTTCAGTTGCATCATGGTTGTCGATAAAAGTTGGCTTAACAATCCAAATTGAAGCTCAGAGGAGTATAATAATGGACTCAGCTCTTTTCTTGAGATGTGCAAGAGTCTGGTCGACAATAGAGGTTATGTTTTTTGTCCGTGTACTAAATGTCGGAATTCGGTCATGCTATCTTTGGTAAAAGTGAAGTATCATTTGTACGCGTGGGGTTTCCAGCGTAGTTATTCGGACTGGATTTATCATCATGAACCCTCAATTTCTCAAGTTGTAGTACAAGATGATGTTACGTGTACTAATGATATGGTTGGCGTTATTGAAGATCTTATGGAAGTGAATACCAACCTTAACAAAGAGAACCCTTGTACAGAGAGTGAAGGTGTCACTGATGATTTTGAAAACTTGTTACATGAAGTCCAATCAGAATTATATCCCGGTTGTACTAAGTTTTCTTCCCTTGACTTTTTAGCAAAACTTATGCATATCAAGGTGAAAAACAAATGGACTAATAGTTCATTTGATGAGCTCCTTAAGTTGTTGCAATCTTCACATCCAGAAGGCAACAAGATCCCCCCCTTCGCATTATGTTGTCAAAAAGACACTAAATGTTGAACGAGAATGGGTCGTCGAGCAAGTTAATCATCGAAAAATATGGGATCTACCGTTGAACGAGAATGTACAAACAGTTGACGAGAATGTTCAAAATGTTGACCATGACTTACCCGAAGATCTTGACGTTGTCCATAACAACTCTTCCTCTGGTATAAGATTGTTCATCGACTTTAGGCAATACTTGCCAAGCAGTTCTGCTTCCCAGGGTGAGCCCGCTGAAGTGTCCGAGGATGAGACCGATGAATTGTCTAAGGGCGAGCATGATGAAGTGTCCGAGGACGAATCGGATTATTACACTGAGGGGTTTGAGAGTGATACTGAAGTATCTGAGGGAGAGATATCTGAGGGGTCTGATTAAAAGTAGGTTGGAAAACTGTATTCATATTGTATTTGTATTTATATTTTAAAGTAGGTTGTAAAACTGTATACACATTATATTTTTGACTTCCATATCTTATAACATTTCAGTACATGATGGCCGATGTGATGGGCCATGGTGGAGATGGTTCTGGACAGGACCCCCCACCACCTGGCGGCTTTGGATCTGGGCATGGACACTACGAGGAGGGTTGTAAGTCTTAGTATAAACTATTTATAAATCCTGTGACAGATAATTATTTATTGTGAATGATAATTTTTGATTGATTTTGCAGCACCACCTCGTAGGAAAACTCGTGGAATTGCAAAAAACTATCGCCTAGAATCTGAGGTCTTGGAAGGAGGGCGTTTAAGTTTGCAATTTGACAGGCAAGCGACTTTTACCCCGGTTGGACACAAGAAAGATTTGTTTAGCCGGGAAGTGGGGTTATACATGTGGCGGAACATCACATTTGATAAAGGTAGTTGGAGAGAGGTTTCAGAAGCTCAACAGAATGCATTATACGAGCACCTCGCGGTAAATGATTTATTTAAGTTTATCTTATGTCGAGATCTTTGTTTTTTACTTGACTAACTTTTTTGTTTATTTTTTTAGAAATCATTCGATCTAGAGCAGATTGATCGGGACGTTGATCGATCTAAGTTAAAGTTGGGAATTTATTCAATATACATGAAGCGATACAGAGATCGCAAGGCAGATGCAAAAAGGCGTTTTCGAGAGTTTGGAGGGGATGTCGAGAGAGCTCTAGCCAATGTTCCTGAAGGGATGACTCCAGCTAATTGGGAGAGTGCCATTAGACATTTCATGTCAGAGAAGCATCAAAAACAGTCACTCGTTAACCAAGCAAATCGTCAACTTCAAAAATACCCAAACCGAGGGGGGACATCGTCTTATAGCAGCACAACTTATAAAAAAGTAATGTTTGGTCTATATATATTATATATATATATATATCTTATACGTACTAGTTGTAATAAAAATAATATTTAATGTTAAACAGGCTCAAAGTCACCTACAGACGTTCATTGATGCTCATACAGCTAAAGATGGAACGATTGATAGCGCAGCAACTGAAACAATTGTTAGTAACTATTTAAATTTAATTTTTTGTTACTTGCATATATAATTCACCTTTTGTAAACTACAGCGGCGATTAGAGGATGAGTTGGCTGCCCAAACTGAAGGAGATAATCAAGTGAATGCGTTTGAAAACGTACTCGGTAGTAGGCGCGGATGGATCCGAGGGATTGGGTTCAAACCTTCTTCAAAAGCCCCGGTTACCCATGATAAGTCTCAACCGCAGCCAACGGTCGCATTCACACGGGTAACAATAACATTTCTTTATAATGACCTTAAATTTATATATATGTTATTAGTTTGGTAAATGTTATTAGTTTGACCCGTTTGACCCGTTTGATGATTGTAGTAGGTTATTTATATAGATAACGATTAAGATTAATAATATTTTATAGGATGAAGATTCCTGTTAGGAACACAAAATATAGAGATTAGAAGTAACTTTATGCTTTTGAAGGTTTAATGTAGTAACATGATGATTTTCATGGTTTGATGAATCTTCTTTATGGGTCAAATGGGTTGAAATTACATAATGCATATAGTTTCACCCGGATAGCTTGTTGTTTTTTAAAAGTACTTAACTTACTGTTTTTTAGTAGAATGGGTCAAATAGGTCAAATGGAATATCATCTTGTTTTTTAGATTATTTTTTACTGTTTTTTAGTGGAATGGGTCAAATGGAATTTCATGCTTTTCATAATGGGTCAAATGGGTCAAATGGAATTTCATGCCATGGGTCAAATGGGTCAAATGGAATTAGAGTGAAAATAGGAGTATACATGACCTATATGCGCTTTAACCATGACCTTACTGTTTTTTTATAATTTGATATGCCATGTGCACTTTTAGAATTAGATATGGGTTACATGGAATTTCAGTGGAAATACTTTAACATTGACTTCAAATGCACATGGCTTCACAAGGAATATTTATTGACTTCTTAAGACTTAAATGCACATGGCTGCTTGTGTATGACTTCTTAAGACTTAAATGCACATGGCTGCTTGATAGAAGGAAAGCACATGGCAAGTTAAAATTTGACCCGTTTAATCTTAAAATATAAAATGAGACAAAATAGACATTAATATATATGTTATTAGTTTGGTAAATGTTATTACACGAGTAAATGTTATTAGTTTGACCTTAAACATGATTTTTATTGTAGGAACAAATTGATGCTTTGTTTCAAGACCCATATTTTAGAGAACAACTTCAAAATTACGGGCAACATAAACAAGTTAGTGATGAGGACGGTGAAGACGATGAAGATGATGAAAATGATGAAGCTTAATTGATGGATGTTGACTTAATTTAGATTGTAATATTGTAATGTACGTATGAATGGATGTTGATTAGCGGCGACTTGGTTTAGTTTTTAACGGATTGAATGATGGATGTTGACTGTACTGTATGAATGTATGCAGGTTGTTATGTAATATTGCAGGTTGTTATGTAATATTGCAGGTTGTTATGTAATATTGCAGGTTATG
Source organism: Flaveria linearis (assembly GCA_024085815.1). NCBI lineage: Eukaryota > Viridiplantae > Streptophyta > Magnoliopsida > Asterales > Asteraceae > Flaveria > Flaveria linearis. The sequence continues at coordinate 95,787,966 of CM044001.1, read as the reverse complement.
TAAAAATTTGTATTGGAAAATATGGAAAAACTGAAAAATGCAGCAAGAAGCTGTAAAACCTGCACAGGGGTTTTAGCGGCGACTAAAGGCATTAGGGGCGACAGTTTTTCGTCATTTTTGAGGCCTTTAGCGGGGACTCAATAGCGGCGACAGAGGGTCATTAGCGGCGACACATTAGCGGCGACACATTAGCGGCGAAAGTTTGACCATTAGCGACGTTTTATTACCGGCGACTTTTTAGCGGTGACGTGTCGCCGCTAAAGGCAATAGCGGCGACATTTTGGGTCTTTAGCGGCGACTTTAGTCGCCCCTAAAGACCTGTCTTCTTGTAGTGAATGGTTATGCCCAGCCAAGCTTGGTTTGAAGATTGGCACGACCATGCAAATTTATGGTATAGGCTTGCCTGTCTTGACATAGGCGTAGCCCTAGCCATGGCTCACATGATTTGTCGCAACCTCTAAAATTATTGACAGATATATCTTAATTTTTGGATTAATTTTTTTGGTGATATAGACATGGTTAGTACCTTATTAGAAAATGAGCCTTACCATATGCTAGTGAGTTGTTTTAGGTTAATAACGAGTCTTGCTATGTGTTAATGAGGTATTAGGTTACATAGAGTAGCATTAAGTCATAACAAGTTATTTTAGAATTAAAGTTAATGGTATAATCACTAGTACATTATGAGCCTTAATGGGTCTTGTCATGTGTTAGTGAGTTATTTTAGGTTAAAAAGAATCACATTAGGTTATAAGTAGTCATTTTGGTGTTAAAGAGGTGTGTTGATGACTAATACACTAATACACCTTGTCATGTATTTGTAATTAAATTATATTAGGTTACATTGGGTTACATTAGGTCTTTACAAGTTTTTGTGATCTTAATTAAAGAGGCGTATGGTGACTAGTACACTATTGGCTTGTCATTTGTTAGCGAGGTGCTTTAGGTTGCATATAGTTACATTAGGTCATTACATGTTATTTTAATATTAAAGAGGTTTACATGATATTTAGTACAATAATAGGCCTTACCGAGTCTTGACATCTGTTAATGAGTTTCTTTAGATAACATATGTTTCACTGGATCATAACACGCGATTGTGGTGTTAGATATATGTGTATGGTGATTAGTACACTAGAGCCATAGTCGGTTGTGCCATGTGTTAGTTGTTTTAGGTTGCATTAAGTCGCATTAACTCACAACAAGTCATTTTGTCGTTGGATGTTACATGTTGTATGAGTTTTATCTCTAAATAAACGACAATAGTTAAAAAATCGTTTCCATAAACAACTCCCAATGCTTGATTCACTTACATCAGGTGTCCCTCGCTAGTATGTATCTGTTTATCACTTTTCCTTGGTTTAGGCTATTCGTTGTTGATCCTCCGGCAATCACCGAGGGACCATCGATGTATATTATTAATTGTTTATACTTTTTAATTTTTTTTTTGTTTTTGGTTTGTCGTTGATCTATTAGTATTACCGGAAGGTACAATCATTAATGATCTGTTGACAATTATACTCATTTTTTTGAAGACGATATATTAACAACTAAAAGAGAGAGGGAAATAGTTTTTAAAACAAACTAGTTGTAACCCGTCCGCGCTTCGCGGCGGGTGTAAAACAATCTCGATGCCACGTAATGATATAGTCTTCGATTATGGCTAAAAAATGATGCATCTTTTGGACTGCAAAAGGCTAGAATGCCATGTTAAAACGACTAACATGACATATGTTTCCGTATCGTCATCACCCATAAACCTTCGATACTCATCGCCACTTTTTATGGTCCTTTAATTTTGTCCTTAATATTCTTCGTGGTATTGTAAAGAAAAGAAATGATGAAGTTTTGTGGTGCGTATTACAAGTAGCAATATCAAATTACACATTCTAGAAGGTAACCGAAAAACATAAATCTCAAATAGAAAGCTCAAAAACAATGGTTCTTATGGTTGCAAACAATCGTTTGCCATACCAACGTAATACATATGTTTTCTCATCGCTATTTCCTATCAATGGTGAAGGTTTCAAGTTGATTCCAAAATGAATCTGCCTATCAATATTTGCCCATATGAATTTACATAATACAATCCAGAAGATGAGAAGAAAAAAACATCATGTATATATGTTGCAATTTGGAAAATGAGCCAAAAAAATTCACTATATCTTAAGTTATGTGGCTGAAATTAAAAACCAAAGAAATACATTATTCCTTTCCTTTGCTAGTTGCAATTTGGAAAATGAGCCAAAAAAATTCACTATATGAAAAGATATGTGGCTGAAATTAAAAACCAAAGAAATACATTATTCCTTTCCTTTGCTAAATTAATATATAGGTTAATAGGATGAGTGAAAAAAGAAGAATAACCGAACTTAGTATATACTCATTTCCCAAACTTGTGATGTTTGTGAACTTACGTAACGATGTATAATGGTAGACTTAACATTTGATTCCGGATCTAACATGTTTAGATTGTTGATATAAAGTTTTAAGGCTCTTATACCATATAATTAGTATAAGAAAATGTAAAGACCAATGTTTCTAGTAATTTGGTTTAATCATCTTACTAAAAGCTATGTCATTTCTATATATAAGGAATTAAGGATAAATACAAGAACCTAGAAAGACCAAAACTATTAGGATCAGTTTTAGAGAAGAAAACTAGTGAGAATAAGTTCTTTATAAAAACAATGACTGTTTCACTATTTAAGATCATTTAAATAGTACAACTTAACAAGTCTCTATCCCAAATTAGCAGTAGTTAAGTTGGATACCTAACATTTCAAGATTAGCTAGTCCTTTCTCCACTGCACTATGACTCTATTGACTATAACTTCATTGTTGCAAATTGCAATGTAACACAAATAAATGCAATAACAATACATGCAATTTAAAGATAAAATATGATAAAAACTCTAGTAGTTAGAATCATATGCATTTTTACTTTTTGGATCGAACATTCACGGTAGGTTTAGTATATATTTGTGAGTATGTTTTTTTGTATTATATGAAGTGGTTTCGAGCGAAGAATAGAGAAGATGTTGTTATCTGTATATTTGGTAATATACTATTCATCCCTATTAAATTTTTAATATTTTTTAAAAGTGATTGTGAATGGATAAGAAAGAAAATATAATGATAAAAATATAAAAAATATTATTAATTAAAAATAAGAGAAAAAATAATATTTTTAGTATGATTATAAGGTTAAAGATAAAAAGACTGGTATGAATATTTTTAGTTTAATTATTTTGAATTTACCAACAACCTCTTCAATAAGAAAAATTCAAGAAAATCCCATCAAAATGGTCAAATAACTAATGATCGCAAATCCCAAACCTTAGATAATTCCATATGGAATGATAATATTGATAATTGATTATACACATATTTTTTTTTTCACTAAAAAGATACATTGGATGCACACAAACTTAAAGTATTACAATGCCTTGTTAAAATAATACATGACTCTATGGCCATTAGAAGTTTAGGTATGATGGTGTTAATGGTTTGAACACATTCTTTCCCTTGGTTTCGATCAAGTCCAAATGCTTTTCAAGAAGATGCATATAAACAATCCAATCCCCGTTCTTAGTCCCGCTCGGCATGGGCATTACGTATCCGGTTTGCCCGCCCCATGGGAAGTGATACGACCCGAAATCCGGCTTACCCCATCCGAAGTCGATGCTCTCGACCGGAAACCGCTGCCCCGAAGACACCACTATTGCTTCACCATCATTTTCATCCATTTTGGCATATATCTTTGCAACTGCTGGCTCGGGTCGGTGCAACTCGACCCAATCAATGAGTCCCCGAAAATGCTCCTCGGTCATTGCAGGACACACGAACTCATGGACCATCTCGGCTACTTGACCGAGTGGCATGTCCTTAAGCTCACTAGAATTCGCCTCGCCGTAAGGTATAGTAAGTACATTTCCAAAGTAGTTTTGCATAGAAAACGACATTGTCCTTGACAATGAAAGTTTATCAAAATTGACCTTATTTTCTAGCCTCTCTCTCCCATCAACTACAACGCCCATTTTGCACGTGTTGAGCCCATCTTCACACTCCGCAATAATCTTCCACAAAAAAGCAGAAAATGACACAAGTTTGCTTTTTTTCAGGTTCCCTTTAAAGCTTGTTTTCGATTGAAGGTGACTTATGTCCTTGGCTTCCATGTAGTATATTCGGCTTACGAGGGGATTCGCGGGTAAAAAGGACCGCGGGGGAGGGAGGGAGGATAAAGGTAAAAATAGCTTGTTGTAGATGTTGTTCGCGACGGGTGGGCGTCTAGGGTTGAGCATGGAACGCCTGAAAGATGGAAGAGTGGAGATTGGTTTAGATTGAGCGATTTCAGCCCACGCTGTCAAGAAAGTGTTTATCGAGTATGCATCGGCTACTCGATGATCAAATGTGCATCCGATAACCAAACCTCCACAGCTCAGCTCGGTGACCTACTTAGGACAGATAAAGATAAACAGTTAGAGGTCAAATTAAAACAATACGTCTATCAGATGTTACCTTAACTATTCTACTCAACACATTATAGTATATTATATAATTTATATTTATATGTGTGTGTATTTGAGTGGGATTTACTGGGCACGTTTGTTTGTTTGTTTGTTTATGTGTGTATATATTATCCATCATATAAACTACGTGTGCATGTATATATGTACGTAGTATTTGTATATTTAATTACATTTAAGCATTTATCTGATACCTACGTCACACACGGTATGACCCTTGAAAATGACCCCTTAAATATAGTTGGATATCGTAAATCAATACATCTTTGTATGTTTCACTTTTGTACACTGATCCCGTGTGTATGTATAATAGACAGAGACATACTTAATATAGGATCAGTTTTAAGTAATAGTACTTATGAAAATCACATAACTAACCACCTGTGCATTGTGCTTCTAAAATAATAGTGAAAGGGGGACCATTATTTGATTATATGACGGTCCTATATTTCATATTTTAAGCAGTATGATAGTTCTATTTGAAAATATCTTTATCATAGTTATAATTTATAGGGAACGCATCATGACACCTCATTTTATCAAATTTTCAAATGTTACATGTAACTAAGAAGAAAACATCTGTTTATAAGGAGGTCTACAGTTGTTAATCCCGGCCTATTGATTGTTTTAAGTGTCAGGGTGAAAGGATTAATGCTCACACAATACACAACACACACCAACCAATCATATTTTATTATGTCACACTACACCACACTACAAACAAACTTAAATTTGATGGTGGCGATGTTGCCACACGATGTCACAGCACATGACACCACACCACTATACCCCCAGTCCCACGCACACACAAGTCTATGGAGTCAACATGCCGAGAAATTGGAAAAAATACAGCGTAGAGGGGGCAGCTGCGGTGTTACAGCTCGGCGTCGGCACATGCCGTGGCCTTACGACGTAGTGGCCCGGCACATGCTGTGGCCTCGCGGCGTAGGTGCCCCACCCCCTCTCTAGCACGTGTGAATGGCCCTCATTATTTATTATATATTATTATTATTTTTTGCTTTTTACCCACTTTTTAGTGCATTTACAGGTAGAAGGGGACATAATAAACAAGAAAGAGGTTGTAGATTAGTAGTAAGTTTTGTAGCCTTCATACCTTATACCGAGGATCAAATCTTGCCACTTTATATGTTCCTTTTTTTTTCTTTTATGTTTACCCATTTTCTTGTATCCAGGCTGTATTGTTGTAATCTTGCTCTCAAACAAACCCCCCCCCCCCCCCCCTCTCCATTTAATTGTTTTTTAATTTTCATTTTTTCCCTCCTTTCTCTTTTTTACTTCTCCTTTTATCCGTTTTCTTGTTTAATTATTTTTGTTGTTTTTAAGTTTCAAGCATACAACATTGATTTATAACCTGTACAACAAAAAGTTTTAGCATCGGCACGTCTCGTCGCAGAATGCGAGTTACAGTCTATTTATTAACATTTGAAAACAAAAGGAATACACCTGAGTTCTAGCACTATAATATCCGAGTCTTTTTCATGTGTGTTATGAGATGTGCAGTTTTCAAAATAATTTATAGGCAGTCATAAATTTCTTTTTGGTTTTGTTTTTGACTTCATCAACTAAACAAAACTATAACTTTGGTCTTCTGGATTTTAATAGATGGAAAGTTAAATAAACCTGACAAAATCTTTCAAACATTTTTAATTGAGCGTCTTGCTGATGCCGTTAGTAAAAAGTAATCTTACAGTTATGTTTATTTGACCGAAGGTTATTTTTTATATACATTTCATAAATTTGGTTTTCAGAAGAAAATGAATTGAAGGTGGTTTAGACTTTTGAAATTGAATCTTTAATTTATTCAGGTCTTACCAGATATGTCATAGCTTTTTTGGGTAATTTTTTATATGCATTTATTTTTCGTCACTAACGTTAGGTTTACAATCTACACACCAATTCCACTTTTGCCATCTCAAATAAATGATTAAGATATTTATAGGTTTTAATAAATACGCGATTTTAAAAAGATGTGATGTATGTGTATATATACATGTGTATGTCTTTACTATATTTTGGTATATTTTTTTTAAAAATTCATGCATGTCATGCTCTATTAATTTATAACCTCCCATGCAGGTTATATTATTTTTCAAAATTACTAAACGAAAATATAGCTTTTATTTGTCCTCTAAATGTGACGTTAACTGTTACCAAAACAAAACAAAGAAAAGAGCTTTTTAACAAAGTGGCTTAATTTGTAGGTGTTAGAATGGTGTCTCTCGTCAAGGGTTAAAGTCTCGTACTAAACATGAATTTAACTAAGACTAAATTTAAAAAGTTGTAAGTTCGTTCATCTAAACAATAAAAAAGTTCTTGCATTTATTAGTTAGCTAAATAATAACATCCCAGTGCACGAACTTCGCAAGTAATAAGATACCAATTAATTGTCGAATATTTTATTAACATCATAATTTTTTATTAGTTTATAAAGTTTCGTCTTTAATTTGCATGTTATCCTATTATTAAACATTATGCTGATGGCCTAATATATAATACCTTCTGCCGTTGTGAAAAAATATTAATCTTAGAAGAAGTTATGCTATGTGACCGGCCCGTGATTTAACTACAGAACAACCACCAGTAGTAAAGATGTATGTATTTCACTCGATTAAGTGGTACTGTTGGATTTAGATTCACTTAAGGTGTGAATAAAAAATAAGTTGAAAAATAGAATAGGATTATACTAGAACCATTAAAAAAACAAATATAAGAGAAACGAGTTTAGCGAATACTATTTGCTAACATAGCAAATTTATTAAATCTTTTAACAGGCTTATATATGACGTACGTAATTAATTATAGTCGAACTTTTAGTAGTGTTATTTTATTTGAATATCATTTTCGTTATCAATCAAAAACAAAATTTCAATATGTTGAGTGTGTTTTGCAAAGTATTTTGTAAAGATAATACGTAAAGGAAGAAAGCGATATGAGCTTAGAAAGATTTATTTATTTTCACATAAAACATACTTATTTTTGGTTGGTTAAACGTGCTCCTTTCCAAGTCTTCATCATACCTCTCTAGAGTTAAATTTTTATTGCAATATTACTGATGTAACAAATTAAAAAGCAACAAAAGAAGTTAGAATAAAGAATTATTGTACGTTTAGCACAACCTATATATAATCACATACCTGAACAGCAAGAACACCTTGTTTCTTAACGGGAACAAGTTTTCTCTCAACCGATTCATCAGGATGGTAAAAATCAATGTTCCTAAGCTCCATATCAACCTGTGCATGAACAAAATCAACACCCCGGTTGTTACAAAGCAACTCGGGTTCACCAAGACTATTTTGCACAATTTCTCCAGCAAGCGGATAAAATGGCGCGAGCGCCTCAGCAAGCGATCTCTTGACCATGTTCACGCTCTCATGGACCGATAAACAACTCTTGTAGCAGAAGAATACACCAACATCCAACGGCGGAAGCAGTAGGTCGAGGTTAGACATCGGTAACCAATGGTCCTGCACGGGCAGTGCAGCCGCGATGGTGTCTTGCTTCTTCACACTGACCGCAAAGGTTCCACACGAGCCCATTGTGTTTGAGCACGTACAAGTTACAATAGGTGTTTGATTAGTTGAGAGAGGACAAAGAGTTATTATGAGTTTGAGGTAGATGGAAAGGGGTGACTTATATATATAGAAGGATTAGTGTGTTTGTTTTATTTTAATATGTAATTAGTATTAAATTAAGAGGTTGGTTGAAGCAGCTTTTGAAAATGTTAACAATTGCATCATTTCATATTTCACCAACCACTTAATTTCTAGATGGTGTCAAAATAAATGAAGTACGGTAAATGGATTAAATTACATTAACTTTTCAAAGGATTAATGGGAATGTGCTAAGTTTTTGGTTAAGTGGAAAATAGATCAACTGCATGAAACATGTGAACCACCTTATAAAACATATGCGTAACATGTCTTAATTAAAGTGAACTTTACTCATCTAATTAACGATCGATAATATGGTTTTATTATCATATTAATTTAATATATTTATAATTTAAGGAAACTACAAATATATTTAAGTAATTTACGAAAGTTATTGGTTTTAACCTTTTTCCAAGTTTTACATCTACCTTCGTTTATATTTTAGTTAAAAGATTATATATTAATTAAGTCTCAATATTGTTAATTAAAAAATATTTTTTATTCAGTTACAATAGTATTTCAAGCTTTAATAACTTTTCATAATTGTGAAATTTTATTATTATTATTATTATTATTATTATTATTATTATTATTATTATTATTATTTTATTACTATTATTTATTATTATTATTATATTTTTGATTGGCAGCTAGAAATATTTAGTTGCATTTTATTTTAGGTTATACTTTAAAATATATTTAATAACTAGAAGGGTGCCCGCGCAATGCAGCGGGACGATATTTTACATTTGACACGTGCATTTAATATTTTGTTATTCTTATAGTAGTTTTACAAAAGTTTATTATGTTTTTTTCTAATCTAAAATTTAAAACAACGGATAAATGAGTTCTGCATGACGACTTGTATATACGTATTAACTTATTGTACCTCACAAAATACAGATCGTTTGAGCAAAAAGTTTACACCAAAATGTTTAAAAATAAAAACAGGTTAAATTGTAGTCTCAAAACGTTTTTTAATGTGATATATTAAAAGATAGAGCTAAAATCTTAAAACATATTAAGTTTTTTGGGTGTATGGGTAGATAATATAAAACTTTATGCAAATATTAGTAAGTGTAAGGTTATTGTGTAACTAATTATAAGGGGTAATGTGTAAATAATGTTATAAATACTATTTTACCCTTGAAAGTGGTTGTATCTTATGTATTGAATATAGTAAGTGTTCTTAATTTTTTGGTATTTTAAAATATCCCTCTCATATGCTTTATATATAGTATAGATAACCAAATTACCATTTACACTATACAAATTTGATAAGGGACCTGCACAATTCCAAGATTCACATCCCATGTTCATCAAGGTTTGTATATAATTGAATTAATGCACAACTGAACTTTTTTTATAAATTTTGTAAATATAGCTAATAAAACAGAATAGAAGAATGCGCAATTTTACAATACTTTATTGTATCACCTCTCTTGACCTTTGGTGAATTAGGTCAACTGCACAGGTGAAAGGGATTCAACAAATTTACATAGCACTGTCCATAACCAACCCACCAATATGCTTTTTAGCTTTCTTTTGTGAAATATTATAGCTAGATTTGCCAAAATAAACTCTTATTATTTTGTGTTTTCCTTAGTGATTATTGGTTTTTTTATAGACCCGACTTTGTGCATTTGTGATCTATGCTTTTTATGCCCGAACATATTCGTGCGTTATTCAACATAATTGAGTTTCTTAAGTGAGTGATGGTCATCTGATCAGCTAAGAAATCCAGATCGATAATTTGATGTACTAGGTTTAAACTCAACTTTATAGTATGGGTTAGGTTAGGGTTATTTATTATTAATTATACTCGTTATAATTGTTGGAATATTTAGTAGAAATTGTATGCTTTTCACTAACTTTGAACACAAATAATATTTTTATATTTGAGTTAGAGTAAATTACCATTTTCGTCCCTGCGGTTTGGTGAAAATTGTCACTTTAATCCAATAGTTTGTTTTTTCGCATCTGGGTCCCTGTGGTTTACAAATCTTGTCATATTCATCCAGTCCGTTAACTCCATCCAAATTTCCGTTTAATGAGGGGTATATTGGTCATTTTACATATATGTTTTTATTTTTCTTTTTTTAAACCTGATTTAATATATACTCTTTAAATACATTGCTATTTTAGTCCCTGTGATTTGAGCGTATTTGCCAATTTAGTCCAAAAATAACCACCACACCACTACCCGTCACTAGAACCACCGAACCACCACCACCGCCCCATTACAAAGCCACCAACACCACACCAGAGCGCCCACCACCACCACGCACATTGGATCGTCGCTACTATGTAAACCCTAAAAATCGACAATCAATATTGGACTTGTAACATACTACTTTGAAAATGCATATCAAACCCTACTAATACCTCTACAATACTCGTTTTCAAGGGTTCCATATACGTTTTCAAAGGGGTTTGTTATAAGTTCAACATTAACGGTTTGTTTCTAGGGTCTACATGGTGGTGGTGATCTATGTGTGATGGCGGAGATCTAATGTGTGGTGGTGGAGATCTAATGTGTGGTGGTGGTGCCCGTCTGGTGTGGTGTTGGTGGTTTTATGATAGGGTGGTGGTGATGATTTGGTGGTTCTGATGGAGTGGTGGTGGTTTTGCGGCGTGGTGGTGGTGTGGTGTATAAATACGAGGTCCAACTCTAGATGGTTTCGAGTTTATTAGTTTAAAAAAAATCTCAAGATCTATATGCATGGTGTATTTAATGATTCTTGTTTTTCTCTTCTATTCGCAGAGTAAAGACCTCACTTTGTGCATTTGTGTTATACTGTTATATGCTTTTCATACCGGAACATAACAAGTGCATTTTCCATGATTGAGTTTTTAAACTGATGTCTCATTAACTACAAAGTCTATATATACTTTTGACCCACACATTTCGAACAAGAAAAAGAAAACTTAAATTTTAAAATCTATAAGCTAAACGATAAATGCTAAATGTTAAATGATAAATGTTAAATACTAGATAAATGTTAAACACTAAACCTTAAAACACAAAGCTAAATCATTAATTTAAACCATAAAGCTAAATGCTAAAAGCTAATTCTTAAAAGCTAAACAATAAACACTTAAAAATATACGTTAAAAACTAAACCATGAATCTAAACTAAAATCATCTAGCTCAAGAACATCATAAACATATAGTTCAAAAACATCATAAAATTACACAATTCCAAAAACATTATAAAATCGTTCAAAAACCACAAAATTGTAAGTTCAAAAACACTATAAAATTATCTGGTTAAAAACATCATAAAGCGCACACTTGAAATACACAATAAAATTATCTGTTTTTAAAGCACTATAAAATCACCCATTTTAAAAATTACATAAATTTTCCTAATTTAAAAACCCAAAAAAATGTTTAAAATAAAAACACTATAAAATTGAAGAATTAAAAATCATTATAAAATTATACGGCTCAAAAACACCATAGAATCACCCAACTCAAAAACACTATAAAATTATATTGTTTAAAAACAACATAAAACACTCAGTTTAATAAACACCCAATAAAGATAATGTTTTATTAACATCTAGGAAAACACCATAAAAACACTAAAATATGAACACTCGGTTCAGGTTTTTTGAATAAAGCAATATCATACACTTTAGAAGCATAAAGAAAACGTTCACTTTTAGTTTTATGGTGAATTTGTAACAAAAAAAAAATAATAACGTATAAAAAATTATGAATGTTTTAAAAAATAAAAAAATAACATGCGTCTTACATTGCATTTTTTTTTGGACTTTTACATCATTTAGTCTCTTGAACCTTTCTATACTTTTTAAGAGTTTTATTTTGTAAAATACCTCTCCCCCTATATATATATAGGGAAATGTTAAAATACAAATTATTTTAAAACTAAAAATGTAACATCCGGTTTCTAAATCCGGACTTGTAAATTATATTATAGTTATAATTAATTAAATTAAGTTGAGGTGTTTAAGTGTTTAAGTGTTTAGTCGCATAAGTTATATACGAATGAACTCCAGTCGTACCCCTTACGTGCGACTGAGACTCAGTCGTACGAATCGTAGACGTATGAGCTTCAGTCGCACGATTCAGTCGTACGAATGGTTCAATCGTACGACTGAAGGTGAGACGGTTAAGTTTAGTTTATGGATAAGTAGGGCGGTGCAGTGGTTCAAGGGCAGATTTCCAACTCTATCTGCTTGTCCCCTTCACACCCAAAAAACTCTGCTCTCACGAAATTGATTAGGCGAAGCTCCGTTTTGGTAAGTTTTGAACATCACGGATTAATCCGGAGATGTTATAAGCTGTGTGTATGATTGAATTTGATCCAATAACCTGTTTAAATCAGTAAATTGGTCTGGTTCATTTCTGAATTTAAAATCCAGAAATTCAAATCCAAGTTTTTGTGAAGTTTTAATGAAATAATGGTCCGAAACCATTGTAAACGATGTGTATAGGATCTGTTTTGAATATGGTATGATTTGGATGGTTAAAACTCAAATTTTGAGTAAGTTTGGATCAAAAACGTCAAGAACACAGCTGCTGATTCGTTTCAGGCGAATGGGCTCAATCGCATGCCTCAGTCGTACGAATGAGAGTTTAATCGGGCGACTGAGTGCGAATGGAGGTTCAGTCGTGCGATTGGAACCCAATCACCTGGTTAGAAGGCCGAATGAAGATGAGTGAACACTGGATACGAATGAGAACTCAATCGTGCGGATGAACGGCTAGTCGTACGACTCAAGGTTCAGTCGTATGGTTCATTCGCATAGGTCCAGTCGTATGATTGCTCATTCGCATAAGTGTTCAATCGCATGAGGGCTTGTTTGAGAATAAGTTTATTGAATCAGGGTTTATTGCTTTAGATATACCTTGATTAGAGGAAGGACTAGTTATCTTGGGTACGTGGATTGTGTAGACTGTGGTGAGGAAATTGATAAGGTGAGTTCTAAGCCCTTTTTAAATGTTTGGTTTTAGCATTCGGGCTAGCACACATATAATGATAAATGAATTGAATGTTTTAGTACCAGAATTGTGATAGTAATGATGGATATGTTTCTAACAGTTTGTTAAGCTGTTAGAGGGAAAGTGGGGGTAATAAATGATTACCTGAACCTTGTTAATCACTACATGATGGTAATGATTGCAATGAGTCAGGTAGGGTGTAAAAGATAGTCCTCTGAACATTGTTAATTATTACGTGATGGTAATGATTCCAATGGGTCGGATGGGATGTGATGATTAATGAAAATATGTTAAAACTGGTGCTAAAAGAAAGAATGTGTGGGGTGTGAGTGAATGTGATAATATTGGCAATAAATAAAAGAAATGTTTTGAAATGGTAATATGATGTAAATCTCAACAGGCCAGTTAGGGTAAGATGCCTGGGTGTGAAACTGTATAGTTTGATAGGAGTGATGACGATCACTCAGCTTTGTGAACATCTTGTGGTGACGACCCTAGATGATTATTTGGCATCCTACTGGATGAGAGTATAGTAACCGGTAGTTGATAGATGTGGGCAACCGACGTTACTGGGTATGGGAGACTGGTAGTTGCTAGATGTGGGCAACCGACGTCTCTGGGTATGGTAGCCTGTAGTTGCTAGATGTGGGCAACCGACGTTACCGAGTGTGAGAAACTGGTAGTTGCTGGATGTGGGCAACCGATATTTCTGAGTGTAGTAACTGGTAGTTGCTAGATATGGGCAACCGACGTTCGATGGGACAGGTCCAGTGGGACAGAATAATGATAAAAGTTGAAATTATAATATTGCCAATAAAAAGATAGCTGTGTTGTGTGTGAATATGTTGTTAATGTTTTAATGAAAATTAGAACTCACCAGTTTATCTGATGTTTTGAGTGTGTTGTGTGTGCTAGGTAAGGAGGGATCCTCTGATAATAGAGGAAAGCAAGTTTGAGCTGATGAGGACGCTATCCTGGAGCAACTGCTGGCATAGGATTTAGGACTTGTTAATAATGTAAATAGGGCAATGTATAATTAAATACAATCATATGTAAAATGTTTTAAAAAGTTGGGTTAATATATAATAGTATATAAAGTCTTCCGCTGTAAATAGAAAGCTCTGATTTGTGTTTAAAATATTAATCCAACTGCGTGATGTGCCTCCGGTGCCCTGCCGGGTTTAGGGCGTCACAGGTTGGTATCAGAGCAGTAGTTAAAGGGATCTAGTGTCATAATAACTAGACTTTAACTAGAAAATAGATATGCCAGCAGGGATAGCTAGATAGAATAGTTTGTTAAAGCAAGAAAAGGTGATGGGACTATCATGAGAAGGAATAAGGAGAATAGTACAAGTAAAGTAAACAATTAATAGTACTTGGCCAACATTATTAATAATTTACTTTACTTATAGTATTCTGGTTATATACTTACATGCGAGTACCAAATAATCCCAATCTTGTTTTAATAGGTTATGGCTGATAGGGAGAGTGAAAGAATGCAAGGTGGAACCTCGGAAAGAAATGTTGATGAGAGCACCGAGGTGCTTAGTATGACGAGGCAACAGTTCCATGATGTGATTGCTGAGGAGGTTCGTAAAGCCTTGAATGTAGCTAGACCTGATGAAAGTAGGAATGTTGATAAAGCTGAGGGGTCTAGCGAGAGAAAGGGAGTTACGTATAGTCAGTTTAAAGAATGTAATCCTCCACGATTTTCTGGGGCTATGGATGTGGTAGCCACTTATAAATGGCTTCGTGAAATGGAAGCCGTGATCAAATTGAGTGAATGTAGGGAGGATCAGAAGGTAAAGTTTGCAGCCCACTCGTTTGTAGGTGAGGCTCTGTATTGGTGGGATACGATTATCCAGACGTTAGGCGAAGAGGCTACTGACAAAATGTTGTGGCCTGAATTTAGAAAGTTAGTGTCGGACAAGTTTTGTCCGAAAGGCGAGATGGATCGAATAGAAATGAGTTTCCTGCAATTTCAGGCAGGTAATATGTCCCATAGGGAATACACGTCTAAGTTTGAGGAGATGGCGCGGTTGGTGCCTCATTTGGTGGTTCTTGAAGAGAAGAAAATTTTGAGGTATACACAGGGGTTGCCTCAGGAGGTTAGAAAGTTGGTTAGATCATCTGCTTCGAGTAGTTACTAGTTGACGATAAACTTAGCTGCAGATATGTATCAAGAAGTTTATGGTAGTAATGTTGTTCCGGAAGGAAGTAAAAGGAGGCGTGAAGAACCTGTCGTGCAAAGAAGATTTGAGAACCCAAGCTTCCAAAAGAAAAGTAGGTTCGGGAGGGGTCAATTTCCGAGGAATGCCAGAAATGAGTTGCCACGTTACGGGAAATGTGGTAGGCTACACCAGGGAGAATGTATGATTGGTAGCAGGACTTGTTTTAGATGTGGAAAGATGGGACATTATGCTAATGAATGTAATGAAAGCCCTCGTAAATGTTATGAGTGTGGAGAAACGGGGCATATTCGAAACGAATGTCCAAAATTGGTTGTTAGAAAGCCTGAACCGGTTAGATCGATGAAAGGGTCAGGAGAAGGGTCGAGTGTGGCCAAGGGGCGAGCATATTCTATGTCAGCTAGTGAGGCTAAAGCTTTACCAGATGTAGTTTCAGGTATGTTTCTAGTTAATGGAATTCCAGCTAATGTGTTATTTGATTCTGGTGCGAGTGGAAGTTTTGTATCTATTGATTTTTGCCCTATGCTTACGTGTGAAGTTCGGCCATTAGAGGTAGCTTTTGTAGTTGAAACTGCTAATGATAGATCTGTGATGATTAGTAGTATGATTGATGGTTGTTATATTGAATTAGAAGGATATAAGTTGCCTGTTAAACTATATCCAATGGTGTTAGGAGGGTTTGATGTAGTATTGGGTATGGATTGGTTGGTAAACCATGAAGCCCATATTATATGTAATAAGAAGTTAATTCAGTTAAGAGCACCGGATGGGAAAACGATCAATGTATATGGTGATAGAGAGGAGTCAACGGTGAAAATAATATCTATGATAAAAGATGATAAGTTAATAAGCCGCGGGTGTGTATCTTACTTGCTATATGTAATTGATTCTCAAAAGCCTGTGTGAAAGATAGAAGACATTCCTATGGTTAGAGATTTTGTAGATGTGTTTCCAGAAGAATTACCGGGTATTCCTCCAAATCGTGAAGTTGAGTTTAGAATTGAATTGGTTCCAGGTGCTAAGCCAGTTGCTAAGCCACCTTATAGATTAGCTCCATCAGAATTGAAAGAGTTAATGAAACTGACGGAAGACTTGCTAGAAAGAGGTTTCATTAAGCCCAGTTCTTCCCCGTGGGGTGCTCCAGTATTGTTTGTGAAGAAGAAAGATGGGAGTATGCGTATGTGTATTGATTACAAAGAATTAAACAAGATGACTATAAAGAATAAGTATCCACTCCCACGAATAAATGATTTGTTTGATCAGCTACAGGGAGCCAGTTGGTTTTCTAAGATAGACCTTCGTTCGGGATATCATCAGTTAAAAGTCAAGGAAGAAGATATACCTAAGACAGCGTTTCGTACCTGCTATGGTCATTATGAATTTCTGGTTATGTCTTTTGGGTTGACGAATGCCCCTGCTGCTTTTATGGATTTGATGAATAGGGTGTGCAAGCCAATGTTAGATCGATCAGTAATTGTGTTTATTGATGATATACTGATCTATTCAAAGAATGAGGGAGACCACGCCTGCTATCTTCGTGAGGTATTGGAAAGATTGAGAAAAGAAAGGCTTTATGCAAAATTGCTAAGTGTGAGTTTTGGTTGCGGGAGGTATAGTTTTTAGGGCATGTGATTAATGCAGAAGGTATTTTAGTAGATCCTGCTAAGATTGAAACAGTAGTGAGGTGGAGTCCTCCAAAGACGCCATCTGAGATTCGCAGTTTCTTGGGTCTGGCTGGTTATTATAGAAGATTTATTCAGGATTTTGCCAAAATCGCATCCCTGTTAACGAAACTGACGAGGAAGAATGAAGAATACGTTTGGGGACCAGAACAAGAAAATGCATTTCAAGAACTAAAGCAGAAATTAACCCAAACACCAATATTGTCGTTACCAGATGGAAATGAAGATTTGGTGATTTATTCAGATGCTTCGTATCAAGGTCTAGGCTGTGTATTGATGCAGAGGGGACGAGTGATAGCTTATGCTTCCAGACAATTGAAAGAACATGAAAAGAATTATCCGACACATGATTTATAACTGGCAGCAGTGGTATTTGCCTTGAAGATATGGAGGCATTATTTGTATGGGGTGAAATGTACGATTTACACAGATCATAAGAGTTTGAAGTATTTCTTTGATCAGAAGGAATTGAACATGCGCCAGCGGAGATGGTTAGAGTTGGTGAAAGATTATGATTGTGAAATACTTTACCATCCTAGTAAAGCAAATGTGGTTGCTGACGTATTAAGCCGAAAGAATGAACACCCTCCAATTCGAGTTAAGTCATACAAGTTAGTGATAACCCCAGATTTTATGCATCAGTTACGAGAAGCTCAATTAGAAGCACTGAAAGAAGAGAACGTGAAGCAGGAACGAATGAAGGGTCAAACTAAGGATCTGGAAGAAAATAGTTTTGGAGTTAAGACGAAATGTAGTCGTATGTGGGTTCCAATTAAGATGAGGGAATTGGTGTTAGATGAAGCTCATAAGTCCAGATATTCTATACATCCTGGTGCTACTAAGATGTATAAAGATTTGAAACAAGAATATTGGTGGCCCGGTATGAAGTTTAATGTGATGCAATATGTAAATAGGTGTTTGACATGTCTTCAGGTTAAAACTGAGCATCAAAAGCCATATGGTAAGCTTCAACCCTTAGAGATCCCGAAATGGAAGTGGGAGGAATTGACAATGGATTTCATAACTAAGCTTCCGCGTACAGCTAAAAGTTATGATACCATTTGGGTCATAGTAGATAGATTGACACGTAGTGGGCATTTCTTACCAATCAAGGAAATGTATAACTCCGAGAAGTTAGCAGAATTGTTTATTCGAGAAATTATTGCTCGTCATGGGGTACCAGTATCTATTGTGTCAGATAGAGATACACGTTTTACTTCGAGATTTTGGAGAAAGTTTTATGAAGATATGGGTACTCGTCTGTTACACAGCACGTCTTTTCACCCAGAAACTGATGGGTTGACTGAAAGAACTATCCAAACAGTTGAAGACATGTTACGAGCTTGTGTTATCGATTTCGGTGGTAGCTAGGATAGTCATCTGCCATTAGTTGAATTCTCCTACAATAACAGTTATCATTCTACAATTAGGAGAGCCCCTTACGAAATGTTATATGGAAGAAAGTGCAGGAGTCCGATATGCTGGGGAGAAGTTGGGCAGAAAGAGTTGGGTAATTTGGAAATTGTACAGGCTATGAATGAGAAACTGGATAAGATCAAAGCTCGATTTAAAGCGGCTCAGGATCGATAGAAGTCTTATGAAGATAAAAGGCGAAGGCATATAGAGTTTGAAGTAGGAGATAGAGTTATGTTGAAGGTATCTCCTTGGAAGGGAATTATCAGATTCAGAAAGAGGGGAAAGTTAAATCCTCGTTTTATAGGACCGTTTAGCATTATAGAACGGATTGGGGAAGTGGCCTATAAACTAGAATTACCCGATCAGTTGTAAGGAATCCACCCAACCTTTCACGTGTCACAGTTGCGCAAGTGTTTGGCCGATGAGAATGCTTATGTATCTTTGGATGATATAGAAGTGGATGATAAGTTAAACTATGTTAAGAAACCTACTGCTATAGTAGACAGAAAGGTGAAAAGGCAGAGGAATAAAACTATTGATGTAGTTAAAGTGCAGTGGTCGAATAGAAAGGGATCTGATTTCACTTGGGAATCAGAAGATGAGATGAAGAGAGATGATCCCCAGTTGTTTGAATAGTTGGTTTCGAGGACGAAACCTATTTAAGGGGGGGAGAGTTGTAACATCCGGTTTCTAAATCTGACTTGTAAATTATATTATAGTTATAATTAATTAAATTAAGTTGAGGTGTTTAAGTGTTTAAGTGTTTAGTCGCATAAGTTATATACGAATGAACTCCAGTCGTACCCCTTACGTGCGACTGAGACTCAGACGTACGAATCGTAGGCGTATGAGCTTCAGTCGCATGATTCAGTCGTACGAATGGTTCAATCGTACGACTGAAGGTGAGGCGGTTAAGTTTAGTTTATGGTTCAAGGGCAGATTTCCAACTCTATCTGCTTGTCCCCTTCACACCCAAAAAACTCTTCTCTCACGAAATTGATTAGGCGAAGCTCCGTTTTGGTAAGTTTTGAACATCACGGATTAATCCGGAGATGTTTTAAGCTGTGTGTATGATTGAATTTGATCCAATAACCTGTTTAAATCAGTAAATTGGTCTGGTTCATTTCTGAATTTAAAATCCAGGAATTCAAATCCAAGTTTTTGTGAAGTTTTAATGAAATAATGGTCCGAAACCATTGTAAACGATGCGTATAGGATCTGTTTTGAATATGGTATGATTTGGATGGTTAAAACTCAAATTTTGAGTAAGTTTGGATAAAAAACGTCAAGAACACAGCTGCAGATTCGTTTCAGGCGAATGGGCTCAATCGCATGCCTCAGTCGTACGAATGAGAGTTTAATCGGGCGACTGAGTGCGAATGGAGGTTCAGTCGTGCGATTGGAACCCAATCGCCTGGTTAGAAGGCCGAATGAAGATGAGTGAACACTGGATACGAATGAGAACTCAATCGTGCGGATGAACGGCTAGTCGTACGACTGAAGGTTCAGTCGTATGGTTCATTCGCATAGGTCCAGTCATATGATTGCTCATTCGCATAAGTGTTCAATCGCATGAGGGCTTGTTTGAGAATAAGTTTATTGAATCAGGGTTTATTGCTTTAGATATACCTTGATTAGAGGAAGGACTAGTTATCTTGGGTACGTGGATTGTGTAGACTGTGGTGAGGAAATTGATAACGTGAGTTCTAAGCCCTTTTTAAATGTTTGGTTTTAACATTCGGGCTAGCACACACATAATGATAAATGAATTGAATGTTTTAGTACCAGAATTGTGATAGTAATAATGGATATGTTTCTAACAGTTTGTTAAGCTGTTAGAGGGAAAGTGGGGGTAATAAATGATTACCTGAACCTTGTTAATCACTACATGATGGTAATGATTGCAATGAGTCAGGTAGGGTGTAAAAGATAGTCCTCTGAATATTGTTAATTATTACGTGATGGTAATGATTCCAATGGGTAGGATGGGATGTGATGATTAATGAAAATATGTTAAACTGGTGCTAAAAGAAAGAATATGTGGGGTGTGACTGAATGTGATAATATTGGCAATAATTAAAAGAAATGTTTTGAAATGGTAATATGATGTAAATCTCAACAGGCCAGTTAGGGTAAGATGCCTGGGTGTGAAACTGTACAGTTCGATTGGAGTGATGACGATCACTCAACTTTGTGAACATCTTGTGGTGATGACCCTAGATGATTATTTGGCATCCTACTGGATGAGAGTATAGTAACCAGTAGTTGATAGATGTGGGCAACCGACGTTACTGGGTATGGGAGACTGGTAGTTGCTAGATGTGGGCAACCGACGTCTCTGGGTATGGTAACTGGTAGTTGCTAGATGTGGGCAACCGACGTTACCGAGTATGAGAAACTGGTAGTTACTGGATGTGGGCAACCGATGTTTCTGAGTGTAGTAACTGGTAGTTGCTAGATGTGGGCAACCGACGTTCGATGGGACAGGTCCAGTGGGACAGAATAATGATAAAAGTTGAAATTATAATATTGCCAATAAAAAGATAGCTGTGTTGTGTGTGAATATGTTGTTAATGTTTTAATGAAAATTAGAACTCACCAGTTTATCTGATGCTAGGTAAGGATCCTCTGAGAGGAAAACAAGTTTGAGCTGATGAGGACGCTATCCTGGAGCAACTGTAAATAGGGCAATGTATAATTAAATACAATCATATGTAAAATGTTTTAAAAAGTTAGGTTAATATATAATAGTATATAAAATCTTCCGCTGTAAATAGAAAGCTCTGATTTGTGTTTAAAATATTAATCCAACTGCGTGACGTGCCTCCGGTGCCCTGCCGGGTTTAGGGCGTCACAAAAAAATATAAGAAAAATTAAAAGGTTGACACGTATCCTTTTGATTAAAAGCAAGTTAGGGTAAAATTGGCTATGTTTCCTCTTCTCATGTTTCATCTTTTTATAAAATATTTATAACTTTTACATGCAACGTTATTCTTTTTAAAAGGATTTTACTATAAAAACAAACATTTTTAAATCTTTACAATGTGTATAGTGATGATACAAAAAAGTTTTTTTTTAACTTTTTGTGTAATTTTATCAGGTTAGTTTCATCAGGTTATTGTGTAATCTTCTGGATTAATTAGAATTACACAATTATTTGATGAGTAATACACAATGAACTTGAAACATAAAATGTTTACATTTCTTATTATTTTGTTATTCGAAAATTATCTTTTTAAAAAACATAATGGTCACATCAGACAAAATGGGCAACATAATGACCGGTGTTATACTCGATGATTAACAATAGACATAATGAGTTACTTTGGTGAGGATTACAAAACAAATGATCAGGAGTATATAATAAACTGAAAAACATAAAAAAAATATACTTGTAGCATTGTTATTTGAAAACATCATTTTAGATAACACAATGCATAACACAATAGTCAATATTAGACATATGTGTAACACGATAATCCATACTAGACTTAATAATTAGCAATAAATACAATGAGATGCTTGACAAGGATTACACGATGACCCGATTAGGATTAGACAATGAACTGAAAAAAATATAAAAAATTTACATTTTAGCATTTTATTATTTGAAAATCACAATTTTAAAAAAATTAATGATTAACATTAAACACAATGGGTGACACAATTGGTAACACAATAGCACTAGACTTGATGATTAGCAGTAGACACAATGAGCTACTTGATGAGGATTACACAATGACATGATTAAAATTACTTAATGAACTAAAAAACATAAAAAAATTATATTTTTAGCAATGTATTATTTGAAAATTATAATTTTTAAAAACACAATGCACAACAAAATAGTCAACACTTGCCATAATACTCCGATAAATATTACATAATGACTTGATATTACACAATGAGTTAATGAATATTACACAATGAGCTGACAAATATTACACAATAAGCTAACGAAAATTACACAATAAACTAAAATAACATGAAAAAAACTTCATTTTTTATGTATCAAAATTATAGATGTTTTAAAGATTACAAAAACTTGTTTTATGGTGTAATTTAAAAAAAAAATATTGTATGTAAAAATTACAAAAACTTAAAAAAAGATGAAACTTAAAAATTTAGTTAACACTAAAATACCATTGGCCTATCATTTTAACTTTTAGTCATTTACCATTATGGAATCAGATTTTCTTACCCCTTAGATCTTAAGATTTAATGGATATTCTTCTCATCCTTTTTAGTTTTTTCTTCCTTTTTACAATAACCCACTCATATATATAGGTGCAATTTCTTTGTTAACATTTATTTAGTGCGATAACCCGTTAACTTAAATATAATAAACACTTACATCATAATTATATTGTAGGGATCAGTATAACAAATACTTATATGATGCTACACTACTAAAGCAATTATTTTTCCCTTGTTTTTAAAACTTCTCTTATTTTTAAAATAATTACTCTTCTTTTAAATATATTCTTCTTAGATTTTTGTATAATATTATTTTTGTGTGATGATTGCATCCTTGCATGAATAACTCTAATTCTGCGTGATAATTTTATTCAAAACGTTTATTCTTGCTTGATAACTGTGTACATTTTGCATGAAAAAAACACAATGTATTTTCACCTTCCCTTATATACATACATACATACATGTATACATGCATACAAACCACATGATATCTCATAAGAACAAACTGGTGAGTTGATTAAGTTGATTAAGTTGATTAAGAGCTAAGATTGATTACGAGTAATCAATGTTTAATTAGACTAATATGTAATGGAAATAATGGCATAGTAAATGTTGCTAAGATTAATTATGAAATTACTACAAGGTCCAAAGAAAAAGTTATTAAGTTATAATTTTACTTTTTTCAATTAATAGTTATTCCATCAACTTTGTAAAGATAAATAATTTTTCATAGAATATACTACAAAATCAAGTATTTTTTTATTTTTAATTCGTGCATAATATTGTTATATTTTATTTTTAAAAAACGAGAATCTTTAAACAAGTTTAAAAATATATTATACAACTATGTTGTTATAAAAATAACTTAGCGTTATTAAATTGTGCTGCTATACATACTAAATTTTACACAGTGTTATTATTAAATTTACATGGTGCTATTATAAAAGTTAGATAGTGCTATTATAAAACACGACGTAATGATGTGTTATTTCAATGAACATTAGAACGTAGGTTTGATCAAATACATATTCTTCAAATCTAAAAATGAACACAACAAACAATAAAAAAATAGCTTTGACTAGATATAAAAGTGCTTTTACAAATTAAGTTAACCTTTTTATCAAACAATCTTACTCATAAAAACAACACTAAAAAGGTTGATCGACTTCAAAAGTGCTAATTAAGGAAACATAGCTTTGATCAAATACAAAAGTGTTGTTATATGTTCATCGTCGTATCAAAGTCACCAAACCTGTTCAAATGATATGGAAGTCAAAACTAGAAATTGTTTATCATAGCTTCTTGATTCTCGAATCAAGAATCACTTTTTATATGAGCTTTGAACAATTCTCAAACAAAACAAACAAAAACCTCTAATGATGTTGTAATGATCTTCCCATAAATCTTGCTAATAACTTTCCACCTAAAATCAAGATGTGATCCTATTTAATGCAAAGTCATCCAAGATAAGTGATAATAATGATCTCTAATGATTATACTATGTTGGAGCATATATAGTCATATATAGTGTGTCCGTCGCTTGACGAATAGTCTAGGCTTAATGTTATACACCTTGTAAACACATGAACCTGGGTCATTCGCAGGATATGCGAATGAGACTCAGTCGTACGACTGAGCCATGCTAATGGACCGGTCGTGCGACTGAGAGATGCGATTGGGGCATTCGTAAGACTGAACCATAAGAATGGTCCAGTCGTACGATTGAACCATACGCATGGTCCAGTCGTACGATTGAACCATACGCATGGTCCAATCGCACGAATGGGCCCAGTCACATCTAATATGGGCCGAAGCCTATATATACCAGTTTCATTGTGTAGAAACCTAAGGGTTTTTTGATAGTGTGCCCGGCGCCCAGGCGCTGCCGGATGAGAGGGGAGATCATGCTCGATCTCCCCTTGCCAAAAGTCTTGATTCTTAAGTTGTAACGAGCTTAAAATCGTTATGTTTTATCAATAAAATCATTCGATTATTGTTCGTGTTATTGATTGTCTTTTGGTTTTTATCCTTCCGTCAAGAACATGCTCGGATGTTTACCGATCCAGTGACTTCACATACTAAATAGATGAATAATTATATGTCCCTCCTCTTTTTCGTGATCTTAATTATCCAAGAATTCAAATGTTGGTAATTGTTTGAAATGTTAAAAAAACATAAAGCAAAGTGATTAGTTAGTAGCATGAGAATAGGAATTAAGAACAACATATGGGTTATGACAAATTTATCTTTCATGTCTACTCAACAAAACGCTCAAATGGCATAAATATATTGGTTCTCACCGTATTTATAAAAAATATGATTTGTATTTAATCCTTATATATATGTATAGCTTTTGTTACTCGTGTATTACATGGAATGGGGAGAGCTAATAATTAAATAATACAAAAAAATAAATAAAACCAAGTGCGTTATATATTAAATAGGACATAACAACTTCCGATCATAAGGTCACAAACGAACAAAAACCTCCTTGTAAACTACATTTGTAATAACATTAGAAGGTTTGTGTCACACCCTCAAAATCCACGTGCAGAGTTTTACCGCGAGGCGTGTGAACAAACCAGGATCACAGTCAATAGTTACTCAGAACGACTCTACATGCCATGTTTAAATAAAACAAACCAGAGTTCAAACTTTAAAACCATGCGGAAGCGTTTTGTAAAGTTAAACAACCTAAAATACTGAAATGCATAAATGACAAAACATGCGCCAACCAACTGTTTAAAAACCCAAAATGTAAAGACAAGCAAATGTGTTTATAGTCTAAGTCTTAGAATGCATGCTCGACCCGTGCTGTGCTCCTATTGGCAAACTGAGTTATCGACCTGAAAAAACATACTAAAATGTCAACACAATGGTTGGTGAGTTCAAGAGTTGGTGTTTAAACATAAACAGTTTAACAGTTGTGATATATAAGCAGTGTATTGTAACATATAGCTAGTTTGTTAACAATAAATATTAATTCATAGTGATTTCGTAATTGAAGTTGACTGTGATAGTTTTTGCCTCTTGCCACGACTTACCAGGTCGTGACAAATGTTCATAGGACAAATTGCACCCGGTTGACCTCGAGTCACACAGGTGGGGCTCGTCAGACCCAGTAGTACTACCCAAGTTTCCCCGCTATTCAATATTAACAATTCGAAAGTGTGAGGACTTTTTCAGGGTAAACAACACTATATTAATATTATACACAACTTAAGTACATAAAGCGTTTGCGAGATTACCAGTATGCTATCTCCCCCAAAAGAGATTTAAATAAAGAGTGGGGCATGAACTCACCTGATATGATTAATGAGTATTTAGAGGTTACTTGAAAGAAAAGAGTGGACAGTCAACCCTCAGAGGTTACCTAGATCATGTAAGTATATGAGTACTCATAAACAGAGAATATGTGGAACCTTAAGTATACTAAAACCAAAGAACCAAGGTTTTAAAAAAAAAGCACGTTTGACCCAGTTGACCCGTTTGATTGATTGGACCGATTTCAAGCACTAGGAGGTGTTAGAAGTACCAATTCGTGTCTATTGCAAGAATTAAAGGTTAGTTTTAAGGTTTTGTGAAGTTCTTATGTTGGCCGAAGTTCCTAGGGATGAATTGATGTTCTTGGATGTCGAATTGTTGTTGTTTGATGATGCTAGTGGTTTAGTTTGATGGTATACATGTTACTTGATATTGATTATGTAAGAATTATAAGTTTTTGATGAATAATTCATAGGCTATGATACATGATGAACCCTAAATTCAAAATTGAGATTGATTACTTGAAATTGATGGTTAACCCATGTTAGTATTATGGTATTGATGCTAGATTAGGTATCAATTTCATATTTGGTTATGGATTTTGGATATTCTAGCCAAATTAGGTCAAACTAGAAACTTTACTTTGGGGAAACTTCATGATTGATCAAATTGATGTTGTTTAATGGTTGTATGATGTTAATTAGATGCTATGACCTGCTCTAAAAATGATTCTTGTATTGGGAAATCGTTATGTGGTATGTGGGGTATGACAAATGTGAAATGTGTACACGTTTTGATTTCTGGCAGATTGCATACTCTGTTTTCACCATGACATAACCAAATGAATACGAATCCAAAAACTGGTTTTTTTGAGTCTAACATGTTCTCATGGAGTCTAGTTTTCAAAACATCCAACCTTGTCCAATTTGGATGTGTAAAACGTGAGTTATGATCATTTTAGTGAAGTATGGTCAGAAACAAACATTCTGATAGATTCTGAGTCTCATTTTGTATGTGCCACAAACAGGTCATAACATGTCCAAATGATGTGTTTCTAGTTCCCAACTTGTTTGTTACTGAGTATAGTTTCCAGAAAGGGTAACCACACTCCAATTGAAGGTGGTTAAGTTGGTGTTTTACCTGTTTTGGCTAAAAGGATCAATTCTGTCCTCTTGGATAGAATGTATGTGTTGACTTGTTTGATGTGTCATTTTCATTTCATAAAACCTGAGACCAAAACCTATGGTCAAACATTTTTCCTAGGAATCCTCTGAAATCCAGAAAAAGAATTAACCCAATAGCTATTTTCAAATGGGTGTTATGCACAATTTGGCAAGATAACTCCAGCAGCCCTCCGGTTGAGAACTGCTGTAACATTTTGAGTTTTTCTAGTAACTCCAGGCCCTTAAAACCTAAAACAACTTTTCATATACTTAATTGACTCATAGGAGAGCCTACTGGAGTTTGGCCTTAGCCTAAATCCTTGATTGGTTATGTGTTTGACCGTATCTTCTGAACACCTAGAATCTGCCGGAAAACGCAGATTCTAGAAAACAAATACCTACAACCTGTAACATATTTACTTGGCTTTTGCGTGTACTGTTACTGCTACTAGAACTTATTTTGATGGTATAAGTTATGAATTGGACATGTTCTTGATGTTAGGATCATGCTAGAGTATTTATTAAGGATGCTTATTGTGATGAAATGTGTTAATTGGTTTGTATGGAACTTGATGATCATGTATGATGTCGAATGATGATTACTAATTAGGACATCATGTTTGGGACTGGAAATTAATTGTTATGAAGTATGTTAACCATGCATGAGGAATGATTATGTTAATTAAAGTAATTACAACTCATAATGTCACCAACGGGTCAAACAGGTCAACCGGGTCAAACATGTTTATTTTTCTGAAACCTTGAGTTTTTAGTTGTGTGTGCTTAGGGTTCCACATGTTCTCGGTTTACTGGTACTTATGCACTTACATGATTTAGGTAACCTCTGAAGGTTGTTGGTTCACTTATTCCCCAAATAAACTTTAAATAGTTGTTACGCATACCAAGTGAGTTTATAGCCCCACTTTTACTTTATACTCTTTTTGGGGGAGAGAAACATGCTGCTTTCATAAACGTTACATTACATTGGGTTTTTGTAATACAGCATATACATGATACTATGGTGTTATACTTTGCCCTTCGGACCGTTAGTATGCAAGTATCGAGGTGGTTGTTAGTAGATCTACTGGGATTGACATACCCCGCCCGGGCTAGTCGCGCTAACTTGATTGGAGGTCAAATGGGTGAACGGTTAGCCTGTTTTACAGTGTTGTGGTGGGGAAACCACAGCCAGGCCTACATTATTACTATTGATTACATGTCAGCTCGGTCGCGACTTCATACACATAGTGATTGCTATGGGCTAGCTACCCATCATATGCTTTGATTACTAAATCCGGGAATTACATTACTGATACTTGCAGTTTTCTGATAAACCTGTGAACTCACCAGTCTTGTACTGACTTTTGCATGTTTTCTCTCAGGACATTGAAATGGCACGTTTAGGAGCACAGCATCCACTGCATGTCATTCCACATTCACCCCAAACTGTTATCAAGATTTAAATTTATTTACTTTTCATAAATTGGATTGGACGCGTGTTTGCGTGTTCCCAACACCGTTGTTAAATGTTTTCCTGTTTTCGCTTCCGCAATACTTAAATACAAGTTGGTTTATTTCATTATTACTAAGCAACTTATATGATTTGTAATTGTCGAGTCGTTTGGTGTAACTGATGCTTATCTGAGATCCTGGTTATGTCACACGCCTGGCGGTAAAACCCCGCTTATGGAAATTGAGGGCGTGACAGAATGGTGTCAGAGCCACTCCTATGCCGTTCGGGGTGTGGGACATACCCCACCAAGGATGGTGACTTCTCGGGCTCATCGAGGACGATGAGTCCAAACAGGGGGTGCTTGTGACACCCTACACATATCCTACATCGGCCGTGGACAGGAGAGATTCCTGATTCATAAGTAATGTCTGGCCTTTAATATCAACAACGCGTTTTGGGCGTATTGGCTGTGGATGAGAGGAGAACTCCACAGTTAAGCATGCTCAGGTGGGAGCAATCCAGGGATGGGTGACCGCCCTGGGAAGTTTTCACCCGGGCAACCAAAAACAAATCCGTGAGCTCCTCGTGGACGAAGCGGACAATATTGTTGGTGTGAGAGGCCGGGTGTGACACCTTAAGTATACTAAAACCAAAGACTCAAGGTTTTAGAAAACAAGCACGTTTGACCCAGTTGACCCGTTTGACCCGTTGGTGACATTATGTGTTGTAAACCATTTAAATAGACATGAGCATATATCATAAATGGTTAACATTCCAATGGATCACATATGGTGCTACATTCCCAATGCATTGCTTAGATCATCATACTATGTAAATATCATACAAGTTATGTAAGTCCTTAACAACTAGCATGCTCAGTGTATCCGTAACACAACTAGTGCATCATATAAAGGTCAAATCATGCATAACCTACTCATATGACCCATAACTATGAATTAGCATACACAGGCCAAAACATATAATTTACCAATTAATCATCCATACTAGCCACAACACATTCAACCTGTCCATTACATTCAACATACATCAAGATGATCAATTTCCAGTCCCAAACATGATGTCCTAGTTACTAATCAACATTCTATACTATACATGATCATCAAGGTTCATCAATCCCACATGATCAACTAAGCATTCATACAACTCCAATAACACATTAGATATCCACAATAAACACTCTAGCATGATCCTATCATCAAGAACATGTCCAAATCATCATATCCAAAGTTCATCAAAAATAAAGTTTCCCTTTTGGGAAAGTACATCCCAAAATCTACTAAACACCCAATGTATACATAATTCATCAATAATATACTATTTCAAGTTCATAATAACCCCTAAGCATGATCAACAACATGAAACTAACATAATTCATCAATTCATATCTAAAAGTTACTATCTTTAGTAATGTATGGATTCTAGCATGTAATCTTGAATTACCAATGTTCATAGCAACAATCTAACATCCAATTATCATCATAAACACATCTATAACATCAATAAATTAACAATTCAACATTACATGCAATATAAAGTTACTATTATTAGTAACCTATGAACAAGACATTCAACTCATCAATTTCTTACAAGATTCATGTATTCTAGCATTCATACTATCTAATTAACATCATAACATTATCAAACAAGCATCAATTTGATCAATCATGAAATTTCCCCAAATCAAGTTTCTAGTTTGACCCAATTTGGCTAGAACATCAAAATCCATAGTAAAATATGAAATTGACACCTAATCTAGCATCAATACAACCATACTAACATGAATTAACCACCAATTTCATGTAATCATCAAAAATCACAAATTAGGGTTCTTCAAGAACCTAGAAATCGCAAATCAACATGCTACATACCTTTAGGTGATGATTAGCACTAAGAATCAACTTGTAATACTTGATCAATCACACAAGCACGAAGCATATCCTCCAAAGTCTGCATGGTACGCTCACTCTGGCTGTCAATTTGTGGATGATAAGCAGTACTCATATCCAATCGTGTACCCAGAGATTTTTGTAGTGATTGCAAGAAGTGTGACGTGAAACAAGCATCGCGGTCAGAAATAATCGAGATCGGTACACCGTGTCTCGAAACGATTTCCTTAAGATACAGTCAGGTTAGTTTCTCCATCTTATCTGTTTCCTTGATTGCAAGGAAGTGAGCGGACTTTATCAACCAATCTACAATGACCCATATTGTGTCACAACCAGTATTAGTCCGGGGTAGTTTAGTAATAAAATCCATGGAGATTTGTTCCCATTTCCACATTGGTATCTCGGGTTGTTGTAACAGTCCAGATGGTTTTTGGTATTCTACCTTGACTTTTGAGCAGGTCAAACACTTGCTCACATACGTGGCTACATCCGCCTTCATGTTAGGCCAACAGTAGTGCGCCTTTAGGTCATGATACATCTTGTCAGATCCGGGATGTATAGAATACCTAGACTTGTGTGCTTCACTCATAACTAAATCTCTTAGATTTCCATAGACAACCACCTAAAGTCTATCTATGAAGTACCGAATTCCATCATCTTTCACCACTAGTTGTTTATCCATTCCCCGTAATGACTTAGAGCTAACATTTTCCTCTTTCAAGGCTTCTATCTGTGCTTCCTTAACTTGTTCAGGCAGATGGGTAAGGCTCGAACCCGCCTGGGTTTAGCTGTTTCCTTCCGGCTTAATGCATCGTCAACCACGCTCGCCTTTCCAGGACGGTACTTGATAACGCAATCATAATCGTTCAGGAGTTCTACCCAACGTCGTTGCCTCATATTCAACTCCTTTTGTTCAAAGATATGCTGAATACTCTTCTGATCAGTGTAGATAGTGCATTTGGTACCGTACAAATAATGTCTCCAAATCTTTAAGGCAAAAACTACTGCACCCAATTCCAGGTCATGGGTGGTATAGTTCTTCTCATGAACTTTTAGTTGTCTCGAGGCGTAAGCTATTACTTTGTCGCATTGCATCAGGACACAACCCAATCCTTGAATGGATGCGTCACAATACACCAGGAAATCATCTGTTCCCTCTGGCAGTGCCAATATCAGTGCACTATAGAGTTTCTGTTTTAATAGCTGAAAAGCCGCCTCTTGACTTTCACCCCATTTGTATGCTGTTCCTTTTTGGGTCAAGGCTGTGAGAGGTTGTGCGATCTTAGAGAATCCCTCTATGAATCGTTTGTAATACCCTGCTAACCCCAGAAATTGCCTTATCTCGCTCGGTGTTTTGGGTATAGCCCAATTCTTTATCGCCCCAATCTTGGCAGGATCAATATGTATTCCTTTCTCATTAACAAAGTGACCTAGAAATTACACTTCTCGTATCCAAAAATCACACTTAGAGAATTTAGCGTATAGTTGCTCATTCTTCAATAGTTCTAAGATCAATAGTAGGTGCTCCTCATGGTCCTCCTTAGTCCTAGAGTATATCAGTATGTTATCGATAAACACAATGACGAACTAATCAAGATAGGGTTTGCACACGCGATTCAAGAGGTCCATGAACACCGCAGGTGCATTAGTCAACCCAAAAGGCATGACCAAGAACTCGTAATGACCATAACGAGTATGGAACACAGTTTTAGAGATGTCTTCTTCTTGGATTCTAAGTTGATGATAACCAGATCTCAAATCAATCTTCGAGTAATAGCTTGATCCCTGAAACTGATCAAACAAATCGTCGATACAAGGTAAAGGGTATCGGTTCTTGACTGTGACTTTATTTAACTCCCTATAATTGATGCACATCAAAACGTGCCATCTTTCTTCTTAACAAAGAGGACAGGGGCTCCCCAAGGTGATGTGATAGGTCGAATAAAGCCCATATCTAAAAGCTCCTGAAGTTGTGATGACAACTCCTGTAGTTCGTTCAGCGCTAATCGATAAGGTGGTCTAGCAATCGGGGCTGCACCGGGAGTCAATTCGATTTGGAATTCCACCTGGCGATGAGGTGGTAGTCCGGGAAGATCCTCTGGAAACACCTTTGGAAAGTCTCGTACCACAGGTATGTCCTCCATCCTCCTTTCCTCCGGTTGTTTATCGGTGACGAGTGCCAGAATAGCCAAACGACCTTTTCGTAACAACTTTTGTGCTTTCATGTAAGAGATAATGCCTATCACTACACCAGTCCTATCGCCTCTGACTGTAAGGATTTCGTCACCAACAGGAATTCGTATGATTTTCTCGTGACATATGACTTCCGCTTGCTTATCAGATAGCCAATCCATACCTATCACAACTTCGAAACTTCCCAGTGTTACAGGTATAAGATCTATAGCGAAAGTATAACCAGCGAGCTCTATCTTACAATCTCTAAGGATATGTGTTACATGGATCTGTTTACCGTCGGCCAATTCTATGGTGTATTTAGATTCTAAGGCAGAGGGGATATCACTTAGAAGACTACAGAACTTTAAGGATATGAAACTCTTATCGGCTCCAATATCAAACAGTACTGTAGCGAAACATCCATTGATAGAAAACCTACCAGTAACAGTCGTAGGGTCATTTAGAGCCTCACCTGAGCCAATGACGAAGGCTCTCCCTTTGGCTCCATTGTTGTTACCACCATTCCCATTGTCGTTGCCATCATTGTTGTTGTTGCCTTGATTGTTGTTATTTTGACCAGTGTCATTACCATTTTTCCTCAGTTGCAGACAGTTTTGCCTGTAATGCCCTTCCTTCCCACATTCAAAACAACCCTTGGGAATCTCCTGAGGTTGTTGTGGCTTCTTTACCAACTCACCACGGCAATCCTTGGCTAAGTGTCCCATTTTACCATAACGCTGACATTTGAAGTTGTCACACCTTCCCACATGGTGGTAGTTACACCGCGTGCACCTCGGTTATTTACCACCATAACCGCTTGGTCCTTGATTGTTTGAAGCCGACTGGTTGAAGTTACGGTTGTTTTCAAACCTCCGTTGTTGTTGCTGCGGTTGTTGTTGATGAGGTTGATGTTGACCGCTGGATGATGATGATTTGTTGTTATTGTTGGAAGCATCCCATTTCCTCTTGTTATCGGGCACGCTCGCCACAGTGCCCCGTTTCGGTAACCGTCCTTGTTTCTCGGCTTCGTCGGTCAGTTTGTGGGCTAAGCGAATAGCTTGCTGAATTATAGCTGGGTTGGAGGAAGTCACCATGCTCCGAATCTCGGGCACCAATTCCCGAATGTGGTGCTCCACCCACTTATGCATCTCATTTACCATTCCTGGGCATAGAGTGGCCAATTCATGAGTTCTAGTAGTATAAGACTCGATTTCCGAGCCCTGCATTTTCAGTTGCCAGAACTCCATTTCTAGCTTTTGCACTTCACTTCGAGGACAGTACTCCTCGGTCATGATCTCCTTAAATTCATTCTAGGGGAGTTCATCTGCCATGGCATGCCCTAGCATTTGTACCTATGCATTCCACCAGGACAACGTGGCACCTTCCAAAGTTCCGGTGGCGTATTTCACCTGGTCGACAGGTGGGCAGTTGCACTTGAAGAAAACGGATTCCGTCTTCTCAAACCAGCGTACTAGCCCTACAGCTCCCTCAGTACCACTGTAGGTGTGTGGCTTACAGTCCATAAAGGACTTATAAGTACACACGGGTGGTCCTGTTTTAACATGATAAACATCGATCAGATATCTTATACAATTAACTATAGCATTTGATTTAACTTTCTATTATCGTTTACTTGCTGGCTGTCCCACTTGGGCAGCAGCTACCGCTGCCTGAACTTGTTTGTTTATCAGGGCAGCTAATTCGGCAGGGGTCATGTTGATAGTACCGCCGCCTTGATCACCGGCGCCACGTCCACGTTCGCGCCCACGCCCTCGACCACGTCCACGTCCTCGGGCGTCCCTTTTTTTCACTTTACATTCACAAATACAATAATGAGTAACATCAAACATATTTATCTCATTGAAGTATAGTAAACAATAAGAAAGTAATGAATCATCACCACCACAACATTTATAACATAAATAATAACCAAAGGTAAATAAATTACAAATGAGTCACAAAATATTTATCAATGTCAAAATTTGAGTTTGTCGTTCGGCTGGGGAAACAACCCTTCCCACATAGGTTTCAAAATAAACGCTATGCAGTCAAAGTTATAAGAGTAAAGAGAATCAATCGAACAAAGCTGATCCATCACTGTTTCCACCGTCCGGAGCTTCATCTGGTTCTTCCTCGGGGTCTTCATCGGGGTCTTCGACAGGTGCAGGGTTATCCTCGATTTGTAGTGCTGCGAGCTATGCTTCTAATCTGGTTAGTCTACTCTCAACGCCCACATTGTGGAGATCCTGTTCGCCCATACGCTCAGTAAGATCCATCACTGTACTAGCCATTTTGAAATTTCCTAGGATGGACATCGACAACCGCTCCTCAATTATAACCATCTTTAGCCATAGTCGGCGTATATAATTCTTAAGTGTGGAGTTCTCGTCATTGAGCACTCCAACTCGTCGACACTCAGTCTCAAGTGTCGCGGTCAATGCCGTCACAGCTTGCTCAAGGGGTACATCTAGAGATGGGAGGGTGGGTGTCGCAGAGGTAGTTGCTGTCCTAGTCCTAGGTCCAGCAGTGGCCAGCTTCGGAACACGCTCTCTACAAATCATGCGATCTATACAAGTCGGGTAATAACTCCAATCTCATGGAGGGTCGCGTTCAGGTGGCACAAACGGTTGATCCCAGCCTATCTCACCACGGGGGTAAGGATGTCGCGGCCAGTCATATACTCGATGAGGTACAGGTGGAGGGGTCCAGAACGAGCAAGTCTTTTTCCCGAAACTCGTGACGATGATGCCATGCTGCAGAGTATGTGATGTGTATGCCAATGAGTATACAGTAGAGAAATCAGGAACAAGTAACTAACAAACTGTGTGAGGTTATAGTCTAGTATGTATGCAACCTAGTTCTCTATAACCAATGGCACTGATACCAATCTGTCACACCCTTAAAATCCACGTGTGGAGTTTTATCGCGAGGCGTGTGAACAAACCAGGATCACAGTCAATAGTTACTCAGAACGACTCTACATGCCATGTTTAAATAAAACAAACCAGAGTTTAAACTTTAAAACCATGCGGAAGCGTTTTGTAAAGCTAAACAACCTAAAATACTGAAATGCATAAATGGCAAAACATGCGCCAACCAACTGTTTAAAAACCCAAAATGTAAAGACAAGCAAATGTGTTTATAGTCTAAGTCTTAGAATGCATGCTCGACCCGTGCTGTGCTCCTATTGGCAAGCTGAGTTATCGACCTGAGAATAGCATACTAAAATGTCAACACAATGGTTGGTGAGTTCAAGAGTTGGTGTTTAAACATAAACAGTTTAACAGTTGTGATATATAAGCAACGTATTGTAACAGATAGCTAGTCTATTAACAATAAATATTAATTCATAGTGATTTCACAATTGAAGCTGACTGTGATAGTTTTTGCCTCCTGCCACGACTTACCAGGTCATGACAAATGTTCATAGGACAAATTGCACCCGGTTGACCTCGAGTCACATAGGTGGGGCTCGTCAGACCCAGTAGTACTACCCAAGTTTACCGCTATTCAATATTAACAATTCGAAAGTGTGAGAACTTTTTCATGGTAAACATCACTATATTAATATTATACACAACTTAAGGACATAAAGCGTTTGCGAGATTACTAGTATGCTATCTCTCCCAAAAGAGATTTAAATAAAGAGTGGGGCATGAAGTCACCTGATATGCGTAATGAGTACTTAGAGGTTACTTGAAAGAAAAGAGTGGACTGTCAACCCTCAGAGGTTACCCAGATCATGTAAGTACATGAGTATGCGTAAACAGAGAATATGTGGAACCTTAAGTATAATAAAACCAAGGACTCAAGGTTTTAGAAAACAAGCACGTTTGACCCAGTTGACCCGTTTGACCCGTTGGTGACATTATGTGTTGTAAACCATTTAAACAGACATGAGCATATATCATACATGGCTAACATTCCAATGGATCACATATGGTGCTACATTCCCAATGCATCGCTTAGATCATCGTACTATGTAAATATCATACAAGTTATGTAAGTCCTTAACAACTAGCATGCTCAGTGTATCCGTAACACAACTAGTGCATCATAGAATGGTCAAATCATGCATAACCTACTCATATGACCCATGACTATGAAATAGCATACACAGGCCAAAACAGATAATTTACCAATTAATCATCCATACTAGCCACAACACATTCAACATGTCCATTACATTCAATATACATCAAGCAAACAAACAAACCCAGTATATCCCACTCAAGAGCAGGGTCTGGGACATTCAATATACATCACGATGATCAATTTCCAGTCCCAAACATGATGTCCTAGTTACTAATCAACATTCAATACCATACATGATCATCAAGGTTCATCAATCCCACATGATCAACTAAGCATTCATACAACTCCAATAACACATTCTAACATATTAGATATCCACAATAAACACTCTAGCATGATCCTATCATCAAGAACATGTCCAAATCATCATATCCAAAGTTCATCAAAAATAAAGTTTCCCTTTTGGGAAAGTACATCCCAAAATCTACTAAACACCCAATGTATACATAATTCATCAATAATATACTATTTGAAGTTCATAATAACCCCTAAGCATGATCAACAACATCAAACTAACATAATTCATCAATTCATATCTAAAGAGTTACTATATTTAGTAATGTATGGATTCTAGCATGTAATCTTGAATTACCAATGTTCATAGCAACAATCTAACATCCAATTATCATCATAAACACATCTACAACATCAATACATTAACAATTCAATATTACATGCAAAATAAAGTTACTATTATTAGTAACCTATGAACAAGGCATTCAACTCATCAATTTCTTGTAAGATTCATGTATTCTAGCATTCATACTATCTAACTAACATCATAACATCATCAAACAAGCATCAATTTGATCAATCATGAAATTTCCCCAAATCAAGTTTCTAGTTTGACCCAATTTGGCTAGAATAACAAAATCCATAGTAAAACATGAAATTGAGACCTAATCTAGCATCAATACAACCATACTAACATGAATTAACCACCAATTTCATGTCATCATCAAAAATCACAAATTAGAGTTCTTCAAGAACCTAGAAATCGCAAAACAACATGCTTCATACCTTTAGGTGATGATTAGCACTAAGAATCAACTTGTAATACTTGACTAACACTTGAAATCAGATTGTTCTTGATCTTTGTAGCATCCGATTTCTAAATCTGGACTTGTAATTGTATTATAGTTATGTTTAATTAATTAAGTTGAGTTTGTTTGTTAAGATTGGTGTTTAGTCGCATGACTTGCATGCGAATGAACTTCAGTCGCACCTTTTACATGTGAATGAGACTCAATCACATGAATCATAGGTGTATGGGCTTCAGTCGCATGATTCAGTCGTGCGAATGGTTCAGTCGTGCGACTGAGGGTGAGGTGGTTAGAATGAATGTGGGGATAAGTAAGGCGGTTAAGAGAGTTTAAAAGCAAATTCCTATCTGCATCATCTTCAATCTCTTGTTCCTTTTACACCCAAACACCCCTGTTCTTGTCAAATCGACTAAGCTAACTTCGTTTCTGTAAGTTTTGAATGTCACGGATCAATCCTACTATATTGTAAGCTGTGTATTTGATTGAAACTGATCCAATAACATGTTTAAATCATTAAATTGGTCTTGTTCTTTTCTAAGTTAAAATCCAGGAATTAGGATCCGTGTTTTTGTGAAGTTTTGATAAAACAATGATCCGAAACCATTATAAACGATGTGTACATGATCTGTTTTGAATATGACATGATTCGGATGGTTAAAACTCAAATTTTGAGTAAGTTTGGATCAAAAATGTCGAGAACACAGCTGCTGATCCGTTTTAGACGAATGGGCTCAGTCGCATGACTCAGTCGTGCGAATGAGAGTCTAGTCGTGCGAGTGAGTGCGACTAAAGGTTCAGTCGTGCGACTGAGAACCCAGTCGCCTGGTTAGAATACCGAATGAAGTCGAGTGAACACTGTGTACAAATGAGGACTCAGTCGTGCGAAGGAATGGCTAGTCGTACGACTGAAGGTTCAGTCGCATGATTCAAACGCATAAGTCCAGTCGCATGAGTGCTCATTCGCATAAGTGTTCATTCGCATAGGAGTCCTGTTTGAGAATAGTTTACTGAATCAAGGTTTAGTACTTTAGATATACCTTGATTAGAAGAAGGACTAGTTATCTTGTGTACGTGGATTGTGTAGATTGTCGTGAGAAAGTTAATAAGGTGAGTTCTAAGCCCTTTTTAAATGTTTGGTTTTAACAATCAGGCTAGCACACATATGATGTTAAATAAATTGAATGTTTTAGCACCAGAACTGTGATAATGATGTTTATACATTTCTAACAGCTTGTGAGGCTGTTAGGGTAAAGTTGGGGTAATGAATGATTATCTGAACATTGTTAATCATTACGTGATGGTAATGATACCAAAAGAGGTCAGATAGGGTGTGAAGACAGATGAAAATATATTAAAACTGGTGCTAAAAGAATGAATGTGTGGTGTGTGTAAATTAATGTGACGATATTGGCAATGAGTAAAAGAAATTATTTTGATGTGATGTAAATCTCAACAGGCCAGTTAGGGTAAGATGCCTTTGTGTGTAGACTGTACAGTGAGAAGGAGTGATGATGATCACTCAGCTTTATAAACATCTAATGGTGACAACCCTAGATGATTAAATTGGCATCCTACTGGATGAGAGATAATAGTTACAGTTTTTGAATGTGGGAAACTGATGTCCGGTGGGACGAGTCCGGTGGGACAAAGTAAAGATAAAGTTGATTTTATTATATTGCCAATATAAATATGACTTTTGTATGTGATAAGATGCTGTTAATGTTTTAATGAAAATTTAGAACTCACCAGTTTATCTGATGTTTTGAGTGTGTTATATGTGTGCTAGGTAAGGAAGGATCCTCTAGTAATAGAGGAAAACAAGCTTGAGTTGGATCAGGATGCTATCCCAAGGCGATTGCTGGCATAGGATAGGAGTCATGTGTAATAATGTAAAATGGATGTTTATGTTAAAGTTGTAATTTGTAAAAATGTTTTAAAAGTTGGGTTAATATGTAATGCTGTCTAGTCTTCCGCTGTAAATAGAAAGCTCTGATTTGTGTTTAAAATATTAATCCAACTATGTGACGTGTCTCCGGTATCCTCCCTAGTTTAGGGCGTCACAATCTATTAGCATGATTTCGAAAGGTATGAGGGTGTGGGGTGGTGTTTGCGGGCCGAGAATGGGTATGGGGGGCTAGGGTTGGGTTTCTGTGAAACTTAACTAAATTAGATTGTTACCTTAAACCCTCCTTTAATTGTGTTTTATAAAATTTAACCCTTGTAGCATTTTTATAAATTTTACTAAGAATTATAAGTATTATTAGTCAATAATCATAGTTATAAACATTTACAATAAGTCACATAACACATAGAAATATATATATAACACATAATCACATTATCGCGTAAAATTTATAAAATCAGTATTTAAAATTCTATAAATTTATAAATCATATAATCATAACTAATAATCAATATTATTAATTAGATTATCATTGTTTATCATTGATTATTATTATTAGGTCACCAACGTTCAACGACAACTAATGTGTGCTTACGACACGTGTATGCGAGACTTAACGGAACTAACGGAGTTTTGGTAACGGAGAATTACCGGATGTCACAGTTTGTCATCATTATCTAAAGTTGAGAGTTTCAATTCATCTTTACTCTTGACTTGTGACAATGTGATATAAAACTGACCATGCATAAAAAGAGCCTCTTTTAAGTACAAACTGACTCTTGACAAAGATTGACATTGACTTTTGTTCATTGTCATAACGAAACATACAGTCAAAAGAGATTGTTTTCTTTTAAACTTGAAATGAATCTTTTTTTTCAGAAAGTGTTAAACTCAATTTTGAAATAAATGTTTGAGTGCCAACATTGCTACCGGATATAATCCTAGCTTCTATAACATGATTGCAGGGTGATATAACCTTAAGTCTAGTTTCATTACATAAACCAATTTTTATCAATGTTTCTCATAAGCATGAGGGGAACACCAACTTTTAGTACTTTAAGAGTGGTTTGGTAATCTAAAAACCTTTATTCTGTTTAGAAAATCCAAAAGCATAAATTCTCTTTGAATGTATCATTAATATACTATTCTTGGCTTACATGATAGGAACTAGAGTACTCTTTTACATCACCTGGAAACTATAAAAGTAAACGAGTATTAATTTCTTGAATAACTTTGTTTTTTGGAGAAAAAAATGCCCTCTTTTGAAAAATAGTTGGGTTTTTAGAATTACTAATGATAGAAGGATACACAAACTCGATTAAATCCGAGATAGGATCGACCGAATTAGTAATAAGAAGATCGTATGGTATATATATCGTAACCTCTCCATCATTCGATCCACTAAGGTCACCTTCACCTAATTTTAATAGCCACTTTACAAAGTTGTTTGTTTCTTTGATATTGCATCGGACGACACCAACAGTTAATCTCATGTTTTTGTGAGGGTATGTATATTGTCCTTTTGCCAAATATACGAAGAACTTCATGATGCGTTTACAATATCTTGCCTACTACCATTCATAATCATCAATAAACTTAATTTTCAAATTTCATTACTAAAAAGACTTATCAGAGAAAGGATCCAGCTTAAATTTCTAAGAATTTGATAAAAATACTCAAAATTTTCTTCTAGTTGTCAAGAATCACAAACACCGACTAAAAGAAATGAAATTTACATAAATTAACACAAAATCAAGGCAATTGGGAATGAAAATCCTATACATTGAAGGTTGAAGAGAAACCACAACATATACATATTATATAATTGATACAAACTTGTAAGAAGATTGAAAATTGATTTAAAAAAAGTGAACAAGCATGAGATAATTTTGAACAGGTCATTGACAGGTCAAATTGTGAGCAAGATATTGGGTGAGTGTGAGGATATTATTATGAAAAAATTAATATTTGAATAATATACGCTGAAAAGTTATGTGTAATAAATGAGATCATTTTTGGATTGTTTTCACCATCATAATCGGATATAAGGATATAGTATTAAATTGGATCGGATCGGACTATGAATATTCATAATATCTCTGATTAGTTTTTTATTATTATTTATTTAATACCTACCTTAATAAACCCATATATTGCGTGGGTTGAAAAAATAAAATATTAAATATAATAAAAATTTATATAAAATGGTATCCTAAAATAAGATTTGATTATAATTATATAAGAGTAATAATTATAAATAATAAAATAGTAATATCAATATAATAAAATATATATTTTTATTTAATCATTCTTAATTCAGGTAACTATTTAAAAAAATAGAGAGACGGGAAAAAAAATAAACTTAGAGTACCTAAAAATGTGCCAAGTTTCCCTCAAATTTCTCTTTTAGTATTATAGTATTATATTTAAAAGAAAAGATTCAAACCAAGAGAAATTAAAAAAAACCATTAAACTAAATCTAAGGTCTTTGATTTGGTTATATCCATGGTTTTAATTTCTTTATGTTTTTAATTTTTTTTTGAATAAAAAGGTACAGATTTGTACTTTTGTATGGTACCCTCTTTAACATTATTTTGGATCTTGGATCTTTGAATCTGAATCACCATGGTTTAGATTTTGTTAATAATTTTCGCAATTTCTTTTGATTTTTAAATTAACTCACCTATATATATATATATATATATATATATATATATATATATATATATATATATATATATATATATATATATATATATATATATATATATATATATAAGGTAAAGGTTCAAATGAGAACCCTGTGTTATTGCGAGATCTTGCGAGAATCCATCAACATCAATAGAAATCATAATTTTTTATTGCATTAACAATATTACATATATACAAGATTATGATATTTTATATATATGTGTGAATTCATAAATATAAAAAGTTTACATTGGTATAAGTTTTACTTACAACTTTAAATATATGTGTTTTTTTGCAAAACTTACACCAATGTAAACTCTTTTACACTTACGAATTTACACATATAAAGAAAAGATCATAATCTTTTATATGTATAATAACGTTATATAAGCAAAAAAATAATAATATTTATT
The DNA here is from genome assembly GCA_024085815.1 of Flaveria linearis. NCBI lineage: Eukaryota > Viridiplantae > Streptophyta > Magnoliopsida > Asterales > Asteraceae > Flaveria > Flaveria linearis. The sequence goes on along the minus strand of CM044001.1, from coordinate 95,745,197 downwards.
GATCTTGATGGGTTTTCGTAAGTTCTCGCAATAAAAGAGGGTTCTCGCTTGAACCTTTCCATATATATATATATATATATATATATATATATATATATATATATATATATATATATATATATATATATATATATATATATATATATATATATATATATATATATATATATATATATATATAACACCCCGAAAAGTCGAAACGAGTCATTAAGGATAAGTGGGCCTAACTAATGGAGATTTAATAAAATAAGGAAAAAGGATTATGGGCTAAGTGGGGTTCATGGGCAAGATTAAGGCCCATAACCAGCCCTTAACCTGCCCAAGACACCACCATCTTCTCCATTCCAACCCTAACAACAAAAATCCATAGAGAGAGAAAGTAGAGAGAGAAAGTGCAAGAAACACAAGATTTGAAGCTTCTAAGATCAAGGGATTTGAAGATCTGGATGTTTGTGCATCAAATCTCAAAGAAAGGAGCAACAAACAAGGTAAGAATCGACCTATAATGCCTTCTGTAGATCAAACCCGGATTCTAGGGTTTTGAAGTTTTAAAAGTCTCAAAGAAACACATAAAGGTTGAATTTTTACGTGTGAAAAGGTTAGAAATGGTTTCATGGAAGGTAAACCAAGGATTTGGACGTAAAAAGCTAAGATTTTGGGTTAAAAATGGGCTGGTTCGTCATTGATATGCATCCAGCGAAACTGTGCCCCGATCCAGCGAAGCTGTGCACTCATCCAGCGAAACTATGCAGCGAAACTAAGAGAAGTTCCAGCGTGGGGCGAAACTACAGTTTCGCTGATAAGTTCGCTAGTGCCCAGGTTGACCCTTGGACATTGCGAAACTAGGAAATTCCAAAGAAAGTTGGGCGCTCAAGACAGCGAATCTGTCTAGCGAAACTGGCAGAAGTACTGCCCAGCGAAACTGGCAGCGAAACTGCCAGCGAAACTGTGAGCGAAATTATGAGGAAAATGACGTTTTTGTGTATTAACCTTCGTGCAGCTAGAGTATTTGGACTATAGCTTAAGTAACCTAGGATTGAAGCAATTTGCTAAGTTCAGATGAGTTTTAGACCCCCTTATTTAAACGTTTTTCCATGTTTTTGAGGTTATTATGCATAATAAACATAAGGTTTTCAAGGTAAGGATTTCAAGGTGTTTTTCCATGTTTTTGGGGCTATTAAGTACACAGCCAGGGGGCGTTGCCCCTTGGACCCCACTAGGGGCTGCTGCCCCTAGGACCCCGCTGTCAGGGGCTGCCGCCCCCGAACCCCCGCTGTCCCGCGAAGGGTCGGTTACGTGTTATGATGACTAGTACTTGGTATGTTGTGTACTTAATAAGCTAAGTATTATATATATATTAAGTGAAAGATAATACTAATAAGAAGTGGAACTTAACGAATGTTACCCCCGGGCCCGTTTGATGATGAAAAGTCTTGCAACCACTATGATAGACTTCACTTATGTGAGTCTGATGTATGATGATGGATCCGTATTCATGAGCGGGCTATGTACCTAGCAGTGTGGATCAACTGTCAGGGGAAGCTACCATGAAGATGTCTACCGACGGGGATCGATCAACCGTCGGGGGGAGCGACCATGGATAACGTGTACCGAAAGGGATTGACATTCGTTGTCAATCAATATAGAGATCTTGCTTTATGCAATCTCGCTTATGATGAAGTGAAAACATAATGAAAGAATGAAAGATAATGAACGTGTTTAATATGATGCAAGTAATGTTTTGAAGTATGATGTATGCGTGTTTATTATATGGAGGATAAAAGCTTATATTTTCTTATTTATATAAAACTAGAACTCACTCAGCGTAGCTGACTTTTTATGCATAATAGTGGACAGGTAAACGCTGATACTGAGGATGGTACCACGAAGCTACTTGGGGAGATATGGATTGCATTCCTGTTAATGAAGTCTTTATTGAAATTAATGAACAAGGAATATGTTTTGTGTACATTTAAAGGATAAATGTATGAGTACAATGGGGTTTTTAAGTTTTAAATGAATGTTTAATTATTTTCCGCTGCAATGTTTTGTTATTAAACTGATTTCATGCTATGATTAACCAACTGTGAGGTTTCCCGGGAATGGGGCCTTACAAGTTGGTATCAGAGCCAAAGTTTAAGTGAAATGGGTAATTTTTCAAAATAAACCTTAACTTAAACTGAAAATGGGACGGAAAGGGAAGGAATGCCAATCTGAGTATCTACGAGCCATCAGGAAAAATATTTCAAGTAAACTGGCAATATGTGCGTGTGCTATTTGTTTTATATACGTGTAGATTTGAATGCTGACATGTGTTAGGATAGTGATTGCTTGGGACAGGAGGGTAAGGTAAGTAGTTTATCACACTTGGCCACTGTAATTAAGGACTTACCATACCTGTAATGATCTAAGCAATTAACTTGAATGACCATTTCGGTGTTTAAATCTTATAGGAATTAGATATGGCGGGTAGGAAAACCGGGAAGGCTACACGTGGACGTCCTCGAGGTGGTCGTACTACTACACCTCGCGTCACCTGGAGCAAAGCTAAGGCTCCCGAGACTGTTCACGAGGAGTCAGACCTCCATAGTCAACCAGAGGGTGAGCGATCATCCACCCTCAAATCCACTGTGAAGGAGGCTATTGCCGATGAAGTCTACAATGTCATGCAAGATGTCTTACCCTCGGTGGTGAATGAGGTGCTCAAAGCAGTTAGGGATGGAGAGAAAGCTGATAAGAAGGAGAAGGAAAATGAGAAGAATTCTGGAAGGTCCACTGGGAGGACGGAGGAATCTGAAGAGGAGCCATCAAACCCTAAGGTGGTAATCCATGATGACGACAGTGAGGAGGAGGCTGAGAGAGAGACGACTAGGGGGTGCAACTATGGGGCATTTCAGAGGTGCAAGCCCCCAACCTTTGACGGTAACGGCAATGCTACTGCCGCTCATCGTTGGATTAGAGAGATGGAAGCGGTATTGGAAAATAGTGAATGCCGTGAAGATCAGAAAGTTAAGTTTGCCACTCATTCTTTCGTCGACACAACGCTGTGCTGGTGGGACAATATTGTCTAGGCTGAAGGAAAGTGATTGATAGCCAAACTGAGGAGGTCTGAGTTGAAGGAGTTGGTGCTGGAAGAGTATTGTCCCCATCGGGAATTAGACAAGATTGAGAAGGAGTTCTTGTATTTGGAGGCTGGGAATATGACTCATCAAGAGTATACCTCCAAGTTCAATGAACTTGCAAGACTTGTGCCAGACATGGTAACACCTGCATCCAAGAAGATCAAAAGATACATGCAGGGTTTGCCCGTGGACATCAGGAGACACATGATTGCGACTAGACCAGGCATGTTTAGGTCTACGGTGGATTTGGCTGGAAGGTTGTACGATGAGAGAGACCCAATACCTGTGCAGAAGAAGGTGGAGAAGTAGAGTGGAAACAAGAATGGAAATGGGATGAGGTTCGGAGGCGATAACTTCAGGGGTGGAGAGAAGAGGATAAGAGCTGAGGATTAATCAGGTAGGCAGGGAAATACAGGTGAAGGGGGGTGCCTGTAGAAAATGTGGAAAACGCCATTTTGGGGAGTGTAGAGTTGGGACTGGAAAGTGTTTTAAATGTGGGGGCGAGGGTCACTATGCTAGAGAGTGCAAGGCGGTGAAGTGCTACCAGTGTGGCGAGATAGGGCATGCGGAGAAGGACTGCAAGAAAGGAAAATCAGGAGGACCAGGAATGGTTAAAGCTGGAGACAAAGGGAAGGGTGACGGTTTAAAGGCAAAGGCGAGGGCGTTCAACATAACTCGTGAGGAGGCCAGGGCAGATCCAGAAGTAGTTTCAGGTATGTTTCTGGTGGATCACGAATATGCTTCGGTGCTCTTTGATTCCAGTGCAAGTAGGAGTTTTGTGTCTACTGCCTTTTGTCGTTTATTGCATGATAAGAGTAGGAAGATAGACGAGCCCTTTTATGTAGAAACAACCATTGGTAAGTCCACTAAGATAACTGAAGTGATTGAGGATTGCCTGATTGAGTTAGAAGATTGTAAGTTCCCTGCTAGGTTGCATGTTATGGCCGTAGGAGGTTTCGATGTGGTGTTAGGCATGGATTGGTTAGCTAGCTATGAAGCCAATATTGTATGTAGCAAGAAAATGATTCGTCTAACAGCGCCCGATGGTAGTTCTGTTACGGTTCATGGGGATAAGGTGTGCTGTGTGCCGAAGGTCGTGTCGATGATCACAGCTGAAAAGTACATGAGACGCGGGTGTAGCGCTTACTTGGCCTACGTAAAAGATGTGGGCGCGCCAGAGCCACAATTATCAGATGTGCCAGTAGTACGCGAGTTTCCTGACGTCTTTCCTGAAGACCTGACTGGTGTGCCGCCTGACCGTGAAATCGAATTTCAAATTGATTTGATACCGGGAGCGCAGCCCGTCGCTAAGGCACCATATCAATTGGCTCCTTCAGAGATGGTGGAATTGAGGGACCAGTTGCAAGATTTATTAGATAAGGGCTTCATCCGGCCGAGTATCTCACCTTGGGGTGCTCCAGTTTTATTCGTCAAGAAGAAAGATGGTAGCATGCGGATGTGCATTGATTATCGCGAGCTCAATAAGCTGACCGTAAAGAATCGATACCCGCTACCAAGGATTGACGACTTGTTCGATCAACTTCAGGGTGCCAGCTGGTTTTCAAGGATAGACCTGCGGTCTGGTTACCACCAACCGAAGGTGAAAGAACAAGATATTCCTAAAACGGCGTTCCGGACGCGTTATGGACATTACGAATTTCTCGTCATGTCCTTTGGTTTAACTAACGCGCCAGCTGCTTTTATGGACCTTATGAATCGGGTATGTCGGCCTATGTTGGATAGATCAGTAATAGTGTTCATCGATGACATTTTGATCTATTCAAAGAGTGAAGAAGAACATGCCGATCATATTCGAGAAGTATTGGAGACACTCAGAAGCGAGAAGTTATATGCTAAGTTCCCCAAATATGCATTTTGGCTTTGAGAAGTACAGTTTCTGGGTCATGTGGTTAATCCCGAGGGGATCAGGGTGGATCCTGCGAAGGTTGAAGCGGTAATGCAATGGGAATATCCAAAGACGCCAACCGAGATTCGCAGTTTCTTAGGTCTGGCAGGTTACTATAGGAGGTTTATCCAGGATTTCTCTAAGGTAGCTTCTCCTTTGACTAAGCTGACCCGGAAGGACGTGAAGTATGAATGGGGTCCTGATCAGGAGAACGCCTTCCTAGAACTAAAAATGAGGTTAATGCATGCCCCTGTCCTGACGCTACCTGAGGGGAAAAAGGACTTGGTAGTCTACTCGGATGCCTCATATGCAGGATTGGGTTGCGTGTTGATGCAACGAGGGAAGGTGATAGCCTATGCTTCTAGACAACTAAAAGCCCACGAGGCCAATTATCCTACACATGATTTGGAGTTGGCAGCGGTGGTGTTTGCATTGAAGATTTGGAGGCACTACCTGTATGGGGTGAAGTGCACCATCTTCACTAATCATAAAAGTTTGAAGTATTTCTTCGAACAAAAGGAACTCAACATGAGGTAGAGGAGGTGGTTGGAACTGATCAAGGACTATGACTGTGAAATTCACTATCACCCAGGCAAGGCTAATGTGGTTGCTGACGCCCTTAGCTGAAAAGGACGACCCGAACCAATTCGGGTGAGGGCTTGCCAGATAATCATGACGCCTGATGTTATGAAACAAGTGAGGGCATTTTAGGATGAAGCATTAAGAGAAGACAGAGTCAACTCTGAAAGAATGAAAGGGCAGGTTTCAGATTTGGGGGAAAACACCCTGGGTGTTAGAACCCGATCTGGGCGGGTGTGGATCCCTCTCTATGGGGATTTGAGGGGGAAGATCTTGGATGAGGCTCACAAAACCCGCTATTCCATTCATCCTGGTGCCACGAAAATGTACCAAGATCTGAAGAAAGATTACTGGTGGCCAGAATGAAGCGAGATGTGGCTAAGTACGTAAGCAAGTGCTTGATTGTCTGCAAGTGAAGGCAGAGCACCAAAAGCCATATGGAAAGATCCAGCCTTTGGATATCCTTGAATGGAAATAGGAACACATCACAATGGACTTCATCACGAAGCTACCTCGCACGACGAGAGGAAACGACGCGATCTGGGTGATTGTTGACCGTCTAACAAAGAGCGCCCATTTCCTACTAATTCGTGAGACGTATTCCTCTGAAAGATTGGCAGAGCTATTTATCAAGGAGATCGTGGCTCGTCACGGTGTGCCAGTGTCTATCGTTTCGGATAGGGACACGTGATTTATGTCTAAGTTCTGGAAGAGGTTTCACGACTCAATGGGGACTAGAGTGCATATTAGTACGGCTTACCACCCCCAAACGGATGGTCAGTCGGAAAGAACGATTCAAACGTTAGAAGACATGCTGCGAGCATGTGTAATCGATTTTGGAGGAAGTTGGGATGAGCACTTACCGTTGGCGGAATTCTTATATAATAATAGTTACCATGCCAGCATTGGTATACCCCCTTACGAAATGTTGTATGGTAGGAAGTGCAGAACGCCCGTGTGTTGGGGTGACATCGGGCAAAAGGAATTAGGAAGCCTCGAAGTGATTGAGGTCACAACCGAGAAGTTAGATAAAATTAAGGCATTCATGAAAGCAGCAAAGGACCGCCAGAAGTCTTATGCTGATAAGAGGCGTAGGCCGATAGAGTTTGAGGTTGGTGACAAGGTTATGCTCAAGGTATCGCCTTGGAAAGGGATCATCAGGTTTCGTAAAAGGGGTAAGTTAAGCCCAAGATTTATAGGGCCATTCCGTATTATCGCAAGGGTAGGGGAAGTGGCCTACAGGCTAGAATTACCTGATGAGTTGAGTGGAATTCATCCCACGTTCCATGTATCTCATCTTAGGAAATGTCTAGCAGATGATGTTGCATTTGTACCATTAGAAGACATTGAAGTTACCGAACGACTGAACTACGTAGAGTAGCCGGTGGCCATCCTTGATTGGAAGGAGAAACACTTGCGGAATAAAGTGGTTCCGCTTGTACGAGTACAGTGGAGGCACAGAAAGGGATCAGAATCCACGTAGGAGGCCGAGGAGGAGATGAGGAAATTTTACCCCCAATTGTTTGACGACTGACAGGTTTCGAGGACGAAACCTAAATAAGAGGGGAGACTTGTAACACCCCGAAAAGTCGAAACGAGTCATTAAGGATAAGTGGGCCTAACTAATGGAGATTTAATAAAAGAAGGAAAAAGGATTATGGGCTAAGTGGGGTTCATGGGCACGATTAAGGCCCATAACCAGCCCTTAACCTGCCCAAGACACCACCATCTTCTCTATTCCAACCCTAACAACAAAAATCCATAGAGAGAGAAAGTAGAGAGAGAAAGTGCAAGAAACACAAGATTTGAAGCTTCTAAGATCAAGGGACTGAAGATCTGGGTGTTTGTGCATCAAATCTCAAAGAAAGGAGCAACAAACAATGTAAGAATCGACCTATAATGTCTTCTGTAGATCAAACCCGGATTCTAGGGTTTTGAGGTTTTAAAAGTCTCAAAGAAACACATAAAGGTCGAATTTTTACGTGTGAAAACGTGTAAAAGGTTAGAAATGGTTTCATGGAAGGTAAACCAAGGATTTGGACGTAAAAAGCTAAGATTTTGGGTTAAAAACGGGCTGGTTCGTCATTGATTTGCATCCAGCGAAACTGTGCCCCGATCCAGCGAAACTGTGCACTCATCCAGCGAAACTATGTAGCGAAACTAAGAGAAGTTCCAGCGAAACTACAGTTTCGCTGGGGCGAAACTACAGTTTCGCTGGGGCGAAACTACAGTTTCGCTGGGGCGAAACTACAGTTTCGCTGATAAGTTCGCCAGTGCCCAGGTTGACCCTTAGACATTGCGAAACTAGGAAATTCCAACAAAAGTTGGGCGCTCAAGACAGCGAATCTGTCTAGCAAAACTGGCAGAAGTACTGCCCAGCGAAACTGGCAGCGAAACTGCCAGCGAAATTGGCAGCGAAACTGCCAGCGAAACTGTGAGCGAAATTATGAGTTCTAGAGTATTTGGACTATAGCTTAAGTAACCTAGGATTGAAGCTATTTGCTAAGTTCAGGTGAGTTCTAGACCTCCTTATTTAAACGTTTTTCCATGTTTTTGGGGCTATTATGCATAATAAACATAAGGTTTTCAAGGTAAGGATTTCAAGGTGTTTTAACAAGAAAATACATTTTTCTAAAGTAAAATGTGACATTTAAATAGCTCAAAATAATTTTCGGGCGCGCTGACCTGGCAGCCCGGCCCCAGCCAGGGGGTGTTGCCCCTTGGACCCCACTAGGGGCTGCTGCCCCTAGGACCCCGCTGTCAGGGGTTGCCGCCCCCGAACTCCCACTGTCCCGCGGAGGGTCGGTTACGTGTTATGATGACTAGTACTTGGTATGTTGTGTACTTAATAAGCTAAGTATTATATATATATTAAGTGAAAGATAATACTAATGAGAAGTGGAACTTAACGAATGTTACCCCTGGGCCCGTTTGATGATGAAAAGTTTTGCAAGCACTATGATAGACTTCACTTATGTGAGTCTGATGTATGATGATGGATCCGTATTCATAAGCGGGCTATGTGCCTAGCAGTGTGGATCAACTGTCGGGGGAAGCTACCATGAAGATGTGTACCGACGGGGATCGATCAACCGTCGGGGGTAGCGACCATGGATAACGTGTACCGACGGGGATTGACATTCGTTGTCAATCAACATGGAGATCTTGCTTTATGCAATCTCGCTTATGATGAAGTGAAAACATAATGAAAGAATGAAAGATAATGAACGTGTTTAATATGATGCAAGTAATGTTTTGAAGTATGATGTATGCGTGTTCATTATATGGAGGATAAAAGCTTATATTTTCTTATTTATATAAAACTAGAACTCACTCAGCGTAGCTGACTTTTTAGGCATTATAGTGGACAGGTAAGCGCTGATGCTGAGGATGGCACCACGAAGCTACTTGGGGAGGTATGGATGGCATTCCTGTTAATGAAGTCTTTGTTGAAATTAATGAACAAGGAATATGTTTTGTGTACATTTAAAAGACAAATGTATGAGTACAATGGGGTTTTTAAGTTTTAAATGAATGTTTAATTATTTTCCGCTGCAATGTTTTGTTATTAAACTGATTTTATGCTATGATTAGCCAACTGTGAGGTTTCCCGGGAATGGGGCCTTACAATATATATATATATATATATACACACACACACACACATGTGTGTGTGTATATATACATATGTATATATACATATCTATATATATATACATATATATATTATATATATACATATAAATGTATATATACATATATATATACATATATATATACATATAAATGTATATATACATATATATACACACACATATGTATATATATACATATGTGTATATATATATGTATATATATCTGTATGTATACATATATATGTATATATATGTATGTATATATATACATATACATATATATATATATATGTATATATCTATATACACACACATATATACACATATACATATGTATACATATATATATATACATATATATGTACATGCATATATATATATATATATATATATATATATATATATATATATATATATATATATATATATAGATATATACGCACGTACACACGTACACACGTACACACGTACACACCTACACACGTACACACGTACACACGTACACACGTACACACGTACACACGTACACGCGTACACACGTATATATATATATATATATATATATATATATATATATATATATATATATATATATATATAGGATATGGTTCTAATGAGAACTGTTTCTTTTTTTGAGATCTTGTTAACCTCATCTCAACCATTGATCAAAAATTAAGTGGTCAAGTGATGTGCAAAAAGTAGTTTAATTAAAATGATTAAAACTAACTCTAATACAGACACTAAGTTAAACTCTAGACTTTCTAAAACTAAACTACTAACCGGCAAGTGAACCGGTCGACTCTAGTATAGCTAAGTAAGTCAGGATATCGAACCCACGAGACTCTATTAATTACGTAACTAGACTCGATTTAACTTATCTACTAACCTGAATTAATTATTTAATATTTAAAGGGGGGAAATTTCTAACAGACTAAAGCAAAGATCAAATAACTTTTTAACTAAAAATGTAAACAAAGAAAGAGATATAAACTGGTTCAAATGATGGTGAGAATACTACCTAGGTCAGATTTCTACATACGAGTGACCAACTTCTCATCAGTAATGAAACTGTTGCGGGACCGGGATCTTAAAATGCTAAACTTAAGATAAACCTAAGGGCCCTCAACCCTTCTCGAGAAGAAACCTATAGAAACTCAACAAGCTGTTAAACTACCGGTTAACTGACATCCTTCACAGGATTCCAATATGATAACAAGGTGCCTAGATTGACGATCTACCTCACAGCATGAAAGTCTAAGGCAACTATGATTTCTGATTCAATTCGATACGCAAGGATGACAGGGAAACTAGGGGGATCTTTTCACAAAGGTCCTAATCCTAGCAATCTATCAACCTAGAAAAATTGACAACTTCGCACCTCACGGCTATTGAAATTGGTAGAACATCCAAAGCATTTAATTACTTGATCACAACTCCTATGGATGCCACGTCTAGCAACCATAAATTAATCAAAACACAAAGTCATTGATCTAACATGAACCTATAACTGAATGACATTCAACAAGGTACATGTGGAGTTTATAATCAATCATTCAACCAATCAATAATGCGCATACACATTGAATCATAGAAATCAAGTCTTTACTTTGAATATCAAACCGCATACGAGTTCATACAACCAATTAAAGCAAGTCAAACCATCATGTATCAATCATAACCTAGGTAGTTCAATTGTTCTAGCTAGCAATCATCATCCAAACAGGTTCAAAAGAGAAATCAAAAGTACGAAACATGGATAGGGAAAGATTAAACGAAAGAAAACTAAAAACCGAATGATTAACACCCGAGGTTCTTTGATTCTCTTGCTTGTATCTTGTTCTTGGCCTTCCAAATGCTCCAAAATCGTCTCAAAAGTCTCTTTCAATCGTCTTCTTCCGTCCCCCTTAGGGTTTTCTTATAAAACCTTAAATAGTGATCTAGGGCAAAATATTCTCGGTTGAGTAATCTTAGCGCGTCGCCAAAATAACCACCAAAATATTCGCTACGCGCTAAAAACAAAATAGTCGATTTCTGACGCGGGAATCTTGGCGCGTCTCTCAGATCCTATCATCATCTTGGCGACGCGCCAAGATAAGGATTTTCACAATTCTTCCATTTGACCAAGCTTCTTCCGTTCCTTAGCTCACATGCTTGTTTATTCTTCAAAAATCAACCATTTACGCTCCTTGACCCACAAATACCTGAAAATACACAAATACGTAAATAGAAACCGAAAACTAATAAAAACGGGAAATAAAGACTAAAAATATATACAGAAATCGGATGGAAAACAGATGTGTTTTGCAACACATCAAATATACCCACACTTAAACTTTTTTCGTCCTCGAAAAAAAAACTCTTGCAATGGAATCATAATTGGGAATTCAAGTTGACAATACATATCTTTTAATGATTTCTTTAGCAACTAACACAACAACTACGATTGCCGGTATTTTTGTCCACTTAAACCCAACCGCCGACTCATCAACCCCCTTATGTGTTAAGCTTTAAGTTCCAGTGCAAATTTTTTTATTAAATCTCTGGGTCTCACACTTAGTAACTACAATCCAACCTAATTCCATCTCACGTGTTTCAAGACACAGGTTAAATCTAATAGATTTTTCCTACCACTGTACATACAAAAACTTATAGTATCAAGAATTTGACCTACATTTGGAATGATCGATGAATGCATGCTTTGAGCTTTAGTTATTTTAACTGAACCTAACCTAGTGGTGCTTCAATCAGGCTGCTACCCGACGTGTGGCACATAGGCTGCATCTCTAACAAGTTTAAACATTAAGATCCTATCCTAGTGGTGTTTCAACCAAGTCGCCTTCCCAGAGGGTAACACTTAGGTGGATCTTAATAATTTGATTCAACTCCTTTTTTTTTCTTTTTTTATGGAACGATGGATGTATGGGGCGCTACCGCGTCTCGGATTTGTTCTCACAAAAAGAGAAGAGTGTGCCGCTTTATAAGAAAAAAATTCTTGATAAATATCTGTTTTTGAATTTACAAAGGTATCTATCACACTATGTTGATATCTCAGTTATCTTGTCTCCCCTAAGGTGAGAACCCACAAGATTTCGTGACGTTTTTAGTGTTTATTGATTAAACACACTAAGGAACCCTTTCAAAGTCGGCTGGGCCTACCAACATATCCTAAATCGTATGTTTTTTCAACAAGATTGATTTCAAAACAAAATACCTGACAGGATCTCAGCCTCTCGTTTGATCAATCAGATTGGTTTGCAATGGATTTAGCACGTTAATTAGCGATTAATGCAAGAACATAAAAGATATTGCAAGTAAAAGCACAAGCATAGAGAGAGAAAAGAGTTCTGCAAGAAATTAAATGTTCTATTGTTCAACACGTTTCGGCAATTAAAACAGCATGGTTCACCATCCTTTTATAGGCGGCAAAAGGATGGTGGTGATGTCCTTTCTCTGACATCAACAGATTATTAAAATTACATCTGATGGAACATAAAACTACTGAAGATGTCAACAGCTGACATCTTCTTACAAAAGTGTTCCTATCTTTTACAAGTACTGACTACGTAAATCCTACAACGACTGAAGAACAAACTCTTCAGTCGTTTATAACTACTGATACTATAACAGCTGAAGAACAAGCTCTTCAGCTGTTGTACAACTACTGAAATAAAATTACAAAACTACTGAAAGGGAAAAACCATCACAACAACTAAAGAAGACTTCTTCAGCTGTTGTGACAAACTCCGAGTCTTCAGCACTTGTTCTTCAAACTTGGCTTCAGATGATATAATAGCTGATGGCTTCAGTAGATGTTATCAGCTGTTGTCTTCAGTCTTAGTCTTCAGACTTTGTGCTTCAGTAGAAGGTCTTCAGTTCTTCAGTTCTTCAGCTTTTGATTCTTCAGTACTTGTCTTCAGTAATTGTCTTCAGTACTTGAAGTCTTCAGTACTTGTATGATCAGTACTTCAGACTTTAGTAAGAGTCTTCAGCTGTTGTTCTTCAGTTCTTTGATCTTCATACTTTGATCTTTAGACTTTGTCAGAACAGCTGATGGGAGTCTTCAGCAGTTGTTGCAGTGGCATGTGGGACTTAGAGGTTTTCCTGATCTTGGCTCATTGGTCCAACAAACTCCCCCTGAACCAATGCAGCCAAAACCTCTAATTATTTGTTGTCCCACTTATTGTTGGCATAAAGATTGGTCTATTTCCTTCTGGATCAGATCAGAAGTTGACCCTGATAAGCATTGGCCTGGGAGAAGGCTTCTAGTATTTGTTTGGCTAAGTATGGATGGGAGCTCTGTTTTGGGGAATTGGACACAGAGCTGTTATCCCATCCATGAAACCTACCTCCCATGTACTAGCCTGTAGGATTCTCTGGTGTAGGCTCGGACGAAAATCATTTGTTCTTCTTTGGTCATGTCTTCAGCCCCACCATCGAACAATCCTTTACGGCCGTACATCTCTGAGACAAACTTGACCTGTTTGCCATTCTTGAGCTCAACTGCTGTGATTTGCTTATATGCAAATTCATCTGGATGTCTGCCTTCTAGCAGCAAGTTGAGCTCATCTTTGCCGAAGTTCTCAAGCTTTTTATAAACTAAGCCTTTTTAACCATCCTGTTCTCCAGCATCATTTCAGGTGGTTGCTTAGACTTATAAGCTTTCTCGAACTCATCCACAATTTCCCAGGGTGTTACTACAAGAGCCACTGTGATTACTTCATCTACAATCCTCTTCATCTGGCTCTTGTACCTCACAGGAATATCTTTCTTTGTGATCCTGTGAGCCACCCTAGGATCAGGCCAAGTCCTCACTCTCTCTTTGCTATATTGGAAGGTTTGTTTGAGAGTGAAGAGTCTCAGAGCTTCCTTCTTCATGTTCATGATAGAGGTAGAGGCAGCATATGCTTGGTCAATTGACTTAAGCATTTCAGCATCATGAAGTTGCTGCTGCTCCTCTTCCTCTATCTTAACCCTCATAGTATCCATCTGTGAGGTGGGAGTGATGGTTTGTGATTTGGCTCTAGGTAGAGGTATAACTGCAGAAATGGGCAGACTATCCTCCTCATCCTCCTCTTCTTCTTCTTCTTGCAGCCTCAACACCCTTCTCTTCTTCTTCAAGGGTGGATCATTGGCTGCGGGTTTTGATGGTGAAGGGGTTGGTTTTGTGGGTTATGGTTTGGTGGTTGGTGTGGGAATGTTGGCAGGCACTGCTAGCAACCTAGAAATAAGAGCAGGTTTGGTTTGTTTTACTAGTAGGGTCCTGTTCCCAGCACCGGCTTCTGAGAGGGCCTCAGCGACCAGTCCTTTTGTGAAGTCACCAGCTGAACAGATCTTGGCGGCTATAGCCAAGATTCTGTCCCTAGTCCATGCTTTGACATCAAGGACTGGCCTGCCCAGATACTTCGAAATGAATCTACTCATAGCCTCGAGTCTCTTTTTATCCTCTTGGCTATAAGTAGAACATCGGTATTCGATCTCCCTAGTCTCCATCTTCCTGAGCTCCTGATCTAGCAATGCTGTGTCCTTGTCAAAGCCTTGCCTGAACAGCTGACCAATGGCAGAGTCCATTGATCTGCTTTGTTCAGCATCAGCCTCCTTGACAAGGGCTGCTAGATCGGAGTCAGCCACCTTCTTTCCCTCCTCTCCCTTTTTCTTATAAGTGACACTGAAATCCTTCTGGATTCCAGCCACTTCTGTATGCTCAACCTTCCTCTCTTTCCTCTTCCCTTTCTCCCTCACCCTACTACTCTCCTCAGCCATCTCCCTCTCAACCACCACCTCTTTCTCTGCCTCTAACTTTTCCTTTCCCCTCTTCCTCTTAGCTTGCACTGATGTCTCCCCCTTTTTGGGTGCATTGGTTGGGGTTTGACTATCAGCAAGCGCCTTAGTAATGGCAACCTCCACCATGGGTTGTATATAAGTGGGAAGCCTCTCATCAAGGGTTTGAATGACTATATCTTTAATTATGGGTGTGATGAGAGGCAGGGATTTCTGGAGGATAGCATCCATCTGCTCAGGGGGTTCTGACCCTGAGAGCTAGTGCCAGAAGCAGGGGTTGGTGGCCGAGTTTGTGGGAGTGACTCAGTATTTTTGAGACCTTCAGGTGAAGGCGCCATCTGTGGGGTTGTGGTGGCAGATGGACTTCTATCTTGAGTCATTTGAGCAAGTAGCTCTTTGAGTCTGCTTATCTCATCCTCTAAGATAGTGTTGTGAGCTACAACGTCGAAGAAGAAGCTCAGGTCATTATCAGTATGAACTGAATCACCTGACCTCCTGACAATGTCAGGATGTACATGCTCTGAGTGTGGCTCAGTAATAGCATGTGCCCCTTGTTCATGGTACTGGGGACTTCCAGCCTCCAGATTGGATCCATCATCGGCAGTTGCCTCTGGTGAGGTCTTGTTGATGTTACCAGCTTCACCCTGCGCAGATGTTGATGCAGAGGAAGTGGCAGCCTCACCAGATTGTCCTATCTCCCTAGCCACACTAGGAGATTGGTCTTGTGATTCTCTGTGCTGTGGGCTCCCACCGGCACTTGTATCCACCCCCTCTTTGGTTGGAGTCTCCCCAGTTGTAATAGGTTTCTGGGGAGAGGGTGGAGTGCTCAGATGGGTCAGCACTTTGGCGATAACCAATGTAGGGCTTTGTGGGGCGGTCTCATCAGGAGATGGGCTCGAAGCAGTGTGCACAGGGGGAGGACTGTGCTGTTCAACGGCAGTCCTCTCAATTGAGATAGACCCCAGTAGTGTGGTTGCCCCAATATTGGTTGCATCAGGCTCCTGTTGAGAGGAAGCCTGTGCGGTTGTGGTAGGTGGAGTCGTGGTACCTGCTGGGAGAATCGAACCAGCAGGCACATCCTGCCTTTGTGTTGCAGGGGCATCCTCAGGGGACTCATCTCCCTTAGTAGCCTTTTTGGGCTTCTTTTTGGCTTTTGGTTTGGTGGGGACTTTGGATTTGGAGGTGGAGGCTGTGGGTTCCTGCTGCGTGGGTTTTCGCAGCCGGCCAGCCTGTTTGAGTGTGTGGTCAGTGTTGTGCCTGGAGTATACCTCGGCTAGAACAGCCATGGCAGGGACCCCAGTGCCAACTAGTCCCTCAGCCTGAAGCTGGTTTTCTATCATGGCCATTATGAACCGTGGATACAGGATCCAACGGTTAGAAAGAGGTTTTGTGGCCATGTCTTTTAGTTCCAAAAAGATGAGATCAGTTAAGTTCAGAGGTTGATGCTCAAAGATAGAAAACAACACCTGTTGCCACCTTGTTGACATCTGGTCCCACGAAGAGGTTTTGGGAGCCAGACACACGTTCACCATATGAAAGATGAGGCGTTGGGGATCAGGGAAGTGCTTCTTCAACAAGGTGGAGGCAGAGAGGTCACCCTGGTAGTCGTTGGATGTGAATGATAGATCCAGGGCACCTTTGGGGTAGGAGGTTGGGTGGGTGGTATCCTCCAGCTGTAGGGTTTGGCGCAGGGTAGCTGGAGTGATAACCACGGGGTGGTTGTTGACGGAGGACCGGAGAGAGACCTCGCCATTCTGCTCTCCGGTTTGGACGGTTATGTTTGTCCAAAACTCCGTCAAGGAGTCGGTGTATATAGTGGGGTTCAAGAGAAAAGCCGTTTTGTATGGTGAGTCGTGCATAAGATCGACGGCTTGGTGAAATTTGGGCCATAATGGCGATTTGGTGAGATGGGCGACACAGTTGTGTCGAGGTTTCAGTTGCATGTTCGCCATTAATGGTGTATGGGAATTTCAGAGGTTTTGAAAGATTAGGTCAAGTGAGGAGTAAATGCTCTGAAGGTGGGGTATTTATAGGGTAGGGCAAAGGCTTGAAAGAAAACTACTGAAGGTTTTGGTGTTAGTGATCAGTTGTTGTAATGACTGATGATGTGGTTTTAACCTTCAGTGGTTGTAACATCTGAGGACTTGGTGTTGGTCTTCAGTAGTTGAAACTACTGAGACTTTGGTTTTGTCCTTCAGATGTTGTAAACGTCTGAAGAGTTACTGTCAGTCTTCAGTAGTTATGAACTACTGATGACCTGATATTCTTCTTCAGACGTTGTATCAACTGAAGACTTGGTGTTAGCCTTCAGTAGTTGTGAACTACTGAAGACATGGTATTGCTTCAGTTGTAAACTGCTGAGGACTTGGTGTTAGCCATCAGTAGTTGTGAAACTACTGAAGACATGGTTTTGTCCTTCAGTTGTTTGGGTATGAAACAGCAGCTGTTGTCATCAGCTGATGAGAAATTACTCATCAGCTGTTTCCGTCAAATCATTTGTTTCATACTAGCCTCTACACTTACTCATCAGCTCTTTGGCTGATTTACAGATGTTTCATCGACCCTTCAGCTCTTGTGAATATTTATGCCTTCAGCTCTTGTGATCAGATGTTCACAAGTGCTGATGAAATACTCTTCATAGCTGGTGAACAAAATCTGTCTTCAGTACTTGTGTAAGATTACACATCAGTACTTGTGAGCAAAATTTGTTCTTCAGTACTTATTTATTTGAAAATCATACATCAGTAGTTGTAATCCACTTCACTACATCAGTTGTTTTCAATAAATAATGTACATCAGTACTTTGAGTCAATTTAGTCTTCAGTAGTTGTGAAAGAGCTGAAGACTGAATTACTCATCAGTACTTGTATTTGACCTAATGCTCATCAGTAGTTATAAATAAGAGCACTAGCATAGGTCAAATCAATCAAGATGCAGCATACCAAGCCGTAGTACCAAATTTTGGAATGTGGCACTATCTAAGGGCTTAGTGAAGATGTCTGCAAGCTCATCAGCACTAGGCACAAACTTAGGATCAATCAGACCTTTTTCATAGCAATCCCTGATAAAATGATGTCTGATCTCAATATGTTTGGTCCTAGAGTGCTGGACTAGATTTTTGACAATACAAAGAGCTGAAGCACTATCCATTAGTAATGGAGTCTTTGTCTCAGTAATGCCATAATCCAGAAGTTGATTCTGAAGCCAGAGTATCTGAGAAGTACAACTTGCAGCAGCAATGTACTCAGCTTCAGCAGTGGATGTAGCAATTGATGTTTGTTTCTTACTCTGCCAAGAACTAAACAATTGCCTAGGAATTGGCAACCACCAGAAGTGGATTTTCTGGTGACTTTGCATCCTGCATAGTCACTATCAAAGAAAGCAACTAATTTGCAAGAATGCCCAGTTGAATACCAAAGACCTAGTGATTGGGTACCTTGCAGATATCTAAAGATCCTTTTGACTGCAATCAAATGGGATTCTTTAGGTGCAGCCTGAAATCTAGCACAAGCACATGTTGCAAACATGATGTCTGGTCTAGAAGCTGTAAGGTACATCAAGGACCCAATCATACATCTGTAAAGGGTTTCATCAACCGCTTTACCTTTCTGATCTATATCTAGTTGTGTGATGCTGCTCATGGGAGTAGAACAGGGCTTACAGGTTTGTAAATCAAACTTATTCAACAACTCTTTTGAATATTTGGACTGATGGATAAAGATTCCATCATCCTGTTGTTTGATTTGCAAACCTAGAAAGAACTGTAATTCTCCCATAGCACTCATTTCAAACCATAGCTTCATGAGCTTTGTAAATTCATCACACAACTTTGGATCAGAGGATGCAAAGATGATGTCGTCTACATAGATTTGAACAAGGAGTTTATGTTGTCCCACAGTCCTGATGAATAAGGTTTTATCAATGGTGCCTCTAGTGAACTTATTTTCTAAAAG
Source organism: Flaveria linearis (assembly GCA_024085815.1). Lineage (NCBI taxonomy): Eukaryota > Viridiplantae > Streptophyta > Magnoliopsida > Asterales > Asteraceae > Flaveria > Flaveria linearis. The sequence goes on along the minus strand of CM044001.1, from coordinate 95,726,224 downwards.
AAAAGTTGATAGTGTCTCATACCAAGCTCTAGGAGCTTGCTTCAGCCCATAAAGAGCCTTATCAAGCTTGTACACCCAATCTGGATGTTTATTGTCCTCAAAGCCTGGTGGTTGACACACATAAACTTCTTCTTTTATTTTTCCATATACGAAGGCACTTTTGACATCCATTTGATAAACCTTAAAACTGTGAAAGGCAGCATAAGCTAAGAATAATCTGATTGCTTCTAGTCTGGCCACAGGTGCAAAGGTCTCATCATAATCGATGCCTTCCTCCTGTGCAAACCCTTGAACAACCAGTCTAGCCTTGTTCTTGACAATTTGGCCCTTCTCATCTGTTTTGTTCCTAAATACCCACTTGGTGCCTATAGCACACTTACCTTTGGGTAGTGGAACAAGCTCCCACACTTGTTGTTTCTTAAACTGAAGAAGCTCAAGCTGCATAGCTTCCACCCATCCATTGTCTCTTAAAGCAATATGATAGTGCTTTGGCTCTTGCTGACTGATGAAGAGAGCATAGAAGCAGAAGTTGGACAATTGATTCCTGGTTGAAACTCCAACATGAATATCACCAATGATTTGAGATGTGGGGTGATTCTTGAGCTCTTGATAGACTATGATATCTGTGCAAGTGTTTGTAGATCCATCAGCAGCAACAGATGGTGATGGAGATTCCTGAAACCATGTAGAGGATGGCAGCTCAAACGAAGTAGAGCAAGCAGAAATCTCATCAGCATTTGTAGTGGATGGAGCTGCTGAGGCTACAGGAGCATCAGGTTCAGTGGACTTAGGCAGGTTGTCACTAAACCTGAAGAGGTGAGTACTGACTACATGATCATCAGTACCACCAGGTGAAGATCTGTTGACAGGCTCAACAGATGGAGGTTGATAAGGAACATATTGCAGCATGTCCAGATCAAACAACTCCACAGGGTTTTGTGGAATCTTGTCCTTTGGAGATTCATTGAACTTAACATGCAGAGTTTCTTCAACCCCCTTTGTTCTACAGTTGAAGACTCTGTATGCCTTGCAAGTTGATGAATAACCAACAAAATACCCTGCATCCACCTTACTAGCAAACTTCTGGAGTGGGTTGCTAGTGTTGAGAATGAAACATGGACACCCAAAGGCTCTAAAGAATGAAATCAGAGGAGCCAAATGATAAAGAACTTCATAAGGAGTCTTCATCAACCTCTTATTCACTAAAGCTCTATTTTGTACATAGCAAGCTGTATTGACAGCTTCAGCCTAAAAGGTCAGTGGCAACCCTGAGTCAGCCAACATTGACCTTGCTGCTTCAATGAGGGTCCTGTTCTTTCTCTCCACCATTCCATTCTGCTCAGGAGTTCTAGGAATACTAAACTGCCTTCTAATTCCCTTGGACAGGTAGAAGTCATCAAGTGTGTGGTTTCTAAACTCTGTTCCATTGTCACTTCTCACACACTTGACTTGTAGGGAATACTGCTTTTCTACAAGTAGCACAAAGTTCATTATAGTCTTGGTTGCTTCATCCTTGGAGTGCAAGAAGAAAGTCCATACAAACCTGGAATAATCATCCACAATTACCAGGCAGTATTCCTTCTTTGCCATGCTCATCACTCTGACAGGACCAAAGAGATCCATGTGCAGAAGCTGTAAGCAGGCAGTGGACTTTGGTTCTTCTATTGAAGGGAATGAAACTTTGTGTTGTTTTCCTTTCAAGCAAGCAGTGCAGTCATCTTCACACTTGAACTCCTTATGAGGCAATCCTCTTACTAAACCATGGCTTATAAGCTGATTCATGTTCTTGAAATTAACATGACCCAGCCTTCTATGCCATAGTGTAGACTCTTGAGGAGATGCTTTAGAGAATAGGCAAGGATGGCCTTTTAGATCCATCTTTTTAGAAAGATCTAAAGCATACACTCTTCATGTCCTATTGGCCTTCAGGAGAGTGTGTTCATCCAATGCCTTGTCAATCAAACTCAGAACTTTGGATGACAGAATCCGACAGTTCTGGCTTGTGAAAAGGGCAACATGTCCTTTGTCACACATTTGACTGACACTCAAGAGGTTGTACTTGAGATTCTCAACATGGTTAACATCATCAAACCTTATTTCCCTATTGGAAACAAAGCCTTTTCCGATGATGTAACCCTTTGCATCATTGCCAAAGGAAACAAATCCCTTCTTTCCTTGAGAGTAGTCATTAAGAAGGGAGCTGCTTCCTGTCATGTGCATGGATCCTCCACTGTCTACATACCAGATGCTTCTATGGCATGTTGAAGAACCCTGCAAACACAACCATGTGTTAGTTGGTCTTGGAGACCCCCTGCTTGGTTTTGGGTCTGTTCTCAGCTATAGGTGCAGCACTAACAGTTGTGTTAAGTGTGACAGCCTGAGGTGAAGAAGATGGTGCAGAAGAGGAACCCTTTGGCTTGGGATTCCTTTTCTGTGGTTTCAACACAGGAGCATCTAAGTGGTTGACTCTTCCCACTAGTTGCTGAACAATCATCACCAGCTGTGTCTGATTTTGTGATAAAGCCTTCAGCTCTTCAGACATACTGGAGTTTGCTGATGATGAGTTCCTATGTTGTACCATCTTTTTCTGAGCAACCTCAGCTGTTGCCTGAGTAATCCCTACCTTCTTTTTAGATTCAGCTTTGGACTTAGGGATTTCAAGCTTGGATGTTGCTAGTACAAACTTGGTTTCAAACTCATTCTTCATTTTATTGATGTTCTCATTAATTTTCTCCTTCTGTTTGAGTTTGGAACCCCTTTTGTACCAGCAATCATCAGTAAGATGATTGAACAAACCACATATCTCACATGGCTTTTTCTTCATCTTATGCTGATCATCAGCTGAAGAGGATTTAACTGCTGAAGACTTGTTCTTCAGCTGTTTGCCATCAGTACCATCAGTTTTCTTCCCAGTGCCTGCTTTCCTGGTAACCTCTCTAGCTGTCTTCAATCCTTTCCTACTGTTAGTTTTCTTCTCTTTAGTGCTAACAGTATTTGAGGTTTGAACTTCAGATGTTGTCACTTGCTCTCCAGTACTTTCAGTACTTCTAGTGACAACACCTGAGTTGATCAGCCTTTTGGTCATGTGACAGTCAGCATTTGAACCATCAGCTGTTGTAGCATCAGCTGATTGGTTTTGGCAGAAGTTAATGCTGACTTCTATCTCTGATGATGCTGATTCAGAAGATAGTAGGTCACATGATGAGAAGGATTGGTTATTGCTCTCTCCATCAGATTCAACTTCTGCTCTTGAAGTGAAATCTGTAGGAGGAGCAGTGTGATTATAACCAATGCCAAACTTCACATTGGAAGCTGATTGCTTGCTAAGAAGCATTTCAAAACCCTTGCATGATTGCACCCATCGATGACACTCAACTTAGGTGGTTGCAAGAGTTTCCTTGAGGTCTTTGTACTTCTCTAGAAGTACATCTTCCCTAGCTTTATCATCTTTGATTTGGCATTTAAGCTTGTAAATCTCATCATTTTCATCTTTCAGAGCAACCTCAAAATCAGCTTTTCTTTTGGAAATAGTATGCTCAAGCTCAAGATTTTTATCTATTAAAGCTACATTTGCTTCTCTAATAGAAGCAAATGCTGCTATGCATGATTCAGAACAAAGCTTGGCTTTTGCCTCAGTGGATACCTGAGATGAGGCATTGGATGATGACCCTTCAGCAGAATCAAGGGCCATCAGAGCAAGATTTCCAAAAGGTTGGTCACCACCATGTTGACCAGCACCTTGGAGTAGTTGATCCTGACCAGATAGCTCTTCTGGTAGACTACTCCAGTCAACAACACTTGGGGTGAAAAAGCTGTGTTGTTGAGGTTGTGTGTGATGATGAGATTGGGAAGATTGAGGCTCTGGAAGAGCATGAGGTGGTTGAGCCGGGGGTGCTTGAGTTTGACTAGGCTGAGGCATGTAGTAACAGGGGTAAGGATATGGCATATGACCCTGTGGCATAAAATAAGCAGGTGGTGCCTGTGCTTGTGATGGATGGCCAGAGCTGGAGGAAGGTTGCCCTCTGTGCTGTGAGCTATTGCTGGGAAAAGTCACAAAGGGTGCAGAGGAGTTAGATCCAGACGATCTACACTCTCTTGCAAAGTGTCCGAGCCTTTGGCACTTGTGACACCTCAACTTGCTCTTGTCAAAACCAACTTTGGTTTTGCCAGAGAGTCCAGGGAATTTCCTACTAGTTCTCTTGTAAAACTTCTGAGAGCGGATATTTATCATTGCCATTTGGTTCAAAATATCCATCTCTTCCAGATCATCATCTGGAATGCCCTTCAAGTCCTCCATCAAAAGCACAAGTTGTCACCACCACCTCCTGAACTACTAACACCAACAAAAGCTTGTTCTGAGTTGGTAGAGAAATCAATATGCTCATCATAAGAACTTTCTGATGAAGCATATTCTGACTCATGACTTATCAAAGCAGTATTACCTTGGACAAAGTCATCAGCGAGCTTGCCAGAAGAGGACAACTTCCTCTTTTGCTCTATCTCTCTCTCAAAAGTGAGCAGTTTCCCATGAAGTTGGGTGAGAGATAGAGTTTCCAGATCAACACTGGAGCGTAGGACAATGGTGTATGTGTCCCATCTCTCAGGCAGTGACCTGAGGAACCTGTTGTTCATCTGGCTGTTGGTGTACTCTTGTTTGACCATCTTCAGCTCAGAGATCAAACAAGAGAACCGCTCAAACTGCTGGGTCAGAGTCTCACCCTTTCTATATGAGAATGTCTCATATTGTTGGGCGAGGATTTCTCTATTGTTTGCTAAGACCGAATCAGTTCCTCCAAATTGTTCCTTTAGAGCAACCCATAGGTCATGAGCAGACTCATGATGCAAGAGCCCTGAATAAATCTCATTAGGAATAGCCATGGCTAGAATTCCATGGGCTCTAGCATCAATTTCGAACAGCTTTAGATCTTCGTCCGAATATTGTTCAGGTTCATTAGATTCCGGGACGCTCACCATAGGCTTGTATGGTCCATGCACCACTGACTTCCAACAACCAGCACTGTTGACAGCCAAGTGGTGTAGCATACGTCTTTGCCATATGTTATACTCGTTCCTAACAAGCATCGGAGGCTTTGTTAAGGAACCAGTATTGTGAGGATCATTAGTTGGTGTTGTCATCTCAGGTTTTAGTCAAAAACAAGTTTAAACAAGACAAACGTAACTCAAAACCACCTGAGGACCTCAAGATTTTGGCCAGAAACAGCAGAAACTCACTCTCTATGGCTAATTCTTGCAAATTGCTAATTCGATCAAACAGAGAGATCAAAAGAGCAGTTTCAAATGATCAATAGTGAAATCGATCAATGATTAACCCGCTCTGATACCATTTGACAGGATCTTAGACTCTCGTTTGATCAATCAGATTGGTTTGCAGCGGATTTAGCACGTTAATTAGCGATTAATGCAAGAACATAAAAGATATTGCAAGTAAAAGCACAAGCATAGAGAGAGAAAAGATTTCTGCAAGAAATTAAATGTTCTATTGCTCAACACGTTTCGGCAATTAAAACAGCATGGTTCACCATCCTTTTATAGGCAGCAAAAGGATGGTGGTGATGTCCTTTCTCTGACATCAACAGATTATTAAAATTACATCTGATGGAACATAAAACTACTGAAGATGTCAACAGCTGACATCTTCTTACAAAAGTGTTCCTATCTTTTGCAAGTACTGACTACGTAAATCCTACAACGACTAAAGAACAAACTCTTCAGTCGTTTATAACTACTGATACTATAACAGCTGAAGAACAAGCTCTTCAGCTGTTGTACAACTACTGAAATAAAATTACAAACCACTGAAAGGGAGAAACCATCACAACAACTGAAGAAGACTTCTTCAGCTGTTGTGACAAACTCCGAGTCTTCAGCACTTGTTCTTCAGACTTGGCTTCAAATGATATAACAGCTGATGGCTTCAGTAGATGTCATCAGCTGTTGTCTTCAGTCTTAGTCTTCAGACTTTGTGCTTCAGTAGAAGGTCTTCAGTTCTTCAGTTCTTCAGCTTTTGATTCTTCAGTACTTGTCTTCAGTACTTGAAGTCTTCAGTACTTGTATGATCAGTACTTCAGACTTCAGTAAGAGTCTTCAGCTGTTGTTCTTCAGTTCTTTGATCTTCATACTTTGATCTTTAGACTTTGTCAGAACAGCTGATGGGAGTCTTCAGCAGTTGTTGCAGTGGCATGTGGAACTTAGAGGTTTTCCTGATCTTGGCTATTTGCTTCTTTTGGTCCAACAATACCAAATTTTATTAATAATTTTCCATTTGTTGCAGAAAAAATTTAATTCAAGGACTATATTATTTTTTATTTTATTTTATTTTATTTTATTTGTTTATTTTTTTTATTTAGTAGTTCCCATACCCACACTTAAAATGACACATTGTCCTCAATGTGGTTCGAGACATACTAAAGAAAATTTAAAGAAAATAAAAGAGGGAAAAAATAAAAGATACAAGAAACGAAACAAAAATGGAACAGACTCCCCTGATAATAAGATGATGTGCACGAGAGTCATGCTCCGGTATTCCAACTGCTAACACACGCTTCAAAAATTTACACACAACATGCACCCAATGATAATCTCTAGCAACATAACAAATAGATAAGAAGCAGGAATATAAAATCATAACAACCACCCAACTGGTTCCCATACAATTTCCCATAATATATAAGTTAATGTACATATAATCATAATAAAACAAAAAAAAAGATTAAGGGAAAAATACAAGCATCCAAAATGAACCAGTCGTCAGTTCCACCACTGCTAGCTAACCCTGTATATCCTATGGCTCCTGATTCTCTGGAGCTCTGAAAGCCTCGGGAACTGTCATACCCTGGTGGATCATAAGTGCCCGAAGGGCGGCGTCTGTCCTGTCCAATCTATCAAGAACCTGATCCCTCACATCATAAATCTGGTCATGTAAATCCTCAAGTGTGACAGGGACCGGTGGTCTATCCCGTAATGGATGCTGGGGGTGGGGCGCTCAATGTGGGTGACGACCCTCTGACGCGTTGTGGGCGCCCCCATCTGTATGGCGTCTGCAGCGGCTGTCCCCGGAGGTGGCGGTACCTGTGGACCAACACGTGTCTCCATCCACCGAATCAGCTCATCGTAAGGTACTAACCCAGCTTTCCTCATCTCCATTAACCCAAATGGTATCGTCTCTGGACCAAATGTCAGCAAATGTCGAGGATAACGATCAAACACTCCTAATTGCTCGACGATGCGCCCAATATAGGGCCCCAAATCCAGTCTAGCTGTACCGCCACCCCCCGTCCTCGATCCATAGATGAGACAAATACTGAAGCTAGGTTAGCCTCGTGACAGCTAGCAATGCAATATAAGCAGAACAAATCCACCTGGTTACACCTCTCCCGACCGGACTTTCATCCGATCAGAGTGCAAGCCAGGATCCTGTGGATATAGCGCAACACCGGATCACGAATAGAAGACTCGAGAATGGTAGAGCTAAAAGGTCCGTCGGCGATTGACATCCAAAAATCTCGTAAGACAACATCTGAAACAACTGGCAGATGGTGCTGCCTACCACTCCCTCGCAAAGCTCTCTAACCCAGGGGAGGCAATCTCCTCATCAGTATAAAACCCAGTCAATCTAGCAAACTCCGGGATGCTCATCTCATAAACCTGACGACCCAATGTAAATGATACGGCGTTCGGCTCATCAAACATCTCAGGCTTGTACCGCCAAGTAGAATAGAACTCAAATGTCAGCTCTAAGTACTGAGGCCAATCACATGCTATGGCCGCCAACCAACGAGCACCAAACAGCTCCTCAATCCGAGCTTGCCGACCCAACTGATCCAGCAAATCCCAATCTATCTCGTGATGCTGTAGTAACTCCAACTCCACGAACTTTTCACACTCGGCGAATTCGGCAGAATCAAGCTCAAACTGGAGAAGTGTGTGTCGGTGAAGAACCCTACGCTCCAGAGGTATCGGCTGTGTGTCTGCAGTTGGATGCTCCTCAGCGGCTCGATATCGTATCCTCCTCCTGCGTGACTCAATGATGGGAATTGGTGCATCCGGTGGATCCCGGTGGCGTGGAACGGGGCCGCGATGGCGCTTTCCCGCCTGGGCACCGCTGGAAGATCCGTCGCCTAACATAGCAGCTTTTTGATGAGAGAAACACAATGACAGGATCTCAGCCTCTAGTTTGATCAATCAGATTATGTTTGCAGCGGAGTTAGCACATTAATTAGCGATTACAGCAAGAACACAAAAGATTTTGCAAGTAAAAGTACAAACATAGAAAGAGAGAAAAGATCTACAAAAGATGTTTTCTATAACTTCACACGTTTCGGCACCTAATACAGCATGGTTCACCATCCTTTTATAGATGGCAAAGGATGGATGATGATGTCACTTGACAGTGACATCAACCGATTATTAAACTAACAGCTGATAGAACATAAAACTACTGAAGATGTCAACATCTGACATCTTCTTACAAAAGCTGTCTACCTATTACAAGTACTGAAAAAGGAAACTACTGAAAGTCTACAACGACTGAAGAACAAACTCTTCAGTCGTTTATAACTACTGAACTATAACAGCTGAAGAACAAGCTCTTCAGCTGTTGTACAAACTACTGAAAAGATAAAAAAAAACTACTGAAAGAGAAAAACCATCACAACAACTGAAGAAGACTTCTTCAGCTGTTGTGACAAACTCTGAAGCTTCAGCTTGGGCTTCAGATGATGTATCTGCTGATGACTTCAGTAGATGTCATCAGCTGATGTCTTCAGTCTTGGTCTTCAGACTTTGTGCATCAGTAGATGATCTTCAGTTCTTCAGTTCAACTTTTGATCTTCAGCACTTGTCTTCAGTACTTGAAGTCTTCAGTACTTGTATGATTCAGTACTTCAAACTTCAGTACTTATCTTCAGCACTTTAGGATCTTCAGCTGTTGTACTTCAGATCTTTGATCTTCAGACTTTGATTCTTCAGACTTTGTCCAACTGCTGATGAAGGTCTTCAGCAGTTGTTGTGATGTCATGTGGGACTTAGAGGTTTTCCTGATCTTGGCTCATTAGTTCTTTTGGTCCAACAAACTCCCCCTGAACCAATGCAGCCAAAACCTCTAATTATTTGTTGTCCTACTTATTGTTGGCAGAAATATTGGTCTATTTCCTTCTGGATCAGATCAGAAGTTGACCCTGATAAGCACTGGCCTGAGAGAAGGACTCTGATATTTGTTTGGCTAAGTATGGATGGGAGCCCTGTCTTGGGGAACTGGACACAGGACTGTTGTCCCATCCATGAGACCTACCTCCCTCGTACAAGCCTATAGGATTCTCTGGTGTAGGCTTGAAGGAATATCATCTGTTCTTCTTTAGTCAAGTCTTCAGCCACACCATCGAATAACCCCTCTCGGCCGTACAGCTCTGAGACAAACTTGACCTGTTTGCCATTCTTGAGCTCAACTGTTGTGACTTGCCTATATGCAAATTCATCTGGGTGTCTTCCTTCTAACAACAAGTTGAGCTCATCCCTATGGAAGTTCTCAAGCCTCTTATAGACTAAGCCCTTCCTCACCACCCTATTGTCTAACATTTTTTGGGGTGGCTGCTTAGTTCTATAGGCTTTCTCGAACTCCTCTACTATCTCCCAGGGTGTTATTACAAGAGCCACAGAGATCACTTCATATACGATTCTCTTAAGTTGGCTCTTGTATCTCACAGGAATATCTTTCTTAGCTATCCTATGAGCCACCCTATGATCAGGCCAAGTTTTCACTATATCCTTATCATATTGATAGGTTTGCTTAAGAGTGAATAGTCTCAAAGCCTCCTTCTTCATATTCATAATAGAAGTAGAAGCAGCATAGGATTTGTCAATGCTTTTCAGCATTTCCTCATCGTGTAATCTTTGCTGCTCCTCTTCTTCTAATTTCACCCTCACAGTGTCCATCTGTGAGGTGGGAGTGATGGTTTGGATTTGGCTTTGGGTAAAGGAATGACTGCAGACAGGGGCAGTCTATCCTCCTCATCCTCCTCATCTTCTTCTTCTTGCAGCCTCAACACCCTTCTCTTCTTCTGCAAGGGTGGATCATTGGCTGCGGGATTTGATGGTGAAGGGGTTGGTTTTGTGGGTTGTGTTTGGGTTGTTGGTGTGGGAATGTTGGCAGGCTCTGCTAGCAACTTAGAGATAAGGGTAGGTTTTGTTTGTTTTACTAGCAGGGTCCTGTTCCTAGCACCGGCTTCTGAAAGGGCCTCAGCGACCAGTCCTTTGGTGAAATCACCAGCTGAACAGATCTTGGTGGCTATAGCCAAGATTCTGTCCCTGGTCCATGCCTTGACATCAGGACTGGCCTACCCAGATACTTCGAAGTGAACCTACTCATAGCCTCAAGTCTCTTTCTTTCCTCTTGGCTATAAGTAGTCCATCGGTACTCAATCTCTTTTCTCTCCATATTTCTAATCTCCTGATCTAGCATGGCAGTGTCCTTGTCAAAGCCTTGCCTGAACAGCTGATCAATGACAGAGTCCATTGATCGGCTATGCTCAGCATCAGCCTCCTTGACAAGGGCTGCTAGATCAGGATCACCTTTCTCTACCTTCTCTCTATCTTTCATTAGATAAGTGACACTGAAATCCTTTTGGATTTCAGCCACTTCAATTCGCTCACTCTCCTCCCTCACCTTCTCCTTCCCCTTCACCCTAACACTCTCTTCAGCCTTCTCCCTCTCAATTACCTCCTCTCTCCCTACTTCTATCTCCTCCTCTCCCCTCTTCCTCTTAGCTTGCACTAATGTCTCCCCCTTTTTGGTTGCATTGGTTAGGGTTTGACTATCAGCAAGCGCTTTAGCAACAGCAACCTCCACCAGGGTTGTATATGTGTGGGAAGCCTCTCATCATGGTTTTCATCATAATTTCTGTGATTATAAGTGTGATGAGAGGCAGGGATTTCTGGAGGATAGCATCTAGCTGCTCAGGAGGGTTCTGTTCCTGAGAGCTAGAGCCAGAAGCAGAGGCAGGTGGCTGAGTTTGTGGGAGTGGCTCAGTGTTTATGAGACCTTCGGGTGAAGGTGCCATCTGTGGGTCAGTGGTGGCAGATGGACTTCTATCCTGAGACATTTTAGCAAGCGCTCTTTGAGTCTGCTTACCTCATCTTTTAGGATAGTGTTTTGTGCAACTACATCGTAGAAGAAGCAGAGGTCATCGTTAGTGTAAACTGAATCACCTGACCTCCTGACAGGGTCAGGATGTACATGCACTGAGTGTGGCTCAGATATTGCATGTGCCCCTTGTTCTTGGTACTGGGGACTTCCAGCCTCCGGAATGTATCCATCATCGGCAGTTGCCTTTGGTGAGGTCTTATTGATGTTACCTACTTCACCGTGCTCAGATGTTGATGCAGAGGAAGTGGCAGCCTCACCAGAATGTCCTATCTCCCTAGCCACACTGGGAGATTGAACATGTGATTCTCTGTGTTGGGGGCTCCTACCGGCACTTGTGTCCACCCTCTCTTCGGTTGGAGTCTCCCCAGTTGTAATTGGTTTCTGGGGAGAGGGTGGAGTGCTCAGGTGGGTCAACACTTTGGCTATTATTAGTATAGGGCTTTGTGGGGCCGTTTCAGTGGGAGATGGGCTTGAAGCAGAGTACACATGGGGAGGAGTGTGCATTTCAATGGCAGTCTCCTCAAGTGAGAAAGACCCCAGATGTGTGGCAGCCCCGGAAGTGGTAGCATCAGGCTCTTGTGGAGAAGAGACCTGTGCGGTTGTGGTAGGTGGAGTCGTGGTGGCTGCTGGGAGAATCGGACCAGCAGCCACATCATGCCTTTGTTTTGCAGGGGCATTCTCAGGGGATTCATTTCCCTGAGTAGCCTTTGTTGGCTTCTTTTTGGTTTTTGGTTTGGTGGGGATTTTGGGTTTGGAGGTGGAGGCTGTGGGTTCCTGCTGCGTGGGTTTTCGCAGTCGGCCAGCCTGTTTTAGTGATTGGTCGGTGTTGTGCCTGGAGTATACCTTGGCTAGAACAGCCATGGCAGGGACCCCAGTGCCAACAAGTCCCTCAGCTTAAAGCTGGTCTTCTATCATGGCCATAATGAACCTAGGATATAAAATCCATCGGTTTAAAACAGGTTTAGCAGCAATGTCTTTGAGTTCCAAAAATATAATTTCAGTTAAGTTCAGTGGTTGTTTCTCAAAGATAGAATATAATACCTGTTGCCACCTTGTTGACATCTGGTCCCATGAAGATGTTTTGGGGGCCAGACACACATTCACCATGTGGAAGATGAGACGTTGGGGATCTGGGAAGTGTTTCTTCAACAAGGTGGTGGCAGAGAGGTCGCCCTAATAGTCATTGGCTGTGAAAGATAGATCAAGGGCGCCTTTGGGGTAAGAGGTTGGGTAGGTGGCATCCTCCAGCTTTAGGGTTTGGCGAATAGTAGCTGGAGTGATAACCACTGGGTGGTTGTTTACGGAGGACCGGAGAGAGACCTCGCCATCATTCTCTCCGGTTGGGACGGTGATGTTCGTCCAGAACTCCGATAGGGAGTCGGTGTAGATGGTGGGGTTCAGAAGAAAAGCCGTTTGGTCAGGTGAGTCGTTTATGATATCGACGGCGTTGTGAAATTTGGTCCAGAATGGCGATTTTGTGAGATGAGCGACACAGTTGTGTCGAGGTTTGAGTTGCATGGTCGCCATTAATGGTGTATGGGAAGTTCAGAGGTTTTTGAGAAGTTAGGTCAAGTGAGAATTAAAAGCTCTAAAGGTTGGGTATATATAGGGTAGGGCAAAGGCTGAAAGAAATTACTGAAGGTTTTGGTGTTAGTCATCAGTTGTTGAAACTACTGATGACGTGGTTTGAACCTTCAGTGGTTGTAACATCTGAGGACTTGGTGTGAGTCTTCAGTAGTTGAAACTATTGAAACCTTGGTTTTGTCCTTCAGATGTTGTAAACGGCTGAAGACTTGTTGTTAGTCTTCAGTAGTTATAAACTACTGAAGACCTAGTTTTCATCTTCAGACGTTGTAACAACTGAAGACTTGGTGTTAGCCTTCAGTAGTTGTGAACTACTGACATCAGTAGTTGTGAACTACTGAAATCAGTAGTTGTGAACTACTGACATCAGTAGTTGTGAACTACTGAAGACATGGTATTGCTTCAGTTGTTGGAAACAACTGAAGACTTGGTGTTAGTCATCAGTAGTTGTGAAACTACTGAGGATATGGTTTTGTCCTTCAGTTGTTTGGTTATGAAACAGCAGCTGTTGGCATCAGCTAAAGAGTAAAATTACTCATCAGCTGTTTCCGTCAAATCAGTTGTTTCATGTTGACCTCCATATTTACTCATCAGCTCTTTGCTGACTTTCAGATATTTCATTGACCTTTCAGCTCTTATGAGTATTTATGCCTTCAGCTCTTGTGATCAGATGTTCACATGTGCTGATGAAATACCCTTTAGAGCTGGTGAACAAATTGTATTCAGTACTTGTGTAAGATTACACATCAGTACTTGTGAACAAAATTTGTTCTTCAGTACTTATTTGGTTGAAAATAATACATCAGTAGTTGTAATCCACCTCACTACATCAGTTGTTTTCAACAAATAATGTACATCAGTATTTTGAAGCAGTTTGGTCTTCAGTAGTTGTGAAAATACTGAAGAGTCAATTACTCATCAGTACTGATATTTGACCTTTGTACACTAATGCTCATCAGTATCTGTGAACTGATAGCAAAAGTATGGGTCAAATTATTCTAGCTGCAGCATACCAAGCCTTAGTACCAGGTTTTGAAATGTGGCACTATCTAAAGGCTTAGTAAATATATCTACAAGTTCATCAGAACTAGGCGCAAACTTTGGATCAATCAGACCTTTTTCATAGCAATCTCTGATAAAATGATGTCTGATCTCTATATGTTTAGTCCTAGAGTGCTGGACTGGATTTTTAACAATACAAAGAGCTGAAGCACTATCCATTAGTAATGGAGTCTTAGTCTCAGTAATGCCATAATCCAGGAGTAGGTTCTGAAGCCAGAGTATCTGAGATGTACAACTTGCAGCAGCAATGTACTCAGCTTCAGCAGTGGATGTAGCAATTGATGTTTGTTTCTTACTCTGCCAAGAACCTAAACAATTGCCTAGGAATTGGCAACCACCAGAAGTGGATTTTCTGGTGACTTTGCATCCTGCATAGTCACTATCAGAGAAAGCAACTAATTTGCAAGAATGCCCAGTTGAATACCAAAGACCTAGTGATTGGGTACCTTGCAGATATCTAAAGATCCTTTTGACTGCAATCAAATGGTATTCTTTAGGTGCAGCCTGAAATCTAGCACATACATCTGTAAAGGGTTTCATCAACCGCTTTACCTTTCTGATCTACATCTAGTTGTGTGATGCTACTCATGGGAGTAGAACAGGGTTTGCAGGTTTGCAAATCAAACTTATTCAACAACTCTTTGGAGTATTTGGACTGATGGATGAAGATTCCATCATCCTGTTGTTTGATTTGCAAACCTAGAAAGAACTGTAATTCTCCCATAGCTCTCATTTCAAACCTTAGCTTCATGAGCTTTGTAAATTCATCACACAAGTTTAGATCAGAGGATGCAAAGATGATGTCATCTACAAAATTTAAACAAGGAGCTTATGTTGTCCCACAGTCTTGATGAATAAGGTTTTATCAATGGTGCCTCTAGTGAACTTATTCTCTAAAAGAAAAGTTGATAGTGTCTCATACCAAGCTCTAGGAGCTTGCTTCAGCCCATAAAGAGCCTTATCAAGCTTGTACACCCAATCAGGATGTTTATTGTCCTCAAAGCCTGGTGGTTGACACACATAAACTTCTTCTTTTATTTTTCCATATAAGAAGGCACTTTTGACATCCATTTGATAAACCTTAAGACTGTGAAAAGCAGCATAAGCTAAGAATAGTCTGATTGCTTCCAGTCTGGCCACAGGGGCAAAGGACTCATCATAATCGATGCCTTCCTCTTGTGCAAACCCCTGGACAACCAGCCTGGCCTTGTTCTTGATGATTTGGCCCTTCTCATCTGTTTTGTTCCTAAATACCCATTTGGTGCCTATTGCACACTTACCTTGGGGTAAAGGAACAAGCTCCCACACTTGCTGTTTCTTCAACTGAAGAAGATCAAGCTGCATAGCTTCCACCCATCCATTGTCTCTTAGAGCAACATGATAGTTCTTTGGCTCTTGCTGACTGATGAAGAGAGCATAGAAGCAGAAATTGGACAATTGATTCCTGGTTGAAACTCCAGCATTGATATCACTAATGATTTGAGATGTGGGGTGATTCTTCAGCTCTTGATAAACTATAATATCTGTGCAAGTGTTTGTAGACCCATCAGCAGCAACAGATGGTGATGGAGATTCCTGAAACCATGTGGAGGATGGCAGCTCAAACGAAGTAGAGCAAGCAGAAATCTCATCAGCATTAGTTGTGGATGGAGCTGCTGAGGCTACAGGAGCATCAGGTTTAGTGAACTCAGGGAGGTTGTCACTGAACCTGAAGAGGTGAGTACTGACTTCATTATCATCAGTACCACCAGGTGGAGAACTGTTGACAGGCTCAACAGCTGGAGGTTGATAAGGAACATATTGCAGTATGTCCAAATCAAACAACTCCACAGGGTTTTGTTGAATCTTATCCTTTGGAGATTCATTAAACTTAACATGCAGAGTTTCTTCAACTGTCTTTGTCCTACAGTTGAAGACTCTATATGCTTTGCAAGTTGATGAATAACCAACAAAATACCCTGCATCCACCTTACTAGCAAACTTCTGGAGTGGGTCGCTAGTGTTGAGAATAAAACATGGACACCCAAAGGCTCTAAAGAATGAAATTAGAGGGGCCAAATGATGAAGAACTTCATAAGGAGTCTTCATCAACCTCTTATTCACTAAAGCTCTATTTTGTACATAGCAAGCTGTATTGACAGCTTCAGCCCAAAAGGTCAGTGGCAGCCCTGAGTCAGCCAACATTGTCCTTGCAGCTTCGATGAGAGTCATGTTCTTTCTCTCCACCACTCCATTCTGCTAAGGAGTTCTAGGAATACTAAACCGCCTTTTAATTCCCTTGGACAGGTAGAAGTCTTCAAGTGTGTGGTTTCTAAACTCTGTTCCATTGTCACCCCTCACACACTTGACCTGCAGGGAATACTGCTTTTCTACAAATAACACAAAGTTCATGATAGTCTTGGCTACTTCATCCTTAGAGTGCAAGAAGAAAGTCCATACAAACCTGGAATAATCATCCACAATTACCAGACAGTATTTCTTCTTTGCCATGCTCATCACTCTTCTTTGCCATGCTCATCACTCTGATAGGACCAAAGAGATCCATGTGCCGGAGCTGCAAGCAGGCAGTGGACTTTGGTTCTTCTATTGAAGGGAATGAAACTTTGTGTTGTTTTCCTTTTAAACAAGCAGTGCAGTCATCTTCACACTTGAACTCTTTCAAAGGCAATCCTCTTACTAAACCATGACTTATCAGCTGATTCATGTTTTTGAAATTAACATGCCCCAGCCTTCTATGCCATAGAGTAGATTCTTGAGGAGAGGCCTTGGAGAATAGGCAAGGATGGCCTTTTAGATCTATCTTTTTGGAAAGATCTAAGGCATACATTCTTCCTGTCCTGTTGGCCTTCAGGTTAGTGTATTCATCCAACACCTTGTCAATCAAACTTAGAATTTTGGATGACAGAATCTGACAGTTCTTGCTTGTGAAAAGGGCTACATGGCCTTTATCACACATTTGACTGACACTCAAGAGGTTGTACTTGAGATTCTCCACATGGTCAACATCATCAAACCTTATTTCCTCATTGGAAACAAAGCCTTTTCCGATGATGTAACCCTTTGCATCATTGCCAAAGGAGACAAATCCCTTCTTTCCTTGAGAGTAGTCATTAAGAAGGGAGCTGCTTCCTGTCATGTGCATAGATCCTCCACTGTCTACATACCAGATGCTTCTTTGGCATGTTGAAGAACCCTGCAATCATAACCACATGTTAGTTAGTTTTAGAGACCCAAACCTGTTTGGTTTTGGGTCTGTTCTCAACTACAGGTGCAACAGTAACAGGTGTGTTATGTGTAACAGCCTGAGGTAAAGGAGATGGTACAGAAGAGGAACCCTTTATCTTGGACTTCCTTTTCTGTGGTTTCAACACAGGAGAATCTAAATGGTTGACTCTTCCCATTAGATGCTGAACCATCATCACCAGTTGTGTCTGACTTTGTGATAAAGCCTTCAGCTCTTCAGACACATTGGGATTTGCTGATGATGGATTCCTATGTTGCACCATCTTCTTTTGAGCAACCTCAGCTGTTTCCTGAGTAACCCCTACCTTCTTTTTATAGCTTTGGGCTTAGGGATTTCAGGCTTTGACATTGCTAGTACAAACTTGGTTTCAAACTCATTCTTCATTTTAGTTATGTCCTCATTAATTTTCTCCTTTTGTTTGAGTTTGGAACCCCTTTTGTACCAGCAATCATCAGTAAGATGATTGAACAAGCCACATACTTCACATGGCTTCTTCTTCATCTTATGTTGATCATCAACTGAAGAAGATGAAACTGCTGAAGACTTGTTCTTCAGCTGTTTGTTATCAGTACTAGCAGTTTTCTTCCCTTTAGTACCTGCTTTCCTGACTTCTTCTTTAGTTGTCTTCAAACCTTTTCTACTGTTAGTTTTCTTCTCTTTAGTTCTAACAGTAGTTGAGGTTTGAACTTCAGATGTTGTCACTTGCTCTCCAGTACTTTCAGTACTTCTAGAGACAACACCTGAGTTGATCAACCTTTTGATCATGTGACAGTCAGCATTTGAACCATCAGCTGTTGTAGCATTGGCTGATTGGTTTTGGCAGGAGTTAATGCTGACTTCTCTCTCTGATGATGCTGAATCAGAAAGTAGGTCACATGATGAGAAAGATTGGTTATTGCTTTCTCTATCAGATTCAACTTCTGCTCTTGAAGTAAAATCTGTTGGAGGAGCAGTGTGATTATAACCAATGCCAAACTTCACATTGGAAGCTGATTTCTTGCTAAGAAGCATTTCACAACCCTTGCATGATTTCACCCATCGATCACACTCAACTTGGGTGGTTGCAAGAGTTTCCTTGAGGTCTCTGTACTTCTCTAGAAGTACATCTTCCCTAGCTTTATCATCTTTGATTTGGCATTTAAGTTTGTAAATCTCATCATTTTTCTCATTTAGTACAACCTCAAATTCAGCTTTCTTTTTGGAAATTGTGTGCTCTAGCTCAAGATTTTTATCTATTAAAGCTACATTTGCTTCTCTAATAGAAGCAAATGCTGCTATGCATGATTCAGAACACAGCTTGGCTTTGGCCTCAGAGGATACCTGCGATGAGGCATTGGATGATGACCCCTCAGCAGATTCAAGGGCCATCAGAGCAAGATTTCCAAATGGATTATCACCACCATGTTGACCAGCACCTTGGAGTAGTTGTTCCTGACCAGATAGATCATCTGGCAGACTACTCCAGTCAACAACTCCTGGGGTGAAGAAGCTGTGTTGTTGAGGTTGTGTTTGATGATGAGATTGGGAAGATTGAGGCTCAGGAAGAGCATGTGGTGGTTGAGCAGAAGGTGCTTGAGATTGACTGGACTGAGGCACATAGTAGCAGGGGTATGGGTATGGCATATGACCCTGAGGCACAAAATAGGCAGGTGATGCCTGTGCTTGTGATGGATGGCCAGAACTGGAGGAATGTTGCCCTCTGTGCTGTGAGCTATTGCTTGGAAAAGTCACAAAGGGTGCAGAGGAGTTAGATCCAGATGATCTACACTCTCTAGCAAAGTGTCCAAGCCTTTGGCACTTGTGACACCTCAACTTGCTCTTGTCAAAACCAACTTTGGTTTTGCCAGAGAGACCAGGGAATTTCCTGCCAGTTCTCTTGTAGAATTTTTGAGATCGGATATTTATCATTGCCATTTGGTTCAAAATATCCATCTCCTCCAGATCATCATCTGGAATGCCCTTCAAGTCTTCCATCAAAAAGCACAGATTTTCACTGCTACCTCCTGAACTACTACTAACACCAACAAAAGTTTGTTCTGAGTTGGTAGAGAAATCAATATGCTCATCATAAGAACTTTCTGATGCAGCATATTTTGACTCCTGACTTATCAAGGCAGCATTGCCTTGGACAAAGTCATCAGCGAGCTTGCCAGAGGTGGACAACTTCCTCTTTTGCTCTATCTCTCTCTCAAATGTGAGCGGTTTCCCATGAAGTTGGGTGAGAGATAGAGTATCCAGATTTGCACTGGAGCGTAGGACAATGGTATAAGTGTCCCATCTCTCAGGCAGTGATGTGAGGAACCTGTTGTTCATCTGGCTGTTGGAGTACTCTTGTTTGACCATCTTCAACTCAGAAATCAAACAAGAGAACCTCTCAAACTGCTGAGTCAGAGTCTCACCCTTCCTATGAGAGAATGTCTCATATTGTTGGGCGAGGATTTCCCTATTATTTGCTAAGACCGAATCGGTTCCTCCAAATTGTTCCTTCAGAGCAACCCATAGGTCATGAGCAGTTTCATGATGCAAAAGCCCTGAATAAATCTCATTTGGAATATCCATGGCTAAAATTCCATGGGCTCTAGCATCAATTTCGAACAGCTTAAGATCTTCATCCGAATATTGTTTAGGTTTCTTCGGAACCTGTTCATTAGATTCAGGGACGCTCACCATAGGCTTGTATGGTCCATGCACCACTGACTTCCAACAACCAGCACTGTTGACAGACAGGTGGTGAAGCATACGACGTTGCCATATGTTATACTCATTCCTCACAAGCATCGGAGGCTTGGTTGAGGAACCAGTATTGTGAGGATCGTTCGTTGGTGTAGTCATCTCAGATTTTAGTCAAAAACAAGTTTAAGCAAAACAAATGTAGCTCGAAACCACCAGAGAACCTCAAGTTTATGGCCAGAAACAGCAGAATCTTACTCTCTATAGCTAATTCTTGCAAATTGCTAATTCGATCAAATGTAGAGATCAAAAGAGCAGTTTCAAATGATCAATAGTGAAATTGATCAATGATTAACCCGCTCTGATACCATTTGACAGGATCTCAGCCTCTAGTTTGATCAATCAGATTATGTTTGCAGCGGAGTTAGCACATTAATTAGCGATTACAGCAAGAACACAAAAGATTTTGCAAGTAAAAGTACAAACACAGAGAGAGAGAGAGAAAAGATTTGCAAAAGATGTTTTCTATAACTTCACACGTTTCGGCACCTAATACAGCATGGTTCACCATCCTTTTATAGACGGCAAAGGATGGATGATGATGTCACTTAACAGTGACATCAACCGATTATTATACTAACAGCTGATAGAACATAAAACTACTGAAGATGTCAACATCTGACATCTTCTTACAAAAGTTGTCTACTATTACAAGTACTGAAAAAGGAAACTACTGAAAGTCTACAATGACTGAAGAACAAACTCTTCAGTCGTTTATAACTACTGAACTATAACAGCTGAAGAACAAGCTCTTCAGCTGTTGTAAAAACTACTGAAAAGATAAACAAAACTACTGAAAGAGAAAAACCATCACAACAACTGAAGAAGACTTCTTCAGCTGTTGTGACAAACTCTGAAGCTTCAGCACTTGTTCTTCAGACTTGGGCTTCAGATGATGTATCAGCTGATGACTTTAGTAGATGTCATCAGCTGATGTCTTCAGTCTTTGTCTTCAGACTTTGTCATCAGTAGATGATCTTCAGTTCTTCAGTTCAACTTTTGATCGTCAGCACTTGTCTTCAGTACTTGAAGTCTTTAGTACTTGTATGATTCAGTACTTCAAACTTCAGTACTTATCTTCAGAACTTTAGGATCTTCAGCTGTTGTACTTCAGATCTTTGATCTTCAGACTTTGATTCTTCAGACTTTGTCCAACTGCTGATGAAGGTCTTCAGCAGTTGTTGTGATGTCATGTGGGACTTAGGGGTTTTCCTGATCTTGGCTCATTGGTTCTTTTGGTCCAACACACAATATGAGCAGAGGAGCAATCTCAAGAAAACTGGATTGCAAGTGAAACCGAGAAACCTTTGAATTCTTGGTGTGCTAAAATCACGGTTATGGTGGTGGGGGTTGGCTGACGATGGTGGCTGTCGGAGGGCTGTGCCGGCAGCGATGGTGATTGGAGGTCGGGGGTGGGGGTGTGGAGGTTTGGAGTGGCTGGTGAGAGTGTGGGGTGTGGGGGTCGGCGGTGGTGATTTGGAGTGACCGGTGGTGGGGATTTTGAAAAAGGGTGGAGGGTTGGGGAAGAAATGAGCCCGATTTGGTTTTAAAATGGTTCGGGGGCATTTTGGCGCGTCGCCAAAGCCCCTTCACCGTTTTAGCGTGGCGCCAAGATCATAAATTCAAGAAAGATAGAAAGGTCTGGTGGATTTTGGTGCTTTGCCAAAATACCTACCTCATCTTAGCGTGGCGCCAAGATTAAAAATTGCAGAAAGTTTTACCACGTTTCATGCCTTAGAAAAATTTTCATTCACAATTATTCTTAACCACTCTCTTAAAAAAAATTCCAACTACACAAGTATAAAAGCATACATACCTGGAACTTGAGATGTGTTTCTTCACCACGTGAGGTAATAAATTACGGCAAAAACAAATCAAACAAGCACGCAAACCGAAAAACAAACAAGAATGAAAAATAACAAAAAACTAGCAATACAAACTCTACACTCGACTGTTACCTCGAGAATTCTAAACACTCATCTTAGGAGGAATGTCGAGAGGAGTTTCCTCCGTCTTGCTCGGATCTAACGGCCCTCTGATGTAGTGTTTGAGTCTATGACCTTTCACCTTCCAGATATTTCCATCCACATCGTTTTGCAGCTCAATCGTACCGTATGGAAACACTTGTTTGACTGTACACGGTCCTGTCCACTTTGATTTGAGTTTTCCACTAAACAACTTCAAACGAGAGTTGTAAAGCAAAACCTTGTTGCCTTCCTTGAACTCTTTCATACCTTTCAACAGTCTGTCATGCATCGCCTTCGTCTTTTTCTTGATGCTCCATGATCTTGCATAAGCCGCATCCCGAAGTTCCTCTAATTCATGAATTTGAAAGAACCTTTTTCTAGCTGCTTCGGTGAGATCAAGGTTTACCGCCCTAAGAGCCCAAAGTGCACGATGTTCTAGCTCGACTGGGAGATGACACGCCTTACCATAAACAATCATGAATGGTGTGGTCCGTAATGGTGTTTTGTAGGCAGTTCTAAACGCCCACAGTGCATCATCGAGCTTTTCAGACCAGTCTTTCCGACTTTTTCCCACTGTTTTTTCAAGAATTCGCTTAACTCATCGATTTGCATTCTCCACTTGACCGCTTGTTTGTGGATGGTAAGCGGTGGATAAGCGATGAGTGACTCCGTAGCGTGCTAGTGACTTTTCCATGACGGAATTACAGAAGTGCGTGCCACGGTCACTTATGAGTGCTTTGGGAGTACCGAATCGAGTGAATAACTTCTTCAAAAATCTCACCACTAGTCGGGCATCGTTAGTGGGTAGAGCTTGGGCCTCTACCCACTTTGAGCCATAATCAATAGCCACGAGAATGTACCGGTTCCCTTTCGAAACAGGGAATGGTCCCATGAAATCAATACCCCACAGGTCGAAGACTTCAAGAAATTGAATGGGGTTCTGAGGCATTTCATCCTTGGATGAGATATTCCCAGTGCGTTGACAGGCGTCACACTGTTTAACGAATTCAAGAGCATCCTTCACCACCGAAGGCCAATAAAAACCACAATCAAATACCTTTTGTGCGGTGGTGTGATGACCGTGATGGCCCCCGGTTAAACCCTCATGACAGTGCTTAAGAATGCTAACACCCTCCTCCCTACTCACACATCTCCTCAAAATTCTATCTCCACCTATCCGATATAGAAAGGATCGTCCGAGATATACCTATTTGCATCCCGGAAGAATTTCTTCTTCTGTTGGGTTGTCATTCCCTCTACTACCACTCCATGAGCAAGGTAATTTGCCAGATCAGAGTACCATGGCATACCTTGCTTCTCCGCTTCTATGAAATCAACAGATTCGTGAGGGAATGTGTCTCCAATCGCTTCCTCACGAATTTCCTCTCGATGTGGATCCTCTAATCTAGAGAGATGATCAGTCGCAGTGTTCTCTGCCCCTCTCTTATCTTTGATTTTAATGTCAAATTCAGAGAGCAAGAGAATCCATCGTATGAGACGAGGTTTTGCGTCTTTTGTGAAAAGAAATCGCAAAGCAGCATGATCAGTGAAAATGGTGGTTTTAGAGAGCACAAGATAGGAACGAAACTTATCGAAGGCAAAAACGACTGCTAAAAGTTCCTTCTCAGTGGTGGTGTAGTTCTCTTGAGCATCATCTAGAGTCTTACTGGCATAGTAGATTTGATGGAAATGTTTGTCACATCTCTGTCCTAAGACTGCCCCGACTACATAATCGCTGGCATCACACATAAGCTCGAATGGTAAGCTCCAGTCGGGGAAACAAAAATAGGAGCACTCACTAGGCGTTCTTTCAGAAACTCAAATGCTTTAAGACATTCCTCATCAAAGACAAAAGAAACATTCTTCTCAAGAAGGCGGGTCATGGGGCGAGTGATTTTGGAGAAATCCTTAATGAAACGCCTATAGAAGCCTGCATGACCAAGAAAACTGCGAACAGATTTGACACTGGTGGGCGGTGGAAGTTTACTAATGGTGTCAATTTTCGCTCTATCAACCTCAATACCATCTCTAGAGATCTTATGACCTAGCACTATCCCCTCAGTCACCATAAAGTGACACTTTTCCCAATTCAATATCAAATTTGTTTCTGTGCATCTTTTCAACATCCTCTCTAAGTTGAGCAAGCACTGGTCAAAGGAGCTACCGTAAACCGAAAAATCATCCATGAAAACCTCCATGGATGTCTCAATCATATCCTGAAAGATAGATACCATGCATCGCTGGAATGTAGCTGGAGCATTGCATAACCCAAATGGCATGCGGCGATATGCATAAGTGCCATAAGGTCATGTAAAGGTGGTCAATTCCTGATCATCCGGTGCAATGGGGATCTGGAGATACCCAGAAAAACCGTCTAGGAAACAGTAGAATTGTTGCCCCGCTAAACGCTCCAACATCTGATCAATGAATGGGAGAGGAAAATGGTCTTTTCTGGTGGCATCATTTAACCTTCGGTAATCGATGCAGACTCGCCACCCAGTGACCATACGAGTAGGGATGAGCTCGTTCTTCTCGTTTGTGACCACTGTCATCCCTCCCTTTTTAGGGACAACTTGAGTTGGGCTCACCCAGGGAGAATCAAAGATGGGGTAGATCAGGCCTGCATCCATGAGCTTCAAAACCTCCTTCTTCACTACTTCTTGCATGTTCGGGTTCAGGCGCCTTTGAGGTTGCACCACGGGTTTGTACACATCCTCCATGAGTATACGGTGGGTGCAATAGGCGGGGCTTATACCCTGAATGTCAGAGAGTCTCCAAGCAGTGGCCTGTTTGTGTGTTTTCAACACATCAATGAGCCTAGACTTCTCTTCCTCCGTCAGTTTGGATGAGATGATGACGGGCAAACTGGTACTCTCTCCTAAATAGGCATATTCTAGATGGGAAGGAAGAACCTTAAGCTCTAAAGGTGGTGGTGTCTCTAATGAAGGTTTCTTACTCTCCCTCTAACTTCACTAATCTCTAATGCCTCGAGAAACAAAGGGGCTTCCTCCTCAAATTCATATGGCTCCTCACTGTTCTCTCCAACTAAATCAACTCTGCATATGTAATTTAAACATCTGTCCACACCCGAGATGAAAGAATTTATGAAGTAAACAGAATTGCATGGGGCACTAAAGTCATCCTGACCTCCCGGATGATTCATGGACCTGATGATCTCAAAGGTGACATTTTCATCTCCTACGCTAAGAGTGATTTTACCATCAAAAACATCTATGACCGCCTTAGCGGTGCGCAAGAACGGGCGACCTAAGATGATGGGTACTCGCTAGTCAGCTTCCATGTCAAGGATCATAAAATCTATTGGGAAAAAAATTTATCTACTTTGACCAATAAGTTCTATACAATACCTCGAGGATATTTGATCGATCGATCAGCAAGGGATAATGTCATGTGTGTTGGGATAAGTTCACCTAGGTCTAGCTTTTGATAAAGAGAATATGGCATCAAATTGATGCTAGCACCTAGATCAGCCAACACGCGACTTTGCATGTCACTGCCAAAAACACATGGGATTGTGAAAACTCCCGGGTCTGTCAGTTTCTCGGGCAGTTTATTTAGAATTATTGCAGAGCATCCTACTGTTAAAGGAATGTTCGAGAGCTCTCCCAAATTATCCTTCTTTCTCAGAAGGTCTTTCAGAAATTTAGCATATTTAGGCATATGCTGGAGAGCCTCAATGAATGGGAGATTGATTTTCAGCTGTTTGAACATATCAAGAAAACGCCCATATTCCTTAGTGTATTTCTGATGCTTTAGATGAGCAGGATATGGGACATGACTGTGATTGATGATTGGGGAGGGCCTAACATCCCCAGACTTCTCTCCTACACTCGTCTCCTATTGGGCCTCACTGTTAGATGTTGTACTTGCTGGGTCTAGCCTAGATTGCATCCTACCAGGACAAGCCTCGAGTTCTATCTCCTCATCAACCGGTTCTTCTTCTTCTTCGTTAACCGGTGACTTACCTAACACTCCACCTCTACCGCTACGAGTGGTAACTGCTTTCTGTTGGGCGTTCGGGTTTAGTTGAGTGTTACCCGGGAACTGACCTGGGGGTCGTTCATCAAAACGCCTAACAATGTCACCAACGGAACGCTGAAGATCTAAAAACGCGGATTGTTGATTTTTCAGAAGGATATCGTGTTCTGAAAGAGTTTTCTGAGTGGCGGTATCCTTAGCAACTATCTGTGTCAACAAATCCTCTATCTTGCTCAAACTACTCCCACTATCACCACCCGAGCTACTCCCTGAATTCCTATTAGTGAACTGGCCCTGCCCCTGGTTATGATTTTGATTTGATTGGAAACCAGGGGGATTTCCAGAAGGACGCCAATTGTTTTGATTATTGTTGTTTCTCCACCCCGAATTAAAATTATTCCCAAATGAATTGGTTGGACCTCGGTTTGGACCTCCCATGAAATCTACTTGTTCCTGATGCAGCAAAGGACATTCTAAAGTGCCATGACCCCCCCGACACATTTCACACCTATTAACCTTAGCTTTTAACTCTTTCATCTCTCGTGTTAGGTTTTCCAAGGCAGCAGTCACATGAGTATTCAGGGTGACTTGGTGAACGCCTTGTGACGATGAAGGTGTACTCGATGTTGGAATGGAATTCCTACTAACGGACCGTTGCCCGTACTCCGGTTGAGCAAAGCTCTTAAACAGATCAAGGCATTCAGCTACACTCTTCTTCCCCATAAGGTGCCCTCCTGCAGAAGTATCAAAACGAGCCTTCGTTTCATAAGTGAGACCATTGTAGAATTTCTCTACAAGGGCCCAATCCGATAAACCATGCTGGGAGCATTTGCTAAGCAGGTTTTGGAACCGCTCCCAAGCAAGATAGTAAGGCTCATCTGGCTCCATACGAAATGAGTGGATCTGGTCACGGAGCCTGGATGCTTTGGCAGGTGGGAAATACTTGTTCAGAAACCCTTGGCGAAGGGCTGCCTAAGTAATGAAAGTCCCAGCAGGCTGCGAGTCAAGCCAAGTGGCGGCCCGTCCCGCCAGTGAGAAAGGAAACAACTGGAGAAAGATCGCATCATCATTAGCACCTTGAAGCTTGAAGGTACCACGGATGCGGGTCAGGCGTGCAATATGAGCAGGTGCATCCTCATCATCACGCCCATGGAATTTGCATGAATTGGTGATAGCAATCATGATGTAGGATGGGATTTGCCATGAGTTCTCATTATTAATTTGAGGACAAGTGATGGGAGAGTTTACCCCGGTGAACCCCTATGTGGATTGCTGGTGAATGGTCCTACGATCAGCCATTTGTGGAACAGTGGGTTTTGGACTAAGAGGTGGGGAAATAGGTGGTATGGATGTGTGTGAAGAAGATTGTGTGGAGGAATCAGAAAAGGACAAGCTTGAAAAGGAAGTACGGACCTTTTCTGTGAGATCCTCAAATCCAAGCTTCTCTGAAATCGGATGCTCTGGTGGCGGTCCTTGTGAGCGCAGATGCGGTTTGGGCATTCAACTGCAAGCAAAATAAGAATTGTAAGACAGAAAGAAAACCAAAAGGACTCAAATAGACATAAAAATAAAAAGACACAAAGCACAAATATAGCAAATAAATCCTATCAAATCTAATGTGCGCAATTACCAAATAGTCCCCGGCAACGGCGCCAAAAACTTGATGTGTAAAAAGTAGTTTAATTAAAATGATTAAAAATAACTCTAAAACAGACACCAAGTTAAACTCTAGACTTTCTAAAACTAAACTACTAACCGGCAAGTGAATCGGTCGACTCTAGTATAGCTAAGTAAGTCAGGATATCGAACCCATGAGACTCTATTAATTACGTAACTAGACTCGATTTAACTTATCTACTAACCTGAATTAATTATTTTATGTTTAAAGGGGGGAAATTTCTAACAGACTAAAGCAAAAGATCAAATAACTTTTTAACTAAAAATGTAAACAAAGAAAGAGATATAAACTGGTTCAAATGATGGTGAGAATACTACCTAGGTCAGATTTCTACATACGAGTGACCAGCTTCTCATCGGCAATGAAACTGTTACGGGACCGGGGTCTTAAAATGCTAAACTTAAGAGAAACCTAAGGACCCTCAACCCTTCTCGAGAAGAAACCTATGGAAACTCAACAAGCTGTTAAACTACCGGTTAACTGACATCCTTCACAGGATTCCAATATGATAACAAGGTGCCTAGATTGACGATCTACCTCACAGCATGAAAGTCTAAGGCAACTATGATTTCTGATTCAATTCGATACGCAAGGATGATAGGGAAACTAGGGGGATCTTTTCACAAAGGTCCTAATCCTAGCAATCTATCAAACTAGAAAAATCGACAACTTCGCACCTCACGGCTATTGAAATCGGTAGAACATCCAAAACAATTAATTACTTGATCACAACTCCTATGGATACCACGTCTAGCAACCATAAATTAATCAAACACAAAGTCATTGATCTAACATGAACCTATAACTGAATGACATTCAACAAGGTACATGTGGAGTTTATAATCAATCATTTAACCAATCAAGAATGCGCATACACATTGAATCATAGAAATCAAGTCTTTACTTTGAATATCAAACCACATACGAGTTCATACAACCGATTAAAGCAAGTCAAACTGTTAGGTATCAATCATAACCTAGGTAGTTCAATTGTTCTAGCTAGCAATCATCATCCAAACAGGGACAAAAGAGAAATCAAAAGTACGAAACATGGATAGGGAAAGACTAAACGAAAGAAAACTAAAAACCGAATGATTAACACCCGAGGTTCTTTGATTCTCTTGCTTGGATCTTGTTCTTGGCCTTCCAAATGCTCCAATGCCACACCCTCAAATTCCACGTGCAGAGTTTTACCGTGAGGCGTGCGAACAAACAAGGATCACAGTCAATAGTTACTCGGAACGACACTATATGCCACGTTTAAAATAAAACAAACCATAGTTCAAACTTTAAAAATCGTGCGGAAGCGTATAGTAAATAAAACAAACCCAAAACATGTAAAAGCATCGTGTGGCAAAACAAGTGCCAACCAAATATTTTAAACCATAAATAAAAGACGAGTAATTATGTTTGAAGTTTAAATCTCTAAAATGCATGCTGACTCGTGTAGTGCTCCTATGAGCAGTCTAGATTAACGACCTGAGAATAACATACTAAAAGTCAACACATGGTTGGTGAGTTCAAGAGTTTGCGTATAAACATAACAGTTTATCAATAGTGTATAAATAAGCATGTGCATTGTAATAGCTAGCTAGTCCATTAACAAATTGATATTAATACATAGTGATTTCGCAATTGAAGCTGACTGTGTTATGTTTGCCTCCCGTCACGACTTCACCATATCATGACGAATAATCATAGGACAAATTGCACCCGGTTGACCTCGAGTCACATAGGTGGGGCTCGTCAGACCCAGTAGTACTACCCAAGTTTCCCCGCTATCCAATATTAACAATTCGAAAGTGTGAGGACTTTATCATGGTAAACAGTACTATATTAATATCGTACACATCTTAAATATAAAAAGCATTGTAAAGTTACCAGTATGCTATCTCCCCCAAAAGAGATTAAGTAAAACAGTGGGGCATGAAGTCACCTGATACGCGTGATAGATATCTAAAGCTTAACTTGACAAGAACGAGTGGAAAGACAACCTTCAAAGGTTACCTAGAACACACAAGTACATAAGTACATGTACACACAACAATCCCAAGAGAAACCCTAAGTGTTCTACAAACAAAGAACTCAAGGTTCTATAAAAACAACATACATGTGACCTAGTTGACCCGTTTGACCCGTTGGTGACATTATGTGTTGTAAACCATTTAAACATATATAAGCATATAACGTACATGGTTAACATCCCAATACATTGCTTAAATCATCATACTATGCACATATCATACAAGTTATGTAAATTCTTAGCATCTAGCATACTCAGTGTGTTCATAACATAACTAGTGTATCATATAACAGGTCAGATCATGCATAACCTACTTAGATGACCTATAGCCATGATTTAGCACATACGGGTCAAAACAGATAATTTATCAAAAAGTCATCCATACTACTCAATTAACAGATTCTACCACTTTAAACATCCATAACAATCATTCTAGCATGATCATAAAACCATAAACAAGTCCAATTCTCGATATCCAAAGTTCGTGCACAATAAAGTTTCCCTTTTGGGAAAGTAATACCCAAAAGTGATTTAACATCCAATTCAACCATAATTCCAACTATTATATACCTAATCAAGTTCATAGAATTCATCCTAACATGCTAATCACTTCCAAAACATCCAAATTCCCAAACATCATACAAAAAGTTTCTACTTTTAGTAAGTCATGATCAACATCACAATTTCATGGATTTTCTTGCACAATTCAATTAAACTAACATCTAAGCATTACATCTAACATCTTAGAACATCAAATCATGAATTCTAAGAACAAAAGTTTCCTCTTATGGCAATGTATGAACTAAATGATCAAAACCCTAGATTTCTTGCAAAATCAACATCATTCAACATTCATACAACCTAACTAACATCATATAATCATCTAACAATCATCAATTCCATGTTATCATCATCAATTTTGAATTAGGGTTGCCTATAATCAAAGTTCATGATCAATCCACTAAAACATACCATTCATGCATAATTAACGTTAAACAACATGTAATCAATCCAACTAACATACTAACATCATCAAACAACATCAAATTCGACAATCAACATCCAATTTCGCATGGAACCTTCGGCCAACATGAA
This sequence comes from Flaveria linearis, assembly GCA_024085815.1. Classification (NCBI taxonomy): domain Eukaryota; kingdom Viridiplantae; phylum Streptophyta; class Magnoliopsida; order Asterales; family Asteraceae; genus Flaveria; species Flaveria linearis. The sequence goes on along the minus strand of CM044001.1, from coordinate 95,695,681 downwards.
AAAAGACTTCAAAACATGTAAAAATCTCACCTTTAACGTGTAATGGCTTGCAATTGATGTTCCTAACGTGTTGCAATACTTGGAATCGATCAACTCAAGGCACAATTTCTTGTTGGAGGCTGAAATTCGCAGGTTTGAGGGAGAGGGAGAGCAGGTCACGGTCGCATGAAGGAGTGGGGGCTAGGGTTATTTTTTTGTTTAGTTTAATTAGCCATATTTACACCTTTAACCCTTTTAACTTGTATTTTATAAAAATTCAGCTTTTAACTTCTTTTTAAAAGTGTTTTTAACCATCTAGCAAATATATAAACTAGTAACAACCATTATATATTTTATCTTTATAAAACACACAACATACGATTTAACACACGCGTTTTCGCGTTACGCGATAAAATTCCCGAATAGTCTTTAAATCGCGTAAAAACATAAACATTAAATAATAATCATCTTATCAACTAGGTTATTATTAAATTAACATTATTAATTATTTTTAAGTCACCAACGCCAAACGACAACTAGTGTGTGCTTACGACACGTGTATGCAAAACTTAACGGAGCTAACGGAGTTTGGTAACGGAAAATTACCGGATGTCACATTATCCTCATGTTGAAAGAATTTTCGTCCCGAAAATTGCGTTACATGGTGAAAGTTCCATCACACGGTGAGAGTGTTCCATCACTGGTCTACTGCATTGGCACACAGAAATAGAAATCGAGTGAGTTTTGGATGAGTTGTCACATCATCACCATGTTGAAAGAAATTTTGTCCCGAAATTTAAATCAATATCGTTGTCTGCAGGCATCGTCTAGAACAGTTGAGGGTACTTAAGCTTCATTTGATCCTCACGTTCCCACGTGAATTCTGGTCCACGCCGCAGGTTCCAACGAACTTTGACTATAGGTATTTTGCTCTGCTTAAGGGTTTTCACCTCACGATCCATCACCTCGACTGGTTCTTCGATAACGCGTAATTGTTCATCCACTTGAACATCTTCTAGTGGTACAATTAGTGTTTCGTCAGACAGGCACTTCTTCAGGTTTGAAACGTGAAATACATTGTGGACTCCACTCAATGAATCGGGTAAAGCTAGTCGATAGGCCACTGGACCTATCCTTTCCAATATTTCAAATGGTCCAACATACCTCGGATTTAGCTTTCCTCGCTTGCCAAACCGAACTACGCCTTTCCACGGTGAGACTTTCAATAACACTTTGTCGCCAATTTGGAATTCTAGAGGTTTCCGTCTCTTGTCAGCATAACTTTTCTGTCTATCTCGCGCTGCTGCCATACGGTTCCGTATCTGCACGATCTTCTCAGTTGTTTCATGTATTAGCTCGGGACCGGTTAGTTGACTATCACCAATTTCAGCCCAGCAAACCGGTGATCGACACTTTCTTCCATACAAAGCCTCAAAAGGTGCTGCCGTATGCTAGTGTGATAACTGTTATTATAGGAAAATTCCACCAAAGGTAGGTGAACTTCCCAGTTGTTCCCGAAATCAATCACACAAGCACGTAGCATATCCTCCAAAGTCTGTATGGTACGCTCACTCTGTCCGTCGGTTTGTGGATGATAAGCAGTACTCATATCCAATCGTGTACCCAGGGATTTCTGCAGTGACTGCCAGAAGTGTGACGTGAAGCGAGCATCGTGATCAGAGATAATTGAGATTGGTACGCCGTGTCTCAAAACGATCTCCTTAAGATACAATCGGGTTAGCTTCTCCATCTTATCCATTTCCTTAATTGCAAGGAAGTGAGCGGACTTGGTCAACCGATCCACAATAACCCAGATTGTGTCACAACCAGTATTAGTCCGGGGTAGTTTAGTGATAAAATCCATGGAAATTTGTTCCCATTTCCACATCGGTATCTCGGGTTGCTATAACAGTCCGAATGGTTTTTGGTATTCCACCTTTACCTTCGAATAGGTCAAACACTTGCTCACATATGTTGGTATGTCTGCCTTCATGTTAGGCCACCAATAGTGCACCTTTAGATCATGATACATCTTTTCAGATCCAGGATGTATAGAGTATTTAGACTTGTGTGCCTCGCTCATAACCAAATCCCTCAGATTTCCATGAACAGGCACCCAAAGTCTATCCATGAAGTACCGAATTCCATCCTCTTTCTCTACCAATTGTTTATCCATTCCCCGTAATGACTCAGAACCAATGTTTTCCTTTTTCAATGCTTCTATTTGTGCTTCCTTAACTTGTTCAGGCAAATGGGTACTGATCGTGAGTTGCAAGGCTCGCACCCGCCTGGGTTTAACTGTTTCTTTTCGGCTTAAGGCATCGGCAACTACTTTCGCCTTTCCAGGATGGTACTTGATAGCGTAATAATAATCGTTCAGAAGTTCCACCCAACGTCGTTGCCTCACATTCAACTCTTTTTGCTCAAAGATATGTTGAAGACTCTTGTGATCGGTGTAGATAGTTTATTTGGTACCGTACAAGTAATGTCTCCAAATATTTAAGGCAAAAACTACTGCACCCAACTCCAGATCATGGGTAGTATAATTCTTCTCGTGAACCTTTAGTTGTCTAGAGGCGTAGGCTATCACCTTATCGCGCTGCATTAGAACACAACCCAATCCTTGAATGGATGCGTCGCAATACACCACGAAATCATCTGTCCCCTCTGGCAGTGCCAATATCGGTGCACTATAGAGTTTCTGTTTTAATAGCTGAAAAGCCGCCTCTTCACTTTCTCCCCATTTGTATGTCGTTCCTTTGTGGGTCAAAGCGGTGAGAGGTTGTGCAATCTTAGAAAATCCCTCTATGAATCGTCGGTAATACCCCGCTAATCCCAGAAATTGTCGTATCTCACTCGGTGTTTTAGGTATAGCCCAATTCTTTATTGCCATAATCTTGGCAGGATCAACATGTATACCCTTCTCATTAACAATATGACCTAGAAATTGCACTTCGCGTATCCAAAAGTCACACTTAGAGAATTTGGCGTACAGTAGCTCATTTTTCAATAATTTCAAAATTAATCGTAGATGCTCTTCATGGTCCTCCTTGGTCTTAGAGTATATCAGTATGTCATCGATAAACACAATGACAAATTGGTCGAGATAGGGTTTGCACACCGATTCATGAGATCCATGAACACCGCAGGTGCATTAGTCAACCCAAAAGGCATGACCAAGAACTCGTAATGACCATAACGAGTATGGAATGCAGTCTTGGAGATGTGCTCCTCACGGACTCTGAGTTGATGATAACCAGACCTCAAGTCGATCTTCGAATAATAGCTGGATCCCTGAAGCTGATCAAATAAGTCGTCGATGCGAGGTAAAGGGTATCGGTTCTTGACTGTGACTTTGTTTAACTCTCTATAATCGATTCACATTCGGAACGTGCCATCCTTTTTCTTTACAAAGAGAACAGGGGCTCCCCAAGGTGATGTGCTAGGTCGAATAAAGCCCTTATCTAAAAGCTCCTGAAGTTGTGATGACAACTCCTGTAGTTCGTTCGGTGCTAATCGATAAGGTGCTCTAGCAATCGGGGCTGCACCGGGAGTCAGTTCAGTTTGAAATTCCACTTGACGATGAGGTGGTAATCCAGGAAGATCCTCTGGAAACACCTCAGGAAATCTCGTACAACGGGTATGTCTTCCATTCGCCTTTCCTCCGGTTGTTTATCGGTGACGAGTGCCAGAATAGCCAAGCGACCTTTTCGCAGTAACTTCTGTGCTTTCATGTAGGAGATAATGCCCATCACTGCACCACTCCTATCGCCTCGGACTGTGAGAATTTCATCACCAACAGGAATTCGTATGATCTTCTCGTGACATATGACTTCCGCTTGCTTATTTGAGAGCCAATCCATGCCTACCACAACGTCGAAACTTCCTAGTGTAACAGGCATAAGATCTATAGTGAAAGTATGACCAGCGAGTTCTATCTTACAATCTCTAAGGATGTGTGTCACATGGATCTGTTTAACGTCAGCCAATTCTACAGTATATTTGGATTCTAAGGCTGAAGGGGTATCAATTAGGAGACTACAGAACTTTAAGGATATGAAACTCCTATCAGCTCCAGTATCAAACAGTACTGTAGCGAAACATCCATTAACAGAAAACCTACCAGTAACAGTAGTAGGGTCATTTAGAGCCTCACCTGACCCAATGACGAAGGCTCTCCCCTTGGCTCCATTATTATTACCACCGTTACCATTGTCGTTCCCATCTTGTTGTTGTTACCTTGGTTGTTGTTGTTTTGGCCATTGCCATTACCGTTCTTCCTCAACTGTGGGCAGTTTCGCTTGTAGTGCCCCTCCTTTCCGCACTCGAAACAACCCTTTGGAGTCTCCTGAGGTTGCTGTGGTTTTCTAACCATCTCACCACGACAATCCTTAGCCAAGTGTCCCATTTTACCACACCGCTGACACTTGTAATTGTCACATCTTCCAACGTGATGATAGTTGCACCGCGTGCACATCGGCTGTTTACCACCATAGCCGCTCGGTCCTTGATTGTGCGAGGTTGACTGGTTGAAAGTACGATGGTTGTCAAACCTTCGTTGTTGCTGCTGTGGTTGTTGTTGTTGAGATTGGTGTTGACCACCGGATGATGATGCTCTATTGTTGTTGTTGGTGTTGGTGTTGTTAGAGGCATCCCACTTCTTCTTGTTGTCGGGCACGCCCGCCGCAGCGCCCCGTTTCGGCAACCGTCCTTATTCCACAGCTTCATCAGTCAATTTGTGGGCTAGGCGGATAGCTTGTTGTATAGTGGCGGGGTTAGAGGAAGTCACCATGTTCCTAATTTCGGGCACCAATCCCTGGATGTAATGTTCCACTCGTTTGTCCATCTCATTCACCATTCCAGGACATAGTGTGGCCAGCTCGTGAGTTCTTGTTGTACAGGCCTCGATCACGGAACCTTGCATTTTCAACTGCCAAAATTCCATCTCCAACTTTTGAACTTCGCTTCGAGGACAGTATTCCTCGATCATCATATCTTTAAATTCATTCCACGGGTGATCATTTGCCATGGCTTGCCCTAGCATCTGCCCCTGAGCGTTCCACCAGTACAATGCAGCACCATCCAGCTTTCCCGTAGCGTATTTCACCTGGTCAGCAGGTGGACAGTTGCACTTTGAGAAAACGGACTCCGTCTTCTCAAACCACCTTACCAACCCTACAGCTCCCTCGGTTCCACTGTAGGTGTGAGACTTGCAGTCCATGAAGGACTTGTAGGTACATGCTGGCGGTCCTGCTTTAACATGATAAATATTGATCAGATGTCTTATTCGATTAACTATAGGATTTGACAAAATTTTTCCATTATCGTTTACCTGCGGCTTGTCCTACTTGAGCAGCAGCTAACGCTGCCTGGACTTGTGCATTTATTAGGGCAGCCAGTTCCGCGGGGGTCATATTTATGGTACCGGTGCCTTGGTCACCAGTACCTTGGGCACCGGCACCTTGGTCACCGGCACCTAGTCCGCGCCCGCGCCCGCGTCCTCGACCACGTCCACGTCCACGTCCTCGGGCGTCCATTATTCACTTTACATTCACAACACAATAATAAGTAATGAATCAATCGAACAAAAACCGTTATTTGATGTTACTCATTGAAGTATAGTAAACAATAAGAAAGTAATGAATCATCACCACCACAACATTTATAACAAAAATAATAACCAAAGCTAAATAAATTTGCATATGAGTCACAAATTATTTATCAATGTCAAAATTTGAGTTTGTTGTTCGGGTGGAGAAACAACTCTTCCCATATAGGTTCCAAAATAAAGAAACACTACATAGTCCAAGTCGTTTAAAAGAAAGAGAATAGAATCAATCAACTATATCGGAACCGTCACTATCATCATCCATCTCTACAGGTTCTTCCTTAGGTTCTCCCTTAGGTTCCTCTTCTGGTTCCTCCTCTGGTTCCTCCTCCTCCTCGGTTGCCTCCACAGGAGCAGGAGCTACGGTGCGCCGCCAATTGAGCTTCTAATGCAGCAATCCTGTTTTCGGCTGTTTCATCGCACTGCTCTTGTGCGGTCATGCGTCCACTCAGCGTCTGGTAATCATCCCACATTTGGTAACACCCTTTCAAGGTCTTACCATGATGCTCCTCGAGTGCATCTAGCTGGTGTTGTAACGTGTACACCTCATGATGTAGTGTACAGACATCGCTCGTGAATCGCCGGACCCGGCGTTGCTCCGTGTCCAGTGCTGCTACCAATGCAGCAATAACCTGCTCGTTGGACTGCACCATCCGCGGAAGTGTAGGTAGTGGTTGTTCAGTGCTAGTCCTAGTTCGGGGTCTTGATGTAGGCGCACGTTCCCTGTACATAAGGTGATCCACAAACTCAGGGTAGAAACTACAGTCTCGTGGAGGGTCACATTCGGGTGGCACAAATGGTTGATCCCAGTCGAACTCACCTCATGGATAGTCCAAACGAGGCCAGTCCCGTCCATTGTCAGGTACCGGTCCAGGAGGTGGAGACTCGGGTCGTGTGAGTGATGCTGGTCGCTTACCATGTGCTCTCGAGGACGATGTCATGCTGCAGAGCGTGTGTTGTGTATGCCAATGAGTATACCGTAGAAAAATTAGGAACAAGTAACTAACTAACTGTGTGCGGTTATAGTCTAGTGTGTATGCAACCTAGTTCTCTATAACCAATGACTCTGATACCAATCTGTCACACCCTCAAATTCCACGTGCGGAGTTTTACCGCGAGGCGTGCGAACAAACCAGGATCACAGTCAATAGGTACTCAGAATGACACTATATGCCACGTTTAAAATAAAACAAACCATAGTTCAAACTTTAAAAATCGTGCAAAAGCGTATAGTAAATAAAACAAACCCAAAACATGTAAAAGTATCGTGTGGCAAAACAAGTGCCAACCAAATATTTTAAACCATAAATAAAAGACGAGTAATTATGTTTGAAGTTTAAATCTCTAAAATGCATGCTGACTCGTGTAGTGCTCCTATCAGCAGTCCAGATTAACGACCTGAGAATAGCATACTAAAAGTCAACACATGGTTGGTGAGTTCAAGAGTTTGCGTATAAACATAACAGTTTATCAATAGTGTATAAATAAGCATGTGCATTGTAATAGCTAGCTAGTCCATTAACAAATTGATATTAATACATAGTGATTTCGCAATTGAAGCTGACTGTGTTTTGTTTGCCTCCCGTCACGACTTCACCATATCGTGACGAATAATCATAGGACAAATTGCACCCGGTTGACCTCGAGTCACACAGGTGGGGCTCGTCAGACCCAGTAGTACTACCCAAGTTTCCCCGCTATCCAATATTAACAATTCGAAAGTGTGAGGACTTTATCATGGTAAACAGCACTATATTAATATCGTACACATCTTAAATATAAAAAGCGTTGTAAAGTTACCAGTATGCTATCTCCCCCAAAAGAGATTAAGTAAAACAGTGGGGCATGAACTCACCTGATACGCGTGATAGATATCTAAAGCTTAACTTGACAAGAACGAGTGGAAAGACAACCTTCAAAGGTTACCTAGAACACACAAGTACATAAGTACATGTACACACAACAATCCCAAGAGAAACCCTAAGTGTTCTACAAACAAAGAACTCAAGGTTCTATAAAAACAACATACATGTGACCTAGTTGACCCGTTTGACCCGTTGGTGACATTATGTGTTGTAAACCATTTAAACATATATAAGCATATAACGTACATGGTTAACATCCCAATACATTGCTTAAATCATCATACTATGCACATATCATACAAGTTATGTAAATTCTTAGCATCAAGCATACTCAGTGTGTTCATAACATAACTAGTGTATCATATAACAGGTCAGATCATGCATAACCTACTTAGATGACCTATAGCCATGATTTAACACATACGGGTCAAAACAGATAATTTATCAAAAAGTCATCCATACTACTCAATTAACAGATTCTACCACTTTTAACATCCATAACAATCATTCTAGCATGATCATAAAACCATAAACAAGTCCAATTCTCGATATCCAAAGTTCGTGCACAATAAAGTTTCCCTTTTGGGAAAGTAATACCCAAAAGTGATTTAACATCCAATTCAACCATAATTCCAACTATTATATACCTAATCAAGTTCATAGAATTCATCCTAACATGCTAATCACTTCTAAAACATCCAAATTCCCAAACATCATACAAAAAGTTTCTAATTTTAGTAAGTCATGATCAACATCACAATTTCATGGATTTTCTTGCACAATTCAATTAAACTAACATCTAAGCATTACATCTAACATCTTAGAACATCAAATCATGAATTCCAAGAACAAAAAGTTTCCTCTTATGGCAATGTATGAACTAAATGATCAGAACCCTAGATTTCTTGCAAAATCAACATCATTCAACATTCATACAACCTAACTAACAGCATATAATCATCTAACAATCATCAATTCCATGTTATCATCATCACTTTCGAATTAGGGTTGCCTATAATCAAAGTTCATGATCAATCCACTAAAAACATACCATTCATGCATAATTAACGTTAAACAACATGTAATCAATCCAACTAACATACTAACATCATCAAACAACATCAAATTCGACAATCAACATCCAATTTCGTATGGAACCTTCGGCCAACATGAAAAAAGACTTCAAAACATGTAAAAATCTCACCTTTAACATGTAATGGCTTGCAATTGATGTTCCTAACGTGTTGCAATACTTGGAATCGATCAACTCAAGGCACAATTTCTTGCTGAAATTCGCAGGTTTGAGGGAGAGGGAGAGCAAGTCACGGTCGCATGAAGGAGTGGGGGCTAGGGTTATTTTTTTGTTTAGTTTAATTAGCCATATTTACACCTTTAACCCTTTTAACTTGTATTTTATAAAAATTCAGCTTTTAACTTCTTTTTAAAAGTGTTTTTAACCATCTAGCAAATATATAAACTAGTAACAACGATTATATATTTTATCTTTATAAAACACGCAACATACGAATTAACACACGCGTTTTCGCGTTACGCGATAAAATTCCCGAATAGTCTTTAAATCGCGTAAAAACATAAACATTAAATAATAATCATCTTATCAACTAGGTTGTTATTAAATTAACATTATTAATTATTTTTAAGTCACCAACGCCAAACGACAACTAGTGTGTGCTTACGACACGTGTATGCAAAACTTAACGGAGCTAACGGAGTTTGGTAACGGAAAATTACCGGATGTCACATCCAAAATCGTCTCAAAAGTCTCTTTCAATCGTCATCTACCGTCCCCCTTAGGGTTTTCTTATAAAACCTTAAATAGTGATCTAGGGCAAAATTTTCTCGGTTGAGCAATCTTAGCGCGTCGCCAAAATAACCCCCAAAATATTCGCTACGCGCTAAAAACAAAATAGTCGATTTCTGACGCGGGAATCTTGGCCCGTCTCTCAGATCCTATCATCATCTTGGCGACGCGCCAAGATAAGGATTTTCAGAATTCTTCCATTTGACCAAGCTTCTTCTGTTCCTTAGCTCGCATGCTTGTTTATTCTTCAAAAATCAACCATTTACGCTCCTTGACCCACAAATACCTGCAAATACACAAATACGTAAATAGAAATCGAAAACTAATAAAAACAGAAAATACAGACTAAAAATATATACAGAAATCGTATGGAAAACAGATGTGTTTTGCAACACATCATCAAGATCATCTTCTATTTTTTTATTACCAAAAGGGTATTTTGACTTTTTGTAAGACCCATAAAAAATCAAATTTAATAGGATGATGACACGTGTCATCACCTACATTTTTTTTCAATCTACCTTATTAACATTTTAATTTGTCTTTTTTCAATCTACCTTAATTTTTTTCAAAATTAAGTGGTCAGGATCATCTTCTATTTTTTTATCACCAAAAAGGTATTTTTAGCTTTTTCAATTTCTTTTTTTTTTTGCCCCTTAGATTTTTATACCTTAATAACATTTTAATATTAAGTTATCTTTTTAAAAAAATTACGTCATTAAACTCGAAACATTTTTCTCTTTACTACACATATAGTTTTGCAGATTTTTTAAAATCTTTTTACGAACAAAAATAATTACAGTGAATTATATCATAATGTAATTACTTATCGTGCATCACATTGAAATACATATATAAAAAACAACAAAGATAATACTTAATAAAATGGGTTCAAATCTCATTAGAACCATAATGAGACTATACTAATATAACTAACATGTGTAACACCTAAAAATCATTTTAAACTAAATGTTACACCATTACAATAAAACTACACTACTGTAATACTAATGTTTTCGTTATAGTGGTGTCACATTTAGTTTAAAATGTTTTTTCGGTGTTACATATGTTAGTTACACTAGTATAGTTTTGTTATGGTTCTAATGAGATTTGAACCCATTTTATTAAGTATTATCTTTGTTGTTTTTTATATATGTATTTCAATATGATCCACTATAAGTAATTACATTATGATGTAATTCACTGTAATTACTTTTATTCATAAAAAAATTTAAAAAAATCTGCAAGACTATATGGGTATTAAAGAGAAAAATGTTTCGAGTTTGATGACGTAATTTTTTAAAAAGACAACTTAATATTAAAAAGTTATTAAGGTATAAAAATTGAAGTGTAAACAAAAAAAATTAAGGCACAATGATAAAAGGTAGGTGATGACACTTGTCATCATCCTATTAAATTTGATTTTTATGGGTATTACAAAAAGTCAAAAATGCCCTTTTAGTAATAATAAAATAAAAAATTATTTTGACTACTTAATTTTTGATCAATGGTTGAGATATGGTTAACAAGTTCTCATAAAAAGAAGGGTTCTCATTAGAATCATATCCTATACATATATATATACATATATATATATATGTATGTATATATGTATATGTATATGTATATGTATATGTATATATATACATATACATATATATATGTATATGTATATGTATATGTATATATATATACATTTACATATACATATATATATATATGTATATATATATGTATATATGTATATGTAGATGTATATGTATATGTATATGTATATGTATATGTATATGTATATGTATATGTATATGTATATGTATACGTATACGTATACGTATACGTATACGTATACGTATACGTATACGTATACGTATACGTATACGTATACGTATACGTATACGTATACGTATACGTATACGTATACGTATACGTATACGTATACGTATACGTATACGTATACGTATACGTATACGTATACGTATACGTATACGTATACGTATACGTATACGTATACGTATACGTATACGTATACGTATACGTATACGTATACGTATACGTATACGTATACGTATACGTATACGTATACGTATACGTATACGTATACGTATACGTATACGTATACGTATACGTATACGTATATGTATAAGTATACGTATACGTATACGTATATGTATATGTATATGTATATGTATATGTATATGTATATGTATATGCATATGTATATGTATATGTATATGCATATGTATATGTATATGTATATACATACATATATACACACACACATATATATATATTATGTCTGTGTATATATATGTGTATATATATGTATACGCATATGTATATATATATATATATGTATGTGTATGTATATATATGTATATATAGCGTAGAGTTCTTGAGAAAATTAATAGTTTTGTGAAAACCAAAGAAAACCACGAAAACAACATAATTCATAAATTTTTTTTGTTATTTTAATTGTTAAAATTTTACTTAAGTATTTGGCATATATATGTTGAGCATATATACGAGGATGAAGAGTCTTACGTATATGTAACACTATGGTGAATGAAAAATGGTTAGGTATGTATAACCTTTATGTGACGTATATGTAAAACCATGCTATGGTTTCTATTGATCCATACCCTTATTTATATATACTCACAACTGGTCACTGTCATTAGGGACTTACTATACTTGACATAACTGAGCTGTTCCCTTGAATGACTGTGTTAGTGTTTGAATATTATATTATCTAGGAAATGGCTGGACAGAAATCTTCCAAGGCTTCTAGAGGCAGAGGTCGGCCACGTATGACTAGGAGTAGTGCTAAAGCTCCTGAGACGGCTCATGAGAACCCTGAGGTGGCTCATGAGAACCCTGAGGTTCATGGTCAAAGTGAGGAGAATGAGAGTGCCAGCCTGAACGGCTCAGCTAGGGAGGCGATTATTGATGAAGTGCACCAGGTCACGCAAACAGTTTTACCGTCTGTGGTGACTGAAGTTATCAGGGCTGTGAAAAGCGAGGAGAGAAAAAAGAAGGAGAATAGGAAGGGATCAATGGGTAAGGGGAGCAGAGGGGAGGAAAAAGGACCAGAGCCTGAGACTGTATTGTCTGACGAATAGGAGGACGATGTAGTAGGGGTGACGACCAAGGGGTGCCGTTATGGGGCATTCCAAAGGTTCAAGCCCCCGACCTTCGATGGCAATGGCAATGCTGCTGCCGCTCACCACTGGGTAAGAGAGATGGAGGCGTGTAACACCTGGTTATTTATCTATTTTGAAGTTGACAAAAGAAGAAAAGAAATAAAGTCCAAATTCGGGGGACCAAACTCACCAACGCATGAAAGTTGGGCAAATGGGGACATATTAAGGGAGAGGGCAGCCCTTACCCTCTCCCCACACCCACACAACTCAGCCAAAAGAGAGAAAGAAGAGAGAAAAGGGAGAAGAGAAGAAGAAAGCTTGGTTCGAGCGGGTTCGAGTGAGCAAAATCGTCGTGTAGCGAGTCAACACGAAGATCTTCTTCTTGTAGTTTGTGTGAGTTCTAGGACCCCTATTCTACTTGTTTTCAACTGATTTGGGGCTGGAACACATAGTAAACCCGTTTTTGTATGTGTGTGTGTTTGACCCATTTGGGTGTGATTATGTTTGATGTGTTTGGAGTATGTTCTTGGGCTTGTGTGTGCTTGAATGGTGTTATAGTATGCATTCCTAAGGTTTAGGACGGTTGATTTGGGGTTAGAATGGGTTTGGATGAGCTTGGAGGTTGAAAATGGCAGATTGGGTTCGGGAGGACTGCATTCTGCATCAGTTAGGGCTGGGCGACCGACTGGAGGCCATACGGCCGACTGGAGGGCGATTGGGGTTCAGTCGTACGATTGAGGTTCAGTCGCATAACTGGGGGTCCAGTCGCATGGGGAGTCATGCGACTAAGAGTCCAGTCGCATAGGTGCTCATTCGCATGAGGTCCATTCGCATAGAGTCCATTCGCACGATTGAGAGTCCATTCACACGATTGAGAGTCCATTCGCATGATTGAGAGTCCATTCGCACGATTGAGTCCATTCACATTGGTGTTCATACACATAGGTCCAATCGCATGATGTTTAGTCACATGAAGGCCGTGCGACTGAAGGGTGTCCATACACCCAAATAGGGTTGTTGTACCCGAGGAAGAACATAGTTAAAGTATTGACTTTTGGGGGAAAGTGCAGATATAAGTTTCGACATGGAAGTTCCCATAGGTACATGTAAGATGACCTTTGGAGGCCTTAGAGGGTATGTAGGGCATGATGATGATGTTGCATGTTTATGCGTGATGTATGTTATGTATGGATGATGATGCCCTGTATAGTAATGCTATAGTGGATGTTGATGTTCCTTATTATAATGTATGTTTATCTTTCCCGTGATTTTACGTTTTATGTTAAAGAATGAAACAAAAGTATTATATAATGTAAAGTGAAAGATAATGAAAGAGGAACATGATAAATGAATGCATTCATTAATAATGAATGAGAGTAATAAAGTCTTGAAAGCAAATATTGGAGGTGAGCGACCTTGTTGTTACAACAGACTCGAAATGGAATCCTTGTCTTGCGACCTCAGTAATCATGGCTGTGTGCTACGAAGAGGGTAAAATCCTGACACTGGGATCAACCATTGTATAGAACCTTTGCTGCGTATCCTAGGTACTGTGTCCAGGAGGGTGCGGTGCGCTGATATAGAAAGTCTATGATAGGCCTAGGCCCAGTACCACGATACAGAAGGATATTACCTGTGGCAATGGTACACTTAAACTCTACCTTAGGTGCTGTGGCCAGGAGGGTGCAGTGCGCCGATATAGAAGGTCTATGATAGGCCTAGGTCCAGCACCATGAAGCAGAAAGGTATTGTATATAGTGATAGTACCCCTAAACTTTACCTTAGGTACTATGGCTAGGAGGTGCGATGCACCATTATAGAAGGTCTATGATAGGCCTAGGTCCAGTACCACGAAACATAAAGGTAAGGTTTATGGGTGATGTAAAGAAAAGAGGTAAAGATGAAAGAGTAAGAAAGTTAGAGACGTAAAATGAATGAATGAAAGTTAAAGAATAAACGAATGAAAGTAATGAACGGAAGAGTATAATGATAAAGTATGAAACAGGGTCCTTGCCACTCGACCTCCGTAATCATGGCTGCATGCCATGAAGAGGGTGAAGTTGGACAGGATCTATATAAAAGCAAAAGATAACGAATGATGAAGATAATAATGATATTATCTATGTGTACGTATGATGTGTGATAGCATTAAAGTGAAGAAACCCTTTTAAATAAAAGTAAAGAATGTTTTATTATAAAACTAGAACTCACTCAGCAACGCTGACTTTTTATGTGTTTCCAGTTGGCAGGTAAGGTTGCTGAGGATGGCACGGGGCGGCTACTCGGTTCTTTTGGATGACATTCTTTTGCATAATGCTTTTGTGACGTAATGCAACAATATATATTTTGTAATTGATTAACGTTGTATTAACTTGCAAAAGCATTTAGAGTAAAATGAAAAGTTATTTCATAGTTTCCGCTGCATGATTTTAGTAAAGATTAACTAATGATGTGTTTTGAGTGTGATGATGACCGGCTGTAAGCGTCCTAGGGACGGGGCTTTACAAGGCCGTATTGGAAATCAGTGAGTGTCGCAAAGACCAGAAGGTGAAGTTCAAGACTCACTACTTTGTTGACTCAGCATTGTGTTAGTGGGACAACATTGTCCAAGCTGAGGGTACTAGAGCCATCGGGAAGATGCGATGGAATAAGCTGAAACAGCTGGTGATTGAAGAATTTTGTCGTCACCGGGAACTTGATAGGATCGATAGGGACTTCCTGCAACATGAGGCGGGAACCATGACCCACCAGCAGTGCACCACTAAATTTAATAAAATGGCGAGGTTGGTACCGGGTCAGATGACGCCAGTGTCAAGGAAGATCAAGAGGTACATCCAAGGACTGCCGGCTGATATTCGCAGGCATCTGATTGCTGCTCAGCCAGGTACCTTTCAATCAGTGGTGGACTTCACAGGCAGGTTGTATAATGAGCGAGAAGAGATTGTTGTGGAGGTGAAGAAGACGAGTGGTGGAGATAAAAGCTGGAATGGGAAGAGGTTTGGGCGTGGTGGATTCACCCCAAATAACAAGAGGATTGACAGGATCTCAGCCTCTCGGTTGATCAATTAGATTATGTTTGCAGCGGATTTAGCACATTAATTAGCAATTAAAGCAAGAACGTAAAAGATATTTCAATTTAAAAGCATAAACATAGAGAGAGAAGAGTTCTGCGAAACAATAAATGTTCTATTGGTCGCACGTTTCGGGAATTAAAACTGTATGGTTACCCATCCTTTTATAGGCGGCAAAAGGATGGGTTGATGTCCTTTTTCTGACATCACTGAATATTCAAATTACAACTGACAAAAACATAAAACTACTGAAGATGTCAACAACTGACATCTTCTTACAAAAGTTCCTAAGTGCTGACAAAAGTAAACTACTGAAATCCTACAATGACTGAAGAACAAGCTCTTCAGTCGTTTATAACTACTGATACTATAACAACTGAAGAACATGCTCTTCAGTTGTTGTACAACTACTGAAATGAAATAAACTACTGAAAAGGAAAAACCATCACAACAACTGAAGAAGACTTCTTCAGCTGTTGTGACAAACTCTGAGTCTTCAGTACTTGGTCTTCAGACTTGGCTTCAGATGATGTAACAACTGATGACTTCAGTAGATATCATCAGTTGTTGTCTTCAGACTTTGTGCTTCAGTAGAAGGTCTTCAGTTCTTCAGTTCTTCAGCTTTTGATTCTTCAGTACTTGTCTTCAGTACTTGAAGTCTTTAGTACTTGTAAGATCAGTACTTCAGACTTCAGTACTTGGTCTTCAGTACTTTGGAGTCTTCTTCAGCTGTTGTTCTTCAGTTCTTTGATCTTCATACTTTGTTCTTCAGACTTTGTCAGAACAGCTGATGGTTGGAGCTAAGATGCTCTCGAGTCTGACATTCAAGCAAGAGAACACAATAGTTGATGGGAGTCTTCAGCAGTTGTTGTGATGTCATGTGGGACTTAGAGGTTTTCCTGATCTTGGCTCATTGGTTCTTTTGTTCCAACAAACTCCCCCTGAACCAATGCAACCAAAACCTCTAATTATTGGATGTCCCACTTATTGATGGCATAAAGATTGGTCTATTTCCTTCTAGATCAGATTAGAAGTTGACCTAGATAAGCACTGGCCTGAGAGGTAGTCTCAAGTGTTTGTTTGGCTAAGTATGGATGGGAGCTCTGTCTTGGGGAATTGGACACAGAGCTGTTGCCCCATCCATGAGATCTACCTCCCACGTACAAGCCGGTAGGATTCTCGGGTGTAGGCCTGAAGAAAGATCATTTGTTCTTCTTTGGACAGGTCTTCAGGCTCACCTTCGAACAATCCCTCCCGACCGTACAGCTCTGAGATGAACTTGACCTGTCTTCCATTTTTGAGCTCAAGTGTTGTGATTTGCCTATATGCAAACTCATCAGGATGTTTACCCTCCAACAACAGGTTGAGCTCATCCCTATGGAAATTCTCAAGCTTCTTATAGACCAGACCCTTCCTAACCACCCTATTATCTAGCATTGAAAAGGGTGATTGGCCGGCTCTATAAGCTTTCTCGAATTCCTCTACTATTTCCCAGGGTGTTATTACAATAGCCACAGAGATCTCTTCATCTACGATTCTCTTTAGTTGGCTCTTGTACCTCACAGGCATGTCCTTCTTGACTATCCTGTGAGACACCCTTGGGTCAGGCCAAGTTCTCACCCTCTCCTTTTCATATTGAAAGGTTTGTTTGAGGGTGAATAATCTCAGAGCTTCTCTCTTCATGTTCATTATAGAGGTCGAAGCAGCATAACATTTGTCAATGCTTTTCAGCATTTCCTCATCATGTCTCTTTTGCTGCTCCTCCTCTTCTAACTTTACCCTCACAGTTTCCTGCTGTGAGGTGGGAGTGATGGTTTGTGGTTTGGCTTTGGGTAGAGGTATAACTGCTGAAAGTGGCAGGCTATCCTCCTCATCCTCCTCTTCTTCATCTTACAGCCTCAGCACCCTTCTCTTCTTCTTCAAGGGTGGATCATTGGCTGCGGGTTTTGATGGTAAAGGAGTTGGTTTTGTGGGTTGTGGTTGGGTTATTGGTGTGGGAATATTGGCAGGCACTGCTAGTAGCCTAGAGATAAGTACTGGTTTGGTCAGTTTTACTAGCAGTGTCCTGTTCCCAGCACCGGCTTCAGATAGGGCCTCAGCGACCAGTCCCTTAGTAAAATCACCAGCCGAACAGATCTTGGTGGTTATTGCCAAGAGTCTGTCCCTGGTCCATGCCTTGACATCAAGGACTGGTCTGCCCAGGTACTTCGAAATGAATCTACTCATAGCCTCGAGTTTCTTTTGATCCTCTTGGCTATAAGTAGACCATCGGTAGTTTATCTCTTTTCTCTCCATGTTCCTGATCTCTTGATCTAGCAAGGCAGTGTCCTTGTTAAAGCCTTGCCTGAACAGCTGTTCAATGACAGAGTTCATTGAACGGCTATGCTCAGCATCAGCCTCCTTGACAAGGGCTGCTAGATCAGGATCAGCCACCTTCTTTCCCTCTCCCTTTTTCTTATCAGTGATACTGAAATCCTTTTGGATTTCAGCCACTTCTATTTGCTCTACCTCCCTCTCTTTCCTCTTCCCTTTCTCCCTCACCCTACTACTCTCCTCAGCCATCTCCCTCTCAACCACCACCTCTTTCTCTGCCTCTTTCTCCTCCTCTCCCCTCTTCCTCTTGTGTTGCACTGATGTCTCCCCCTTTTTGAATGCATTGGTTGGGGTTTGACTATCAACAAGAGCCTTAGAAATGGCAACCTCCACCATGGGTTGTATATATGTGGGAAGCCTCTCATCAAGGGTTTGAATGACTATATCTTTAAGCATGGGTGTGATGAGAGGTAGGGATTTTTGGAGGATAGCATCCAGCTGCTCAGGGGGGTTCTGACCCTGAGAGCTAGTGCCAGAAGCAGGGGCTGGTGGCTGAGTTTGTGGGAGTGGCTCAGTGTTTGTGAGACCTTCGGGTGAAGGTGCCATCTGTGGGGTAGTGGTGGCAGATGGACTTCTATCCTGAGTCATTTGAGCAAGCAGCTCTTTGAGTCTGCTTATCTCATCCTCTAGGATAGTGTTTTGAGCTACTATATCGTAGAAGAAGCTCAGGTCATCATCAGCATGAGTTGAATCACCTGACCTCCTGACATTGTCAGGATGAACATGTCCTGAGTGTGGCTCAGTAATGACATGTGCCCCTTGTTCATGGTACTGGGGACTTCTGGCCTCCGGATTGGATCCATCATCGGCCATTGCCTCTGGTGAGGTCTTAGTGATGGTACCAGCTGCACCCTGCTCAGATGTTGATGCAGGGGAAGTGGCAGCCTCACCAGATTGTTCTATCTCCCTAGCCACACCGGGAGATTGAACTGATTCTCTGTGCTGTGGGCTCCTATCGGCACTTGTACCCACCCCTCTTCGGTTGGAGTCTCCCCAGGTGTAATAGGTTTCTGGGGAGAGGGTGGAGTGCTCAGATCGGTCAGCACTTTGGCTATTACCAATGTTGGGCTTAGTGGGGCGGTCTCATCAGTAGGTGGGCTAGAAGCAGTGTGCACATGGGGAGGACTGTGCTCTTCAATGGCAGTATCCTCAAGTGAGAAAGACCCCAGTAATGTGGTTGCCCCAAAATTGGTTGCATCAGGCTCCTGTTGAGAGGAAGCCTGTGCGGTTGTGGTGGGTGGAGTCGTGGTACCTGCTGGGAGAATCGAACCAGCAGGCACATCCTGCCTTTGTGTGGCAGGGGCATCCTCAGGGGACTCATCTCCCTGAGTAGCCTTTTTGGGCTTCTTTTTGGCTTTTGGCTTAGTGGGGACTGTGGATTTGGAGGTGGAGGCTGTGGGTTCCAGCTGCGTGGGTTTTCGCAGCCGGCCAGCCTGTTTGAGTGTTTGGTCAGTGTTGTGCCTGGAGTATACCTCGGCTTGAACAGCCATGGCAGGGACCCCAGTCCCAGCTAGTCCCTCAGCCTGAAGCTGGTTCTCTATTATGGCCATAATGAACCGAGGATACAAGTTCTTTCGGTTAGAAATTGGTTTTGTGGCCATATCCTTTAGTTCCAAAAATAGTAAATCAGTTAAGTTTAACGGTTGTTTTTCAAGGATAGAGAACAATACCTGTTGCCACCTTGTGGACATCTGGGCCCACGAAGAGGTCTTGGGAGCCAGACACACGTTCACCATGTGGAAGATCAATCGTTGAGGGTCAGGGAAGTGTTTCTTCAACAAGGTGGAGGCGGAGAGGTTACCCTGGTAGTCATGGGATGTGAATGAGAGATCCAGGGTACCTTTGGGGTATGAAGTTGGATGAGTGGCATCCTCCAGCTCTAGGGTTTGGCGTAGGGTAGCTGGAGTGATAACCACGAGTTTGCCGTTGACGGATGACCGGAGGGAGACCTCGCCATTCTGCTCTCCGGTTTGGACGGTTACATTTGTCCAAAATTCCGCCAAGGAGTCGGTGTATATAGTAGGGTTCAGGAGAAAAGCCGTTTTGTAGGATGAGTCGTTCATAAGATCGACGGCTTGGTGAAACTTGGGCCATAATGGCGATTTTGTAAGATGGGCGACACAGTTGTGTCGAGGTTTCAGTTGCATGTTCGCCATTAATGGTGTATGGGAATTTCAGAGGTTTTGAAAGATTAGGTCAAGTGAGGAGTAAATGCTATGAAGGTGGGGTATTTATAGGGTAGGTTAAAGGTTGAAAGAAAACTACTGAAGGTTTTGGTGTTAGTTATCAGTTGTTGCAACAACTGATGACGTGGTTTTAACATTCAGTGGTTGTAACATCTGAGGACTTGGTGTTAGTCTTCAGTAGTTGAAACTACTGAGACCTTGGTTTTGTCCTTCAGATGTTGTGAACGTCTGAAGAGTTACTGTCAGTCGTCAGTAGTTATGAACTACTGATGACCTAGTATTCTTCTTCAGACGTTGGAACAACTGAAGGCTTGGTGTTAGCCTGCAGTAGTTGTAAACTACTGAGATCAGTAGTTGTGAACTACTGAAGACCTGGTATTGCTTCAGTTGTTGTAAACAACTGAGGACTTAGTGTTAGCCTTCAGTAGTTGTGAACTACTGATGTCAGTAGTTGTGAACTACTGAAGACATGGTTTTGTCCTTCAGTTGTTTGTGTATGAAACAGCAACTGTTGTTATCAGCTGATGAGAAATTACTCATCAGCTGTTTCCGTCAAATCAGTTGTTTCATACTGGCCTCCACACTTACTCATCAGCTCTTTGGCTGACTTTCAGATGTTTCATCGACCCTTCAGCTCTTGTGAATATTTATGCCTTCAGCTCTTGTGATCAGATGTTCACAAGTACTGATGAAATATTCTTCAGAGCTGGTGAACAAATTTTGTCTTCAGTATTTGTGTAAGATTACACATCAGTACTTATGAGCAGAATTTGTTCTTCAGTACTTATTTATTTGAAAATCATACATCAGTAGTTGTAATCCACCTCACTACATCAGTTGTTTTTCAATAAATAATGTACATCAGTACTTTGAGTCATTTTATTCTTCAGTAGTTGTGAAAGAGCTGAAGACTAAATTACTCATCAGTACTTGTATTTGACCTTTGCTCTTCAGTTGTTGTGAATTAAGAATACCAGCATAGGTCAAATCAATCAAGCTGCAGCATACCAAGCCTTAGTACCAGATTTTGGAATGTGGCACTATCTAAAGGCTTAGTAAAAATATCTGCAAGCTCATCAGCACTAGGTACAAACTTAGGATCAATCAGACCTTTCTCATAGCAATCCCTAATAAAATGATGTCTGATCTCAATATGTTTGGTCCTTGAGTGCTGGACTGGATTCTTAACAATACAGAGAGCTGAAGCACTATCCATTAATAATGGAGTCTTAGTCTCAGTAATGCCATAATCCAGAAGTTGGTTCTGAAGCCAGAGTATCTGAGAGGTGCAACTTGCAGCAGCAATATACTCAGCTTCAGCAGTAGATGTAGCAATTGATGTTTGTTTCTTACTCTGCCAAGAAACTAAACAATTGCCTAGGAATTGGCAACCACCAGAAGTGGATTTTCTGGTGACTTTGCATCCTGCATAGTCACTATCAGAGAAAGCAACTAATTTGCAAGAATGCCCAGCTGAATACCAAAGACCTAGTGATTGGGTACCTTGCAGATATCTAAAGATCCTTTTGACTGCAATCAAATGGGATTCTTTAGGTGCAGCCTGAAATCTAGCACAAGCACATGTTGAAAACATGATGTCTGGTCTAGAAGCTGGAAGGTACATCAAGGACCCAATCATACATCTGTAAAGGGTTTCATCAACCGCTTTACCTTTCTGATCTACATCTAGTTGTATGATGCTGCTCATGGGAGTAGAACAGGGCTTACAGGATTGTAAATCAAACTTATTTAACAACTCTTTGGTATACTTGGACTGATGGATGAAGATTCCATCATCCAGTTGTTTGATTTGCAAACCCAGAAAATACTGTAATTCTCCCATAGCACTCATTTCAAATCTCAGCTTCATAAGCTTTGTAAATTCATCACACAACTTTGGATCAGAGGATGCAAAGATGATGTCATCAACATAAATCTGAACAAGGAGCTTATGTTGTCCCACAGTATTGATGAATAAGGTTTTATCAATGGTGCCTCTAGTGAACTTATTCTCTAGAAGAAAGGTTGATAGTGTCTCATACCAGGCTCTAGGTGCTTGCTTCAGCCCATAAAGAGCCTTATCAAGCTTGTACACCCAATCAGGATGTTTATTGTCCTCAAAGCCTGGTGGTTGACACACATAAACCTCTTCTTTTATTTTTCCATATAGGAAGGCACTTTTGACATCCATTTGATAAACCTTGAGACTGTGAAAGGCAGCATAAGCTAAGAACAGTCTGATTGCTTCCAGTCTGGCCACAGGTGCAAAGGTCTCATCATAATCGATGCCTTCCTCCTGTGCAAACCCTTGGACAACCAGTCTGGCCTTGTTCTTGACAATTTGGCCCTTCTCATCTGTTTTGTTCCTGAATACCCACTTGGTGCCTATAGCACACTTATCTTTGGGTAATGGAACAAGCTCCCACACTTGCTGTTTCTTGAATTGAAGAAGCTCAAGCTGCATAGCTTCCACCCATCCATTGTCTTTTAAAGCAATATGATAGTTCTTTGGCTCTTGCTGACTGATGAAGAGAGCATAGAAGCAGAAGTTAGACAATTGATTCCTGGTTGAAACTCCAGCATGAATATCACCAATGATCTGTGATGTGGGGTGATTCTTGAGCTCTTGATAGACTATGATATCTGTGCAAGTGTTTGTAGACCCATCAGCACCAACAGATGGTGATGGAGATTCCTGAAACCATGTAGAGGATGGCAGCTCAAACGGAGTAGAGCAAGCAGAAATCTCATCAGCATTTGTAGTGGATGGAGCTGCTGAGGCTACAGGAGCATCAGGTTCAGTGAACTTAGGCAGATTGTCACTAAACCTGAAGAGGTGAGTACTGACTTCATCATCATCAGTACCACCAGGTGGAGATCTGCTGACAGGCTCAACAGATGGAGGTTGATAAGGAACATATTGCAGTATGTCCAGATCAAACAACTCCACAGGGTTTTGTGGAATCTTGTCCTTTGGAGATTCATTGAACTTAACATGCAGAGTTTCTTCAACCCCCTTGGTTCTACAGTTGAAGACTCTGTATGCTTTGCAAGTTGATGAATAACCAACAAAGTACCCTGCATCCACCTTACTAGCAAACTTATGGAGTGGGTTGCTAGTGTTGAGAATAAAACAAGGACACCCAAAGGCTCTAAAGAATGAAATAAGAGGAGCCAAATGATGAAGAACTTCATATGGAGTCTTCATCAACCTCTTATTTACTAAAGCTCTATTTTGTACATAGCAAGCTGTATTGACAGCTTCAGCCCAAAAGGTCAGTGGCAACCCAGAGTCAGCAAACATTGACCTTGCTGCTTCAATGAGGGTCCTGTTCTTTCTCTCCACCACTCCATTCTGCTCAGGAGTTCTAGGAATGCTAAACTGCCTTCTAATTCCCTTGGACAGGTAGAAGTCATCAAGTGTGTGGTTTCTAAATTCTGTTCCATTGTCACTCCTCACACACTTGACCTGTAGGGAATACTGCTTTTCTACTTGTAACACAAAGTTCATTATTGTCTTTGCTGCTTCATCCTTGGAGTGCAAGAAGAAAGTCCATACAAACCTGGAGTAATCATCCACAATTACCAGGCAGTATTTCTTCTTTGCCATGCTCATTACTCTGACAGGACCAAAGAGATCCATGTGCAGAAGTTGTAAGCAGGCAGTGGACTTTGGCTCTTCTATTGAAGGGAATGAAACTTTGTGTTGTTTTCCTTTCAAGCAAGCAGTGCAGTCATCTTCACACTTGAACTCCTTCAGAGGCAATCCTCTTACTAAACCATGGCTTATAAGCTGATTCATGTTCTTGAAATTTACATGACCCAGCCTTCTATGCCATAGTGTAGACTCTTGAGGAGATACCTTGGAGAATAGGCAAGGATGGCCTTTTAGATCCATCTTTTTGGAAAGATCTAAGGCATACACTCTTCCTGTCCTGTTGGCCTTCAGGAGATTGTGTTCATCCAATGCCTTGTCAATCAAACTCAGAACTTTGGATGACAGAATCTGACAGTTCTGGCTTGTGAAAAGGGCAACATGGCCTTTGTCACACATTTGACTGACACTCAAGAGGTTGTACTTGAGATTCTCCACATGGTTAACATCATCAAACCTTATTTCCCCGTTGGAAACAAAGCCTTTTCCGACGATGTAACCCTTTGCATCATTGCCAAAAGAAACAAATCCCTTCTTTCCTTGAGAGTAGTCATTAAGAAGGGAGCTGCTTCCTGTCATGTGCATGGATCCTCCACTGTCTACATACCAGATGCTTCTATGGCATGTTGAAGAACCCTGCAAACACAACCATGTGTTAGTTTGTCTTGAAGACCCAAACCTGCTTGGTTTTGGGTCTGTTCTCAGCTACAGGTGCAGCACTAACAGTTGTGTTGTGTGTGACAGCTTGAGGTGAAGAAGATGGTACAGAAGAGGAACCCTTTAGCTTGGACTTCCTTTTCTGTGGTTTCAACACAGGAGCATCTAAGTGGTTGACTCTTCCCACTAGCTGCTGAACCATCATCACCAATTGTGTCTGATTCTGTGATAAGGCTTTCAGCTCTTCAGACACATTGGAGTTTGCTGATGATGAGTTCCTATGTTGTACCATCTTTTTCTGAGCAACCTCAGCTGTTGCCTGAGTTATCCCTACCTTCTTTTTAGATTTAGCTTTGGGCTTAGGGATTTCAGGCTTGGATGTTGCTAATACAAACTTGGTTTCAAACTCATTCTTCATTTTATTGATGCTCTCAGTAATTTTCTCCTTCAGTTTGAGTTTGGAACCCCTTTTGTACCAGCAATCATTAGTAAGATGATTGAACAAGCCACATATCTCACATGGCTTTTTCTTCATCTTATGCTGATCATCAGCTGAAGAGGATTTAACTGCTAAAGACTTGTTCTTTAGCTGTTTGTCATCAGTACTAGCAGTTTTCTTTCTAGTACCTGCTTTCCTGGTATCCTCTCTAGCTGTCTTCAAACCTTTCCTACTGTTAGTTTTCTTCTCTTTAGTGCTAACAGTATTTGAGGTTTGAACTTCAGACGTTGTCACTTGCTCTCCAGTACCTTCAGTACTTCTAGTGACAACTCCTGAGTTGATCAGCCTTTTGGTCATGTGACAGTCTCTCTCTGATGATGCTGATTCAGAGGATAGTAAGTCACATGATGAGAAGGATTGGTTATTGCTTTCCCCATCAGATTCAACTTCTGCTCTTGAAATGAAGTCTGTGGGAGGAGCAGTGTGATTATAACCAATGCCAAACTTCACATTGGAAGATGATTGCTTGCTAAGAAGCATTTCAAAACCCTTGCATGATTGCACCCATCGATCACACTCAACTTGGGTGGTTGCAAGAGTTTCCTTGAGGTCTTTGTACTTCTCTAGAAGTACATCTTCCCTAGCTTTATCATCTTTGATTTGGCATTTAAGCTTGTAAATCTCATCATTTTTATCTTTTAGAACAACCTCAAAATCAGCTTTTCTTTTGGAAATAGTGTGCTCAAGCTCAAGATTTTTATCTATTAAAGCTACATTTGCTTCTCTTATAGAAGCAAATGCTGCTATGCATGACTCTGAACAAAGCTTGGCTTTTGCCTCAGTGGATACCTGAGATGAGGCATTTGTTGATGACCCTTCAGCAGAATCAAGGGCCATCAGAGCAAGATTTCCAAAAGGTTGATCACCACCATGTTGACCAGCACCTTGGAGTAGTGGTTCCTGACCAGATAGCTCTTCTGGTAGACTACTCCAGTCAACAGCAGTTGGGGTGAAAAAGCTTTGTTGTTGAGGTTGTGTGTGATGATGAGATTGGGAAGAGTGAGGCTCTGGAAGAGCATGAGGTGGTTGAGCCGGGGGTGCTTGAGTTTGACCAGGCTGAGGCATGTAGTAACAGGGGTAAGGATAAGGCATATGACCCTGTGGCACAAAATAAGCAGGTGGTGCCTGTGCCTGAGATGGATGGGTAGAACTGTAGGAAGGTTGCCCTTTGTGCTGTGAGCTATTGCTGGGAAAAGTCACAAAGGGTGCAGATGAGTTAGATCCAGATGATCTACACTCTCTTGCAAAGTGTCCAAGCCTTTGGCACTTGTGACACCTCAACTTGCTCTTGTCAAAACCAACTTTGGTTTTGCCAGAGAGTCCTGGGAATTTCCTACCAGTTCTTTTGTAGAACTTCTGAGAGCGGATATTTATCATTGCCATTTGGTTCAAAATATCCATCTCTTCCAGATCATCATCTGGAATGCCCTTCAAATCCTCCATCAGAAAACACAAATTGTCACCACCACCTCCTGAACTACTAACACCAACAAAAGCTTGTTCTGAGTTTGTAGAGAAATCAATATGCTCATCATAAGAACTTTCTGATGAAGCATATTCTGACTCATGACTTATCAAGGCAGCATTACCTTGGACAAAGTCATCAGCAAGTTTGCCAGAAGATGACAGCTTCCTCTTTTGCTCTACCTCTCTCTCAAAAGTGAGCAATTTCCCATGAAGTTGGGTGAGAGATAGAGTGTCCAGGTCAGCACTGGAGCGTAGGACAATGGTATATGTGTCCCATCTCTCAGGCAATGACCTGAGGAACCTGTTGTTCATCTGGCTTTTGGAGTACTCTTGTTTAACCATCTTCAGCTCAGAGATCAAACAAGAGAACCGCTCAAACTGCTGGGTCAGAGTCTCACCCTTTCTATATGAGAAAGTCTCATATTGTTGGGCGAGGATTTCCCTATTGTTTGCTAAGACCGAATCAGTTCCTCCAAATTGTTCCTTTAGAGCAACCCATAGGTCATGAGCAGACTCATGATGCAAGAGCCCTGAATATATCTCATTGGGAATAGCCATGGCTAGAATTCCATGGGCTCTAGCATCAATTTCGAAAAGCTTTAGATCTTCGTCCGAATATTGTTCAGGTTTCTTCACAACCTGTTCATTAGATTCCGGGACACTCACCATAGGCTTGTATGGCCCATGCACCACTGACTTCCAACAACCAGCACTGTTGACAGCCAAGTGGTGTAGCATACGTCTTTGCCATATGTTATACTCGTTCCTAACCAGCATCGGAGGCTTGGTTGCGGAACCAGTATTGTGAGGATCATTGGTTGGTGTTGTCATCTCAGGTTTTGGTCAAAAACAAGTTTAAACACGACAAACGTAACTCAAAACCACCAAAAGACCTCAAGATTTTGGCCGGAAACAGCAGAAACTCACTCTCTATGGCTAATTCTTGCAACTTGCTAATTCGATCAAACTGAGAGATCAAAAGAGCAGTTTCAAATGATCAATAGTGAAATCGATCAATGATTAACCTGCTCTGATACCATTTGACAGGATCTCAGCCTCTCGGTTGATCAATTAGATTATGTTTGCAGCGGATTTAGCACATTAATTAGCAATTAAAGCAAGAACGTAAAAGATATTTCAATTTA
This sequence comes from Flaveria linearis, assembly GCA_024085815.1. Lineage (NCBI taxonomy): Eukaryota > Viridiplantae > Streptophyta > Magnoliopsida > Asterales > Asteraceae > Flaveria > Flaveria linearis. The sequence goes on along the minus strand of CM044001.1, from coordinate 95,668,214 downwards.
AAAGCATAAACATAGAGAGAGAAGAGTTCTGCAAAACAATAAATGTTCTATTGGTCGCACGTTTCGGTAATTAAAACTGTATGGTTACCCATCCTTTTATAGGCGGCAAAAGGATGGGTTGATGTCCTTTTTCTGACATCACTGAATATTCAAATTACAACTGACAAAAACATAAAACTACTGAAGACGTCAACAACTGACATCTTCTTACAAAAGTTCCTAAGTGCTGACAAAAGTAAACTACTGAAATCCTACAACGACTGAAGAACAAGCTCTTCAGTCGTTTATAACTACTGATACTATAACAACTGAAGAACATGCTCTTCAGTTGCTGTACAACTACTGAAATGAAATAAACTACTGAAAAGGAAAAACCATCACAACAACTGAAGAAGACTTCTTCAGCTGTTGTGACAAACTCTGAGTCTTCAGTACTTGGTCTTCAGACTTGGCTTCAGATGATGTAACAACTGATGACTTCAGTAGATATCATCAGTTGTTGTCTTCAGTCTTTGTCTTCAGACTTTGTGCTTCAGTAGAAGGTCTTCAGTTCTTCAGTTCTTCTGCTTTTGATTCTTCAGTACTTGTCTTAAGTACTTGAAGTCTTCAGTACTTGTAAGATCAGTACTTCAGACTTCAGTACTTGGTCTTCAGTACTTTGGAGTCTTCTTTAGCTGTTGTTCTTCAGTTCTTTGATCTTCATACTTTGTTCTTCAGACTTTGTCAGAACAGCTGATGGTTGGAGCTAAGATGCTCTCGAGTCTGACATTCAAGCAAGAGAACACAATAGCTGATGGGAGTCTTCAGCAGTTGTTGTGATGTCATGTGGGACTTAGAGGTTTTCCTGATCTTGGCTCATTGGTTCTTTTGGTCCAACAAGGTTGAAAGTGGATGATCGTAAGGTGTCGACAAACTCGGGGTCGAAGAAGTGTGGCAAATGTGGAAGGGAGCATACTAGCGAGTGTAGGTTGGGACTGAATGTATGCTTCAGGTGTGGCAGGCCCGGCCACATCGCTAGAGACTGTAGGGTGCTGAAGTGTTATAACTATGGCGAGGAGCCATATGACGAAAGACTGCAGGAAGCCGAGGGCAGAGAGCTCTAGGACGAAGAGGAAGCCAGAGGAAGGAGCGCAGAGGGCAAGTGCTAGAGCTTACACCATGAATCGGGAAGAAGCCAGAGTGGATCCCGGTGTCGTGTCAGGTATGTTTATAGTAAATCAAACTTGTGCCTCTTTATTATTTGATTCTGGTGCAAGTAGGAGTTTTATTTCTACTACCTTCTATGCTAAGTTGTCTGCTAGCAGTAGGAGTATTAGAGAGCCTTTTGACGTAGAAACTGCTATTGGTAAGTCCACTAGAGTTACCGAGGTAATAGAGAACTATGCCATAGAATTAAAAGGTCATATGTTTGCTGCTAAGTTACATGTGATGCCCGTAGGTGGATTTGATGTAGTACTAGGGATGGATTGGTTAGCGACCTATGAAGCAAACATCGTCTGTCGAAAGAAGATGATTAGACTGATAGCGCCTGATGGAAGTTTGGTGACGGTTTATGGAGACCGCATTACTACGATCCCAAAGGTGATTTCAATGGCATTGGTGGGAAAATGCATGAGACGTGGATGTAGTGCCTATCTGGCCTACGTGAAGGATGTAGACACATCAACACCATAACTACCCGATATACCAGTGGTGCGTGACTTTCCGGATGTATTCCCGGAAGGCTTACCCGGCGTGCCACCGGATCACGAAATTGAGTTCCAAATCGATTTGATACCCGGTGCTTAACCCGTTGCCAAAGCACCATATCGATTAGCTCCAACTGAGATAAAGGATTTCATGGAACAATTGCAGGAGTTAACGGATAAGGGATTCATTTGACCGAGTATCTCTCCATGGGGTGCTCCGGTATTGTTCGTAAAGAAAAATGATGGTAGTAGCGAATGTGCATCGACTACCGAGAGCTGAACAAGTTAACAGTGAAGAATCGGTATCCATTACCAAGGATTGATGACTTGTTTGATCAGCTCCAAGGTGCCTGTTGGTTCTCGAGAATAGATCTTCGATCTGGCTACCATCAATTAAAGGTGAAGGAGAAGGTCATTCCTAAGACAACTTTTCGAATACGTTATGGACACTACGAGTTTCTTGTTATGTCTTTTGGACTAACTAACGCGCTAGCTGCCTTTATGGACTTAATGAATCGAGTATGTCGGCCAATGCTAGAAAAATCAGTGATAGTGTTTATTGATGATATCCTGATTTATTCCAAGAGCGAGGAAGAACATGCCGGCCATATACACGAGGTATTAAAGACACTTAGGAGAGAGAAGTTGTATGCCAAATTCTCCAAGTGTGCTTTTTGTTGCGTGAGGTTCAATTTTTGGGTCATGTTGTTAATGCTGAAGGAATCATGATGGACCCGGCAAAGATTGAGGCGGTGATGCAATGGAAGCCCCCAAAGACGCCATCCGAGATCCGTAGTTTCTTGGGTTTGGCGGGTTACTATAGAAGGTTTGTAAGGCCCCGTTCCCGGGACGCTTACAGCTGGTCAATCATCGCACCTAAAACTTATAATTGCATTAACTTAATAAAATCATGCAGCGGAAACTTTTAAATAAAACATTTCATTTCCTTTAATAAACACTTTTGCAAAGTAATACAACATTCATTACAAAACATCGTTTGTTCGCATTACAATACAAAAGCGTTAAACAAAAGAATGTCATCCAAAAAGAGCTGAGTAGCCGCCTTGTGCCATCCTCAACAACCTTACCTGCCAACTTGAAACACATAAAAAGTAAGCGTTGTTGAGTGAGTTCTAGTTTTATATTAAAACATACTTTACTTTCACTAAAACTTGTTCTTTACTTTCATGCTATCACACATCATACGTACACGTAGATAATATCATTATTATCTTCTCTATTCGTTCATTCATCATTACATCTTTTCTTGCGCACCAGATATCTTCAGTACCAATACCATATGCTACACCCCAAACTATTTAGCTACTGGGTCGAAGTCTATGAAGAGACAGCTAAACGTGGTGCCGCAGTACTAGGGATGAGCGGTAGAGGTTCTATAATAATGGTCGATCACAAAGAAAGACCCCGATGTGCATCCTCCCGGGGTAGCGAACCCATACACTGTTGGGCTAACACCTTAACTGGCATGTCCCGATATCCATTGCTCGCAAGACTTTCATTAATTTGATAGTTCATTGATGCATGCATTCATTCATCATGTTCCTCTTTCATTATCTTTCACTTTACGTTACATAATACTTTCGTTTCATTTATTAACATAACACGTAAAGCCATGAGAAAGATAAACATACATCATAATAAGGAACATCAACATACACTATAGCATTACTATACATGGCATCATCATACATACATAACATACATCATGCATAAACATGCAACATCATCATTATCATGCCCTACTTGACTTCTAAGATCCCTCGGTCATCTTACGTCTACACTTTCCCCCGAAAGTTAGTACTTTAACTATGTTCATCCTCGGGTACAACAACCCTATTTAGGCGTATGGGCACCCTTCAGTCGCATGGCCTCCATGCGACTGAACATCATGCGATTGGACCTATGCGGATGAGCACCTATGCAAATGAACACCTAATCGTGCGAATGGACTCTCAATCGTGCGAATGAACACTATGCGAATGGACCTCATGCGAATAGGCACCTATGCGACTGAGCCTCAGTCGCATGACTCCCCATGCGACTGAACCCCCAGTCGTGCGACTGAACCTTAATCGTGCGACTGAACCTTAATCGTGCGACTAAATCCCAATCGCCCTCCAGTCAGTCGTATGGCCTCCAGTCGGTCGTCCAGTCCTAACTGATGCAGAGTGCAGTCATCCCGAACCCAATCTGCCATTTTTGACCTCCAAGCTTATCCAAACCCATTCTAAGCCCAAATCAACCATCCTAAACCTTAGGAATGCATACTATGATACCATTCAAGCACACACAAGTCCAAGAACATACTCCAAACGCACCACACGCAATCACACCCAAATGGGTCAAACACGCACACATACCAAAAATGGGTTTACTATGTGTTCCAGCCCCAAATCAGTTGAAAACAAGTAAAATAGGGGTCCTAGAACCCACACAAATGACCACAACGAGAAGAGCTTCAATTTGACTCGCTTCTCAACGGTTTTGCTCACTCGAACCAACCCAAACCAACTTTTCTTCTTCTTTTCTTCCTTTCTCTCTTCTCTTCTCTTGTTTGGCTGAAATATGTGGGTGTGGGGAGAGGGTAAGTGCTGCCCTCTCCCTTAAATACCCCCACTCACCCGGCTTTCTTTCGTTGGCGAGTTTGGTCCCTCGACTTTGGACTTTATTTCTTTTCTTCTTTCGTCGTCTTCAAAATAGATAAATAACCGGGTGTTACAAGTCCACCCCCCTTATATAGGTTTCGTCCCCGAAACCTGTTATTCCTCGAACAAACGTGGGTAGTGCTGTCTCATTTCCACTTTAGTCTCCCACGTTGACTCAGATCCCTTCCTGTGCTTCCACTGTACACGCACAAGAGGAACCACTTTATTTCTCAGTCTCTTCTCTCTTTGATCGATGATCGCCACTGGTTGCTCCACATAATTGAGCCGTTCGTCTACCTCGATATCATCCAGTGGAACAACCATATCTTCATCCACCATACGCCTCCTTAGATGAGATACGTGGAATATTAAGTGAATTCCACTTAACTCATCTTGTAACTCCAACCGATAGGCGACCTCTCCTACTCGAGCAATGATTCGGAAAGGGCCTATGTATCTCGGGCTCAACTTGCCCTGCTTTCTGAACCGAATGATACCCTTCCAAGGTGAGACCTTCAACATAACCCGGTCACCTACCTGGAACTCAATCGTTCTACGTCGTTTATTAGCATACGACTTCTGTCTATCTTTGGCTGCCTTCATGAAGGCTTTGATCCTTTCAAGCTTTTCAGTCGTAGCCTCGATCACCTTGGCACTCCCTAACTCTTTATGACCAATATCACCCCAACAAACGGGCGTCCTGCATCTCCTACCGTATAGCATCTCATAAGGATGCATACTAATGCTGGCATGATAGCTGTTGTTGTATGAGAATTCAGCTAACGGTAAGTGGTCATCCCAACTTCCCACACCGAAGCATGTCTTCCAGTGTCTGAATGGTCCTTTCTGACTGACCATCAGTTTGGGGATGATAAGCCGTGCAAATGTGTAACCTTGTCCCCATCGTGTCGTGGAATTTCTTCCAAAACTTCGATGTGAATTGGGTGTCACGATCCGACATGATAGATACCAGCACGTCATGACGAGCTATGATCTCTCTGATAAAAAGATCTGCGAGCCTCTCAGAAGAATACGACTCTCGGATCGGTAGGAAGTGAGCACTCTGATAGACATATTCAGCACGGCTTATCATCCTCAGACTGACGGTCAGTCTGAGAAGACGATCCAGACACTTGAGGACATGCTTCGAGCGTGTGTGATCGATTTTGGAGGAAATTGGGATGACCATCTGCCGTTAGCAGAATTCTCGTACAACAACACTTATCATGCCAGCATTGGCAAGCCACCATACGAGATGTTATACGGTAGGAGATGCAAAACACGCGATTGTTGGGGTGACATTAATTAGAAAGAGTTGGGAAGTATTAAGGTGATCGAGGCTACGACTAAGAAGCTAGAATAGATCAAAGCCTTTATGAAGGCAGCTAAAGATAGACGAAAGTCGTATGCTGATAAGAGACGTAGACTGACTGAGTTCCAGGTGGGTGACAAGGTTATGTTGAAAGTCTCACCTTGGAAGGGCATCATTCGGTTTAGGATGCGGGACAAGTTGAGCCCGAGATATATAGGACCTTTCCGAATTATCGCACGAGTAGGGGAGGTGGCCTATCGACTTGAACTGCTGGATGAGTTAAGTGGAATTCATCCCACATTCCATGTATCTCATTTGAGAAAGTGTTTAGCTGATGAAGATATGGTTGTACCACTGGAGGATATCGAGGTGGATGAACGACTCAACTATGTAGAGCAACCAGTGGCGATCATTGATCGTAAGGAAAAGAGGTTGAGGAATAAAGTGGTTCCCCTGATGCGTGTACAATGGAAGCACAGGAAGGGATCCGAGTCTACATGGGAGACCGAAGAGGAAATGAGGCGACATTACCCATAACTATTCGAAGAATAGCATGTTTCGGGGACGAAACCTATATAAGGAGGGTGGACTTGTAACACCTGGATATTTAAAAAAAAGACTGTAAAAGAAGAATAAAAAAAGAAATGTAATTTAGTCCAAAGTGAGGGGTTAAACATGTCCAAAATACAAAATTTTATATAATTTGTACAAAAGTGGCATGGCCGCCCATGCCATGCTACTTTTCTACTTACTGTCAAATTCTAGAGAGAGAAAAAGCTGAGAGCTCTCGGATATTTGAAGAAGAACAAGAAGAGAAACGGATTCAAGGTAAGATTTAGTGTTTTTAAGTTGTTTTAGGCTAAAACTAGCCTCGGTTATGTGCTTATATGTGTTCGAATGTGTGTTTTTGGGTTCTAGGTGTTTGAATTCTTCGGAAAGTTCAAGGTTTAGTGTTGGAGACTGCAATATAGCAAGGGTGAGTTCTAGACCCCGTAATTTTACTTGTTTAAACACTCTTTGGGGCTGAAAATGTATGTAAAATCATTTCTATAAAAGTTATATGAACACCCGTATGTAATTATGCATGTATGATGGAAATTTATGATTTTTATGTGTTAGTTATACTTAGATTAGTGTTATAAAGCCTAGAACATGTGAGAAAAATGATTGGGATTGATAATATATTAAGAATATGTTAGACAGGTTGCCCAACTGCCTGAACAGTACCCCCAACCGTCTAGAAATTGCCTTAGAAAGATTTAAGTAAGCCCAAACGTCTAAACAAGGCCCAACTGCCCAAACAGTGCCCCAACCGTCTAGAAAATGCCTTAGAAAAAACAAAGTGTAAGCCCATAAGTCTGAACAATAGCCCATGCGTCTAAGAATTTGACTCGGACACCTAAGTATGGACCAGCCGTCCGACTAGTGCTCATGCGTCTGGAATGGCCCAAACGTCTAAGTGATGAAACTTCCAAATAGTGCCCATGCGTTTGGAGTGTTCCAAACTCCTAAGTGTTGAACCGCCTAAATAGTTCCCATGCCCCAAAACAGGCCTCATACGCCTGCATAGTGCCCATGCGTCTAGAACAATTAGAATAACTTCTGAAATTTTGAGCAAAATTGAATCATTAGAGTTTGACCCAAGTTTGACTTAGGGTTTTTAATTATTATTATATTTGCATTATTATAAGTTGTTCCTATGATCATAGTGATTATTATTGTGTGACTTATGTGATGTGCCTATGATCATAAGTGCAAGTATTATCTTTAACATAGTGAAAGAGAAATAACAAAGAGAAGTGGAACTTAATTAAAAAGTTAACAAGTCTTGCAAGCATATAGAAGTTGCACGACCATGTCGTCGTTAGCTCAACTGTGATGCGGGTTAGCTACCCCTTATGCTCATGGGGCCAATCAATTGAGATTGGCGGACCTTTGTAGCATGCCCTAGGTGACTGGGCCGACCTTATATACAGTAATTTAGAATATAGACTGGAGGGGCCCAACACCAGTTTTTCCGCGCACATAGTTTAGGGTATTGCTCATTGGTCCACATAGACAGTGAAAGATAAAGTCAGAAGAGTATAAAATAAACAAGGTACACAGTAAAGAAAGAGAACCTTACCTTATTGTATAGTTAATGCATGCTCACATACAAGAGTAAGAGATGTATTTTTATAAAAAGAGTATTTTCATATATATACATTATACAAGGTATATTTAATACTTATGAAACTAGAACTCACTTAGCAACGCTGACTTTTATACATTTTCAGTTGGCAGGTAATTGTTGCTGAGGATGGCACGAGGGTGAAGCTACTCGGCAGGAAAAGTCTGACATCCATTCTTAAGTCATGATATTGTTGTTTTGTAATACAATTAAGCAATCTTTTGTACTTTAACACTATTGTATTACGTAACAATAGTATGTTTTTAATAATAGAGAATGGCTTCTTGCTCACATAATTCCGTTGTTTATTTAATGAAATGTATATTAATATATTTTATGTACAATGAATGACTAACTGTGAGGTGCCTGGGCACAGGGCCTTACAAAGGGGTTGTTTGATTGCAGCCTGACCCGGTCAGACATTTTGGCCGGCCAGCGTGTTTGATGCAGCCTATATAGACCCGGTTAGTAGGGGCTAATCCATGCCTAAATTTCCCCTTAGCCGGTCAGATTTGAAAATACATATTACTCGGTTAGCAGGGGCTGACCGAGACCACAGAATCAAACAGCTCTTAAGTTACACTTGCATCTTATAAATATTTACAGATCTTATTTTCGAGTCAAATTCAGTAAGAAAATCGAATCTAAAGCATAAATGAAGATATTATAGACTTCCGCATGACTTGTAGCTCGAAAAATAACCTAAATGATGCTAATAGTCAAGAGAAGAATAAGAAATTGGTATTGTAGGCTTACTCAGTCATCATTCTATACTGTAATATTCAGGTGTTACGGTCCGTAATATTTATCGGTGGCTTGCTACTGATCGCCTCGCCCTTATGGACCATAAGGACTAGGGTACCATAACCTCGTCCTTATTATGCTTAGTGTCAACAAATCAGTTATCTTATCTTTTACGTGTCACTAACCATTTCAACTATGAAAATATAATCTAGGTGTCACACCCCAACCTTAACGGTAAAAACGTCGAGATGTGAGGGTTAAGATTATTCACAGCCACATAACACTATCTTTAAATGTAAATATGATTAACCATAAGTCTTAAAATGAAGATTACAACCAAGTCTTAACAAAATGAAATAAACATAAGTTCAAGTTTTCAAGATATGTCATTTATTTCCTAGGTCCAAATCCTAGATGCAAGCATGCTTCAATATTAATCGTTAACCTTGTGCATTCCCTGAAACATGTTAAAATTAAAGGTCAATTATGAAAGTTGGTGAGTTCCCATGGGTTAAGCATACATATATATAAAGAGGTTTACAAGTAGCAATTCATGTTAATGGTTACGAATTATGCAAATATATAGAATATATATAGCTACAATCAAATCTTGATAGATTACAAGATTACAAGATTAAATGACTAGCTAAGTGTACTTGGTCCCCATAATGCTCAAGAGTACGACACTAGGGCCACCAAATAGGCTTGTCAGGCCCATAGATCTATGACGTCGCCAGGCTAGCAATAGTTAATGATTGTCAACATATAATGTATCACATATAAAACTTACAATAATACAAATAACCATGACAAAAATAAGTATGTATTGCATGTGCGTTACAAGAATAAGAGTTTACAAGTGTAAGTTCATACATTAACATGTTTCATCCCAAAAGGTGTGAAATAATAAAAGGGGCATGAGAAAACTCACTTGACGTATGTATTATAAGATGATAATAAGGATTAAACGATATTCCAACGTATTCCTTTACTTGGCACCTAAACGTATATATTACAAGACTAAGGTTAATAATAAGATTAACGTTCTAACAAGAACTAGGGTTTCAATAAAATTATGGGGTTTTGACAAGTAAATAAATTTATATAATAAAATTACTTATATTTTAATTCAATGAAAAGAATTTTACCATTTAAGTGTTTTAATATAGAAAAGAAATTAGGTATAATAATTGATAAGGTTTAAATATAAAATGTAAATAAAATTTTATAATCTTTTGAAATAAACATTATTTAACAATGATTAAAATAATGTATTGATCAATAACAATTTGCTAATCTAAACTATTAGCTAAAATACATTTTATAAGAAATAACCTAAAATAATATTTGTAAATAATTTGTGAAATTATAAAATATTTATAATTTCTACAATTATCATGATTAATCCATAATTAAAGATAATATTGTGTTCACTAATAATTTAATAATTTAAATTATTATTCAAAGTCCATGTTTATAAAAATAACTATTTAAAACATTTGTAAATAATATTTTATATAAAAATATTAAGGTGCTTAAAGAAATAAATTTTCAGAAAATAATTAGATAACTTTTAAAATAAACAAAGTTTGTAAAAATGATTTCTATAATTTTTAGGAAATTTTCTGTATTTTTTAAAGGCTGAAAAGCCCAAAAAAAATAGTTTGAGGGTGCCCGGGTTCGAACTCGGGACCTCAAAGTGGTAAGACAAGTGACTAACCAGTGAACCAGGGCCGTGGACGTGGTATCACTTAGTTTTGAAATCTTAAGAACTTAGATAGAATGGAAACCCCCAAATTCGATTAAACCCTAGAAAAGTTTGATCCAAATTGAAGCTTAATTCAAACTTAGTCAATAATGGGTTTCCCGAGCCTCAATTTATGAACTCTACAATTTCTTTGGTGGTGAGAACAAATGCCCGACCTTTTGTTTTTATTTGGTTGATTATCCACTTTCTTTAGTTTAGGCAATCAATCGTCATGTGGGCTTCCTAGACACATTGATAACATTTTCTTTTCTAAGTGAAAATTTCAATTATAGTTTGAACATAATAGTAATATATAGACCACCATGTCTCTTATGGCATGTTTTACATATAGAGGTCATGCCTCTTTGTCTTTTGAAGTTGTTACCTTAGTCATCTCCCTTTCTTTCTTCGCCAGGGCAGCTTTGGGAGGGGGAGGCTGCTTTACACTCTAGTTGTTTTTCACTATGGACTCGGTTATCTCTCTTTCCTTCTGAGATAATTAATGAGTGGGATAATCAAGCTGCAATATTGTTTTCTATGTAGTATTTTTGCGGTCGTTATTATACTAGCTTCCATAGCTTTCCGGAATTTCCTTTAAAATTTAGATTTGATGAATACTTTTAGCTCTGAGGGCAACCCCATTTGCAAATTACATTGGCGTTTACCTTTTATTTTGCTTGAGAAAAAATCGTACGCTGCTTTCGATATTCATTAATTATAGTATGCATAAACAATAATAGCACATATTATGCAATCCATAATTGCCAATAATTAATCTAATTAGTTGTGGGTTGCCAATCCAATAGAACCAGGTTCTTTCGGAAAATATAAATAAATATATAAAATCCAATTGTGACCATGAAGTTTCATGTGGCATCCATAATTGCATCTAAACCTCAACGAAACCCTCAAGAAAAGGTTTCCTTATTAATAATATCATCTAATTTTATTTATAAATCCATATCATCGTCTACAATTAGAATCTAATCCTTAATACCAGTAGAAGGAAACCATTATAGTCTATGTATATGTACACCAGATATCATAGGGTTACAAGACCTTTGGTGTCAAAATGTCATGTTCCCTCAAAAACTATTTTAACTATCTCAATTCTCAAATATTTTACATCTAATATTATATATAGCTAGCCCTTTCGTTATGGCACAAGCGTCATGATTTAATACCCTCATCAATGGCCAACGACTTAAAATGATAAATACAAGTCATTTCTAAATCAAATTATCATCTTCATACCTTTTACCTAAACCTCGTGAGCATAAGAAATCCTAAGTTGTCCACGGAGTTGAGGGTTTTGACCTTCACCACACACATCTTCTCCCTGGCTCATACTACTAGAACTAAAAAATATACACATTTTGATACAATTGTATGTTGTTACATTTCTTTTGTTACCATTTTTTAATGTATTGCTTGAATATCCTGTTTGGTTGGATTGTCTTTTTCATACATCTTCTTATGTTTTTTTTTTCTTAATTAATATATTTCATTTCCAAAAACATAAAAACAAAATAAAAATAAAACAGGCACAAAGAGGTTTATTATGTAATTTTTTTAGAAATTAAAAACCATAAGTTAAATCTCAAAGATTAAGCAGGCTTTTCGTTAATATATGTTAGAATTTGGCAATAGCTGGCCCTATAACTCTTAGGATGTTTGGCTATGTATCACTTGTACCAAGTCAAACTTTTTCAATATTTATGTCAAACCAAACTAGTTAGTTGAAACATCGTCAAGGTTGGTGATGGATATAGACTTTCTTTACATATCATGAAGCCACCACGTGTCATGGCAACACCTAAAAGTCATGTGAACAAAATATTAGTTGGGACATTTGAACATGTTTTATTAATATAGTATCATATGCCAATCAAATTTACTAAAAGGCCGGTTTAAAGATGTCTCACAATGCGACATATAGACATGTACAGTGTAATAATTCTTGAGGATGTTTACAGGTCGGGTTATACTTATGAAACCGTCATCAATACGGTTTTACGGTCGGTTTTGTTGGCTTCTAGTCGATGGTTTTAAAAACATAAGACGGTAACAAACTGTTTGGCTTACGATTAAAGTATATAACAGGAAATGATCGTATGATCGATTAGAATATTTTAAAGTTTTAAAAAATTTTACATAACGGTTAGGTTTGTTTCATTTTCAAGATTCATCAGGTCAGTTTCAACTTTTGTAAGAAAAAACTATTACTAACGATTTAACTTGAGATTTGATCTAAAAACCATCAAATTAAAGCTAGGCTATAAACACTCCTAATTTATTTCCCTACAGGTTATTTCCCTAGTGTTGTTTGAGAAACTTATAACACACTCTTTCTCGATACAAGTTTTACCTCCATTAATTTAGGGTTGCCTCAACATGATTGGATGCCTAAAACAAAACTAAACTTTGAGGGTTATCAAAGAATTTATAAACAAATTGAAGGAATTAACAAACCTCTCACGCACAACACCAACACATAGCACACCACAGCCAAATTAATTTTTCTACTATCTATACTACTATATAATACAACTTTTTAAATAATATTATAATTTTTGTTTATTATTAAGACACTTAAAAACAATGTTGTTATATTTGATACAAGTGATTATGTATAGACAACTTATTATTTACAACTTTTTCCTCCATATAATAATATATATATGTTTGATATCCCACATTAACCAAACAAGAAATCTAAATGAAAATTCAACACCTATAAAAGATGATACATGGACTTGAGGGGAAACAAACTTATGATTTGCGCATCCTTTGTTGTGTAAAGTTATAAAAAAAATCAATTTCAGTTAAAATTTTAAAGTATAATTTTTTTATTTTTTATTTTTTTGGAGTCATCTCTAGTTTATATGGTTGGGTTTAAACTTGGTTCTTCCCAAGTCCCTGCTAACATGTATTTATAAACTTATGTTAGTTGGTTTATAAAAGTCTATTGAAATTTTATCAGAACAATAAGTTAGTTTTTATCTTTAACTTCAAATCCTTAAAAATTTAGATTTACACAAAAGACAACGTTTGGTTGCATTTCGTACACATGTTGATACATAAATAGCTCCACACTTATAATTTTGTCCCTAAACTAAAACTATAAACAATGTTTATATCCCGCATTGGTTGTATAGAAAAACCAAAGTAGTATCCAACTCTTATATAAGAATCTTTTTTCTTAAAGTTAAAAGAGATTGAGTTGTGTTTCATATTGAGTATTATTAAACATAAAATCCAATTGGTAAAAATAAGTCTTTTTGGTTTTTGAAATTGTGGTACCGATGGTTCTTGGTTAAATCTAGTTGAACTGGTTAGTTTAAATCATTGGTTAGCACAATAAGAGAAAGTTAGCTAAAGATACAAAATCATAAAAATATTTATACTCTTGTCACACCGCGTGGGTTTTACCACTATTATTTGATAGACGAAAGGAATAATACGTTTTACAAATGACATATTTTTACAAATAACCTATCTAGCATTATGCAAAATACTAAAAGGTGTATTGTTTCATATAAGCTATAAATCATTCAAACATACTATATGTCAAGATTGTTTCACGTTTGGCTATAAATCAAAACAAAAGGGTAAATTATAATTATTAGGGACTGTCTGGTAATTTTTTAATGATCATTAAGATGTTAACTCTTAATGATCATTAAGATGTTAACTCTTAATGATCATTAAGATGTTAACTCTTAATGATCATTAAGATGTTAACTCTTAATGATCATTAAGATGTTAACTCTTAAAAATTCATATCCTTTCAATGGTTAAGAGGTAATATTAACTCTAAATTATTAAGAGGTGACATCTTATTACCTCTTTACGATTCAAACTTAATGTTACCTCTTAATCAATAAGGTAACATCTTAATGATCATTAAAAAGCTAACAAACAACCCTTAATTTGTAATTAATGAACATATACTTATGAAATTATAGGATTGTTCAAAAAGGTTACGCTTCGTGACCTGCTCGAAGCTCGATGGAAAATAGCTCACTCGAAGTCGGCACGTGTGTAAACGAGCCAAGCTCGAGCAATGGTAAGCTCAGTTCGTGGTTCGCTTGTTAGTTTGATCGTTGGCTCCTTAAAATTAAAGCATAATTTATAACTTGTATATATATTATAAACCAAGATTACCGCAAAATATTTAAATAAAGCATTAACATATGGTCATTTCTAACAATTTCTGATGAAGAACTTAAGCATAAAATATAGAGGATAGTCATAAATCATGAAATATCAATCTTCTAATTATTGATGTAACGAATTTAGATAAACAAATATAAAACTTATTATTTTTGTGTTTTTTATGCATGAATATGTGTAAAAATATTATTTTTTAAGTAACTTAGTTGGCTTGTCAACCGGCTCGGCTCGACTCAGCTCATTTATAAACAAGCTAAGCCCGAGCCAACGAATCACGCATGAGCCCACAATTTGAGCTTGTTAAGATCAACGAGTTGACTTGACTCGTTGACAACCCTATGAGAAAGACGCTAAAGCATCAAGAACCAAGACCAAGCAAAAGCTTTAGACCCTACACTTAGATGTGTAACAATCGCTTGATGAACCATCTGGCCTGGATAAAATCAGGAGATGAGATTTGTACAAAAATTAGTTTCATTTTTGCTTAAAGGCAAAGCACACACTTACACAACTAGAAAAACACTTTTAGACGTTTTAGATATAAATGTGAAATTAATATTTATAGTTCTAAACTGGTGAATTTTGATCCTGGGATTTTAATTTTATCATATTATCATTAATGGTTTAATCTGCATCATAAGCCCTACTTCGATTTCAGTCATTGAAGGGTTTTGAGACCATGCATTTCATGATTTTCCGTAGTGAAGATCATGGATTTGAATCGTATTTGATGTAATATGTTTCAAGTGTGATAAGAGTTTTATCACAGTGGACCTTTGGGTGGGGTTTCCATTGAAATAGTTGACGGATCTGGTCATCAGCGTAGTTTGTATGTGCGAACCTGCATGGCCTTTAGCCAATGGGTATACCCGGATGATCCAGGCTTAAAGTATTTATTGATGGTAAAAAAAAATGGTTTAATCTGCTTTAAACAAATTCTTTTGATTTAAACCCATACACATATGTCTTCACACGGATAATTATTACTTTCCACATAATAATTATAGTTATATTAAGGGTCCCTTTATTTAGACACCCCTTAATTTTAAATCAACACCCCTGTACCCTATACGCCGCGTATGGGTCCATACGCGGCGTATAGGGTACATTGTTGATTTAACGTTTTATACCCTATACGGCGCGTATGGGTCCATACGCGGCGTATAGGGTATGTTGTTGATTTGACGTTTTATACCCTATACTCAGCGTATGGGACCATACGTGGCGTATAGGGTTTGACATTTTATACTCATACGTGACTTATGACCCATACGTGGAAGAGCTATACGCCGCGTATGGCACCATACGCGGCGTATAGCTTATATATTTATTTTTTTTAATTTTTTTTTTGAGTTTTTATTAATATATACAATATGAATACAATAATAAAATTAAAATTAAAATATATAATTCGCATATTACAAATTATAAATTAAAATAAATTTATATAAGCCGGGGGTTCTCGGTTATTCTCTATTATTGCGTTGTATTCCGAGATACGAATCCTATACATAATCTCCCATTCTGCTGCACGTACGCTTCGGTTAAGAATCCAAAGATTACTTAATGTTGGCATCGGATAATCTCCTTCTAACTTAACGTGGACGAAATGATTGTTGTTGACATGAACAATCGACACGATATGATGAGGCATGACAGTTTTCGGATCAGCCCATAATGGGAAAAATGTTTGACAACCATTATTGCTTAGTAAATGAAGAATAACCCCAAACTTTTGAGCAACCACTAATCCCGTATACGGCATTATCATCCAATGTTCTTCTGGTGCAGGTTCCACACTTTGCCAATCGATGGTGTGACGTAATTCGTTATACTGTCCGGGGTACAAAGTATCGAAAACTTCTCTGTACTCCAATTCATGTCTGTCCAACTCTTCTAAAAGCTGTGTCCGCACATACATCCACTTATTTTCGTCAAACCCTAAGCCTAAAGCTATTGATCGAAAACCACAATTCCCATCGGGTCGGACATCTCGTATACGTGAAATATACTGATGAAAGATTGACGGAATCCAATTTTTTAACCTGTTTATATTGTTTAATTGGTTATCTCCGACAATCGAAGAAAACTCATTAGTACCCCGTGATACTTTAGATGAGGTTGAACGACTACGTTGCATGGCAGGCTTCTGGGGCTTTACAGCTGAACTTGTTCTTCCGGAAATGTGAGATGCAATAAACGAGCTATGTCTCGGCATGTCGCACGTACTTTGTTGAGTGTCGTACTTTTGTTGTTGAACCTTTAACGTTGGACGACCGCGAATATCTGTTTGAACAACAGGCGCTTTTTGTTACTTTTCCATGGATACACAATTTTTTTTATTTTTTCCACCAAACTAAATTTTACAGCTGCGGGTTGTGTCATTATTTGTTGTTTCACCCGTTCCATTTCTTCTTCAACATCAACTTTTTCATCCACCGTATATGATGGCTTAATGTTATCAAGCTTCGTCCAAAATACGTCAATTGCATCTAATGGAATTTTAGTGCCTGCATTATAAAGTATAAATTAATACATAATTTGTCACTTTAATAGAAAAATGATAATGATGGAGCGACTATTACCAGAATGTTCATATTTTTCCAGCCGACAAGCACAAGGCAAGCCACAACTAGTGAAAAGATGACAACCACATGTTGCATTTGCAGAGCGCATCACATGCAATTTAGTGTTTTCGGCAACTAATAAATCAAGAGCTATGTGTGAAACCTTGCCTCTTAAGTAATCAAATAGCGGAAGTTTATGATGATTCATGGTTTTAATTTTGCTTGTCTCAAAGCTTTCTTTTAAATTTACCTCTTGTGCGTTCACCAATTGATCTACAAACTCCACAAGTCTATCCAGTGAGCTATTTGTTGATTTAAGATATCTTTTTAAATTTGCATGTTGACTCTCCACCCTATTTGTTGTGCGTTGGCCAAAATTGCGGTTCAAGTTAGTCCAGACTGATACAAACATTTCTTTGTAACTCTCTAACCAGTTTCTGTTTATATATGACAATACCTCTGAAAATATAATAAATCACGCTTAAATTATATATTGAAAATATAATAAAACATAATTAAAATATAATAAAAACTTACTTTCTCGATTCGCTTCAACTAATCGTTCGTAAAGAAGGTTATAGTTATACTCGTAAATCTCCGCCGTGGGAGACTCACACAAACGTGCCCATGCATATTTAAACTTTCTCCAGTCATCTTTCGTAAAACTTGCTTTACAGTGTTTCGCGATATTTTCATCAATATGCCACCTGCATAAACACTTTGAAGCATTCGGAAACACTTTAACACATGCGTTCATTAAAGCGAGATCTCTGTCTGTTATTATGACGCGCGGCTCCATACACTTGCTTAACGTATCTTTCAATCTATTAAGCACCCATTCAAAATTATCTTCCCGTTCTTTGCTAATAAACGCATGAGCAACACAAAATGTCTTGTGTGTGGAGGTCACACCAACAATCTGAACAAACGGAAGCTTGTACATGTTTGTTTTATATGTAGCGTCTATCATCAGCACGTGCGGAAATGCACGCCAAGTGTCGTATGATTTAGGATGACAAAAAAATATATCTTCTACGACATTAGTATCGGGATCTTCTCGGGTGTAATAAACATACCTTTTAATTGAAAAAGGAAGGAAAATTGATGTTGTTAAGTGAGGATACAAATACAAGTTAGGCTTCATTTTAATTAAGTCTATTGAAAAAAAAAACCTCGGGTGTAATAAACGTACCTTTTAATAGATAAAAGGTTTTCTAAGACTTGCATTGGTGTTTCACCGACTTTTCTTTCACTTCTTATCTTATATTGAGCGTTGTATACGTCTCTGGTTATTGATGCGTTATTAGGATTTTGCTTTTTAATAGCTGATAAGATGCTACGAGGCTCCATGTTCTGATCAGTAAGTATTCGTTTTGAGAAAACCTTCTTACAAAAGGATGCCCCTCCATATGTTGAGCAGGATCATGGTTATGTTCGTCACTTCGCACCTCTAATTTCCACGAATGACGTTTGTTGTCGTATATCCCTACCAATTTAAAAGGACATCCGATTTTTTTGCTACCAGATCGTCTAACTGTCGCTTTACTTTTGTGTTCGCCCGCACGATCACAGATAAGCCATACCTTTACGACCTGACCTTCTTTTTTCTTTGATCTTCGTGTAATAATAACGTAACCATTATCACGTCCTCTATTAACAGCCCAACAGACTAGCTCATCGAGAGATAAAAAATTTTGAGATGTTTCAAACGATACTTTTGTCGTTTGTTTTTCATCACTCGAGAGTATATTATTTTGTTGCGTGTCGTAAGTTGACTCTCGGCAAAACTCAACTTCATCATCGGGAACATACGATTGGTTTAAATCTGGCAGTCCTGTCTCGTAAGCAGATTGAACGTACGCATCATCTTGATTACTATCCACCACGAACGAATATTCATTTGAATATTCATTTGAATATTCACCAAACAAATAGTTACCGTCTCAAAACGACATACCGAACGAATAAAAAGTGTGATATTTTGAGAGAGAAATACGTTTGGGATTTACAGGAATCGAAAGCATATCGAAAGTGTTATCGAAATCGTTGTTATATAGGTGAAAACGAATCTTGGGTCATGTCATATTGAAATAATTTATACGTGGCGTATGGGTCCATACGCCACGTATAGGATCCTATACGCCGCGTATGGGCCTATACGCTACGTATAGGCTTGCCACGTCTTCCACGTATAGGATCCTATACGCAGCGTATGTACCATGTAATCGTACATGGTACAAAAAGTACATCTGACACCACCAATTATTTGTACTATACGTGGCGTATGGATCCATACGCCACGTATAGTGCAAAATAATTGGTCGCAGGAGGACTGTAGTGGTCGCATGAGCACCAATTATTTTGTACTATACGTGGCGTATGGGGCCATACGCCACGTATAGTACAAAATAATTGGTCGCAAGAGCACTGTACGTGGTCGCAAGAGGACTGTAGTGGAGGAGCTATACGCCGCGTATGGGTATATACGCGGCGTATAGTTTATATATGTATATGTTTTTTTTAATTTTTTGAGTTTTAATATATATATAATTTGAATTAAAATTATTTATGTATGTATGTGTGTATGTCTGTATGTATGTGTGTATGTATGTATTTGTGTATGTATGTATGTATGTATGTCTGTATGTATGTATTTGTGTATGTATGTATGTATGTCTGTCTGTATGTATGTATGTATGTCTGTCTGTCTGTATGTATGTATGTATGTATGTATGTATGTATGTATGTATGTATGTATGTATGTATGTCTGTCTGTCTGTCTGTATTTATGTATGTATGTATGTATGTATGTATGTCTGTATGTATGTATGTCTGTATGTCTGTCTGTATGTATGTATGTATGTATGTATGTATGTATGTATGTATGTATGTCTGTATGTATGTATGTATGTATGTATGTATGTCTGTCTGTCTGTCTGTCTGTATGTATGTATGTATGTATGTATGTATGTATGTATGTCTGTCTGTCTGTATGTATGTATGTATGTATGTATGTATGTCTGTATGTCTGTATGTCTGTATGTATCTATGTATGTATGTATGTATGTATGTATGTATGTATGTATGTATGTATGTATGTATGTATGTATGTCTGTATGTATGTATGTATGTATGTATGTCTGTATGTATGTATGTATGTATGTATGTATGTATGTCTGTCTGTCTGTCTGTATGTATGTATGTATGTATGTATGTATGTATGTATGTCTGTCTGTCTGTCTGTATGTATGTATGTATGTATGTATGTCTGTATGTCTGTATGTCTGTATGTATCTATGTATGTATGTATGTATGTATGTATGTATGTATGTATGTATGTATGTATGTATGTATGTATGTATGTATGTATGTATGTATGTATGTATGTCTGTATGTATGTATGTATGTATGTATGTATGTATGTCTGTCTGTCTGTCTGTATGTATGTATGTATGTATGTATGTCTGTATGTCTGTATGTCTGTATGTATCTATGTATGTATGTATGTATGTATGTATGTATGTATGTATGTATGTATGTATGTCTGTATGTATGTATGTATGTATGTATGTCTGTATGTATGTATGTCTGTATGTCTGTATATATTTACAAAGATAAACATAAACTGATAATAAACATAAAAGATAAACATAAACTGATAATATATTTACAAAGTTTTTAAATTACATAACAAAATAAAAATTACAATACAAAACTACGGGGAGTCAGGGTAATCTCGAGGCGGTGGCAACGGCGGAGGATCAGTACCAGAACGCCGCGCCATCTCTGACTGAACCTGCCACTCCATCAGATCCTCAACGCGATCGAGCCGTCGACTCTGCTGCCGTAAGCTCCTAGACATATCCTGCAACAATGTCTCCACACGTGCAGGCAGCCTCACCTCTCTATAAATATGTCGTGGGATCTGAGGCTGAGGAGGCGGCTGATGTGGCTGAGGAGGCGGCTGATCATGTGGCTGCTCGTCGGGTGGTGGCTGATCATGCGGCTGCCCGTGCTGCTGCAGTGGATCGACGGGGCCGAGCTGCTGAACTGGTGCCGGCTGCCAGATCTCCCCGGGTCGAAGAGAGAATCGTATGCCAACCGGAAACTGGCGTATAATACGCATGCCGAATAGCGTACGACGATCTAATCTCACCGGCTCGATCGGCGGAGACACGTCACCAAGATGCCGAGGAAGATAACCTAAAGATCAGGCAATCAACGCGATGTACGCGCCGCCGTACACCGCTCCTCGCTCCTGCCGATGATAATACGAAGCAAAATACTCCGCCAAACACCTCGCCAGGTTACACCTGGTCCCCGTAATCAAACAGTATAAGTAAAATAAGTCGGGAATGGTACACCACTCCCGACTCTTGCCACGTCCCGTGATGGACGTGGCGATCATCCGATGCAGATAACGGATGAGAGGATCTCGAATGCCGGTGACCCTGCCCTTAGTCCTCTGAAACGGACCTCCGGCAATCTCAGGCCACCACTCTCTCAATGTGCCCTCCTCCATCTCAGTAATACCCTCAGTGAACAGAGGGGTAACAGTCTCCGGCTCATAATAAAGCCCAGAGACAACTGCAAACTGCTCAATGGACATCTGATGTGCATGTCCACAAAGCGTAAAAGATATCTCCGATCGCTCATCGTCCTCCACCATCTCATCTGGACGAATATATGTAAATGTGGATAAAAACTCCACTACCAGCTCACGGTGGGACGGTAAGAATGCGATCTCAAAAAGACGTCTCCACGGCGTATCGTCTCCGATAATAGCAGCAAGACGATCGCGCTCTCCCAACTCAGCCATCACCTCCCAATCTACGGCCTTTTGATGACCGATCTTCATCCGAATAAATTTTGAGCACTTAGCGTGCTCAACGGAACCGGCATCAAACTGCAGCCAAGGATGCTCGGCAATATGGTCAACAACGTCAGCCTCAATCTCAGAATCGGAAGACATATCTGCACAGGTGAACAAATAGGTCAAAAACAACGTATACGTATCTATATATATATATACACATACACATATACATATATATATGTATATGTATATGTATACGTATACGTATACGTATACGTATACGTATACTTATACGTATACGTATACGTATACGTATACGTATACGTATACTTATACGTATACGTATACATGTTATATGTATATATGTACATATACATATATGTATATGTATATGTGTATATACATATATATGTATATGTATATGTATATGTATATGTATAGGTATATGTATATGTATATGTATATGTATATGTATATGTATATGTATATGTATATGTATATGTATATGTATATGTATATGTATATGTATATGTATATGCGTATATACATATATATGTATTTGTATATATATTTTACCCTATACGCCGCGTATAGGGCTATACGCCGCGTATAGGGTAGCAGCGTATGGGTCACAGGGCAACGTATAGGTCGAATCCGACCCTATACGCCGCGTATAGGACTATACGCAGCGTATAGGGGACCCACGTATGGCCCCCAAGTCGCGTATTGCAATACCCTATACGCCGCGTATATATCTATACGCCGCGTATAGGGTACACACCAATGTGTCTTCGTCCCCAACCAAAGAACTATACGCTGCGTATAGCCCTATACGCGGGGCTGTACCGGCGTATAGTTCTTTAATCCAGTTTTTAAATCACGCATTTTGGGGCATAAAACACTACTTTAACGTTTAAATCAATGAACGATTAACATAATAATGATGTATGAACAATAATACGTACCTGGATGTTGAAAAATCGAAGATCAATACGTGTAGTATAGTGCTATACGAGAGTGTTTTTTTTTGAAGTGTGTGTAAAAAATAGAAAATTTGGAAGATATAGTAGGCCGAGGATCTATACGCCGCGTATGGCACCATACGCGGCGTATAGCTTATATTCTTTTTAAAATCGACACCGACCTATACGTGGCGTATGGACCTATACGCCCCGTATAGGTGAAGTGATGTGACGTCGGTTGTCAGTCATTAATGTCGCATTAATGGTCGTACCCTATACGCGGGGTATGGGCCGCGTATGGACCCATACGCGGCGTATAGGGGGGTGTCGATTTAAAAAAACGGGTGTCTATTTATTAGGACCCTATATTAATAATTTATAAACCACTTTTTAAGGCCACTTTTATTTTATAAAGAAAAACCACTAGCAAGATGCTAGAGGCAAACGAACATCGATTGCAAAGGAAAGTTAAAAAATGAAAATTTACAGCATGAATGTCAAACAAGGTCTCCTAATTAACTTCCATATATGCTTCAACCAAAAAATGGATACTTTACTTTATTCACCACTCTCGATACCGATATAGGCTTGTGGTCGAATATTAATACATTCCTCGTATTTCAAATGCCTCAAATTGCAACCAAAAACTTCACATACACGGCCTTTTCTCCAATAAATATATAGAATTTATTATTTATTTTCAACATTTAACAATTATATATTATTCTTTAGTTATAAATCTCATATTGGATTTGTCCACGTGTCTAAATTAAATCATTTGAAAGCGCTTACTTGTGTAATTCTTTTTGCGACCTCAAAAGATCATTAGCATTAGCACTATTGATTTATGTCAATATTAATGTCCAACAGCGGCATCCCATTTCCGGTTTTCATGTTCATGATTATTGAAATACATACTATAAATACTCCCATCGTCCCTATAGTTTTCATGAATGTTTACTAACCATCAAGATACATATTTCATTCATCGATTATGATGGAATGCGAGGTGTCTGTCTAATATCTTTTATATTTCCTATATTTAATATTGGTTTTTTCATCAAAGTTTGTAGAGGTTTTTCCTCTTAAATGAAGGTTTGGGGTTCAAACCTAAGTATAGTACAATATAGTTTGGTGTATTTAATAGTAAAATATTTTACTGTTCAAAAATTTTTATGTTTTCAATATTTTTTAGAATAATTTAATATGAGAGACGAGAAATCTAAAAATTATATTACCTAGAATTGTAGCAAGTATATTTATTATTTTTTTCATTAATATAAAATATATAATATTGCAACTATATAGTTTGAATTCAAACATTTAGGTCGAATCGATTCCAAAGAACACAAATTTATATGCAACACAAATCAAAATTCTTAGTTTGATACATATGCTAACCGAATTGGAAAATTGATGATCTTAGTTTATATTATTATTTATCTAATCTAGTGTTATAACTTAGAATACAAAATTAATAATATTATTATTGATAACAAAAAAAATTAAAGTTATTTGCCTGTATAATATATTCTATTATAATTAATCCTTTACGTCGGTGTTTTTTTTGGTTTTTTTGTTTTTTTTTTTTGGGTTTTGTTTGTTTTGTATGTGTTTTCAAGGTTTTCGAAACCGGACCGGACCGGCGGTTCCGACCGGTTCGACCGGAAACCGGTGAGGATGCCGGTTCGGTTCGGTGGTTTTGGGCCGTTTCGGTTGAACCGGCCGGTTCGTGCGGTCGACCGGCCCGACCGGAACCGGCGAACCGGGTTGAACCGGTTTTTTGAATTTTTTTTAATTTTAATAGATTCGAAACCGGACCGGACCGGCGGGTCCGACCGGTTTGACCTGGAACCGGTGAGGATGCCGGTTCGGTTCGGTGGTTTTGGGCCATTTTCGGTTGAACCGGCCGGTTCGTGCGGTCGACCGGCTCGACCGGAGGTTCGGTGGTTTTGGGCCGTTTTCGGTTGAACCGGCCGGTTCGTGCGGTCGACCGGCCCGACCGGTTCGACCAGGAACCGGTGAGGATGCCGGTTCGGTTCGGTGGTTTTGGGCCGTTTTCGGTTGAACCGGCCGGTTCATGCGGTCGACCGGCCCGACCGGAACCGGCGAACCGGGTTGAACCGGTTTTTTGGAATTTTTTTTTATTTTAATAGATTCAAAACCGGACCGGACCGGCGGGTCCGACCGGTTCGACCGAGAACCGGTGAGGATGCCGGTTCGGTTCGGTGGTTTTGGGCCGTTTTCGGTTGAACGGCCGGTTCGTGCGGTCGACCGGCCCGACCGGAACCGGCGAACCTGGTTGAACCGGTTTTTTGAATTTTATTTTATTTTAATAGAAAAATATTATTCGATATGGATTAAGTAACACCGATTCGTTAATTTGAACAATGTTTACTTGAATGGTATGTATTTTGGATGTTGTTTTGGATTAAAAAAAATCGGTTCGTTAATATTATTGGCGAATCACTATTTGATTTATGGTTGTTTAAACTTTGGATGTTGTATTTTGTTTTGGTTTATGGTTGTTTAAACTTGGGTTGTTGAATTTTGCTAAATTGGACTATGTTTACTTGAGTGGTATGTGTTTGTAGTTTTATAAATATTTGGAATTTTTTATATTTTTTTAAATATTAATGACGTCATCCGGTTCGTAATCCGGTCCGACCGGTCCGACCGGTCTGACCAATGAACCTCTAGGCCGTCCTGTTCGCTTTCCGCTCCGGTTTCGAAAACATTGTGTGTTTTTATAGGTTTGTTTTGTGGGTTTGAGGTTTGGGGGTGGGGTTTTTCTTGTGAGTTTTTTGGTTTCTTGACACATCTTTTTAATGGATGTTTTGATTACGTTCATTTATAGTATTCGTTGGTGTTGTCTTTTTCCGGGTTCCTACTTTATTTCTTTCGTTATCGATACCCTGTTAAGGTTTGGGTTTTCTTTTTGTTTGCTTTTTTGGGGCTTTGATTTTACTCAGTTTTTCTATATAGGACTGTGTTGCGCTTTGATTTTCGTCTATTTTGTTTATGGTGTTGGACTTTGATTTAGTTTTGGGTTCTGAATGTTCTTGTGTGTTATGAATTTGGGATTTTCGTGTGTTTTACCTTGTGTATTTTGCTAATTTTATGGGTTTCAAACCTTCATTTTGATTTTGATTTAGGGTTACGTTAAAACTCACATAGCCGCGGCAACGCGCAGGTCTCAAACCTAGTTATAGTTATAGTAAGTAATTAGGGTAGTGACTCGTATGCGACACGGGTTGACGAATACTTAAAATGACAAATGGGTAAATTATACATATAAATTCATAGTAATATATATGATGCATATGATGTTGAAGATATATATATTAGAATAAGAAATTTATCATAATATAATGGTATTAAAAAAATTATGTCTATCCTCAATAGAAACAAATAAAGGTATTATAGTTAAATACAAAAAAAAATATAAACTAATGAACAAATTTGAAAAATTTACAAAACTATGTAACAGTGATACATAACTGAGGCAAAGAACAGCTAAAATTAAAAAAAGTAATTGTCCATAAAGATGTAAATACTTTTTGTGTAACAATATTGAAGGTTATAAAAATTAGTAAAAGTCATATATTGAAGGTTGTTAAAAAATAAATATTACTGAAAATATAAATAATGTCGTGAATTCTAAAGTTAATTAAAACAAAATTGTTAGTTCTAAAGAAAATATGACAGGAAAAGTTTATTTTAGTAAAACAAAATATTGTTAATGATAATATTAAAATTAATAATTTAATCATTATTTATTAACATAATTAGTATTTCTTATAAATTTTAGAAAGACGTCAAATAATTTAGAAGTAATAAGTGATCACGAATATCATATTAATTGTAATTATATGAGTTAATAGTTTCCAAATTCATTATAACTCACAATTGAAGGATGTATCGTTATGTGACAATGCAGACGTGACGTTTTAGTGGACAGGCTAGAAAAGGATCATATGTATCCATAGTTAGTATTTTTTATAGGTTATAGATGAGTGGTGAAACATGCATGTTTTGGAGATTTTGGAATTTGTAAGGGTTGATTTCGATAACTTGGAAATTAGTATTCACTTGTGAAAAATACATGTCAAATCTGTGATAACAATAAAGATGTCGCAACATCAAATCCAAATTCTTATAAGAATCATATTTTAAAATGTGAAAGAGAAAAATAAAAAAATGTGAAAAAATCAAAACCCAGAATCAACTCTTACTTACAACTTATACGTTTTAAGATTTAACTAGTTTCTTTACCCGGTTGCGACGGGACCGTATGCGGCATGGTAAAGTATATATTCCAATCAACCTAACTCATTTTCGGATTATTACATAAACCCGGCTCGTTTACAAACATAATTACATTCAAATCTATGATAAAAATAAGCATGTCGCAACATCAAATCCAAATTCTTATAAGAATAATATTTTAAAATGTGAAAGAGGAAAACAAAAAAAATGTGAAAAAATCAAAATCCAGAATCAGCGCTTACATACAACTTATACGTTTTAAGATTTAACTAGTTTCTTTACCCGCCGCACGTTGCGACGCGAGCGTATGCGGCATGGTAAAGTATATATTCCAATCAACCTAACTAATTTTCAGATTATTACATAAACCCGGCTCGTTTACAAACATAATTACATTGAAATGTATCCAAACTTAAAAAATACATAAAAAGTCCAATTTAAAAAGGTAATTAAATTGTAAGGCCCGTGTGTTGCGACGGAGTTGTATGATTTATGACATTTTACGACGCGTATGCGATCTACGTTACGCTTCGTGCGGCTAAATAATTAGAAAAATAATTTAAATGACATAGATATCAAAAAGCAAAATAAAAGAGTACTTGAAATGAAAATAATGTAAGGAAATTAAAAAAAAGCCAAAAACAAAAAGCAAACCGTGGGGTTTAAACCTGGTTTAAAACTTTAAGGGACGAAATATTGCCACTGCACCAAACTACCATATGTGATTCATGTCATAGTAAAATTATTTATTTTTAAGCCATTTCGGAAAATTAAAAAAATAATAAAAATATTTCCGCCCAATCAGAAGACGACACATGGCAAGGCGATAGACACCCCACCGATCTTGCTAAGAGCAATCACATCTAATTTATTATTTTTATCTTTATAATTATACTAAAATTCACTACTTTTATCTTTACTTTCAATTAAATTATACATTTTTATAAATTTATCATTATTTTTTCTTTCTCCTACACTTACAATCACTTTCATAAATATTAAAAAATTTATAAGGACTGAAAAATAAATACTTAAATTCACAGATGAACAGTAACATCTCTCCCTCTAACACTCACAAGCACTCAGTGTCATTTCATAGAATATAAGTACTCTTACTCACATATTATTAAGGAAGAGGCTATGAATGCTCTAAATGAGTTAAGTTAATGGATTTTACATTATTATGGTAGGAGTGAGTGCAACCAGCCAACTAGCCCCCTTCTTTCAATACCTAACGCCACGTTAATTACTATACCTTAAATACCAAGGTCGGTGACCAATGGAATTGTGCCACCGACTTTGGTTTTAGTATATATTGGCTGTGTTTGTCTTTTGCAACAATGGTAGATCTATGTCACGGAGTGATTTCTTTGATTCTAGTGCTACACTTACACTTGCTCTAAGTTCAGCCTTTATGACTCAAATGAAGTAACAATTGAAGTTACGATGCAGAGGCGTTTGCAAGCTTGTAATACAAATGTTTTTGCATTACTTAAAGGTTAGTACGATAGTGAGTTACAAGTTCTTTACACTAAGACTTGTATGTGTTTTGGGTGATTACAAATGGAATTTTTTTTTTAAAATAGGTATTTTGAAGAGAGAGAGATGAGAAGGGGGTCAAGTCTTGTCAATTTTTCACATTAGGGGTACCCGCTTCTGCCATGGGCGTGCTCTTCCCCTCGGTCAATGCACCCGTCTGCTCATCTGTCCTCTGTGTCCTCTGTGTCAGGCATTGTAATGCGTGTTTGGTGAAAATTATAGGTAGATCTCGCCCCTGGGAAGCATGGGTTCTCCATGCAATCCCATCCATCCGATTATTTCAACAACCCATCTCCATCGCACAATAGAAACCTAATTGTCAGGTTTGACCGATCAAGACCACGCCTCTGGCAAGGACGGGTTCTCATACCCAGATAATTCAGTCTCCAACTACCACCCCATCGAAATACAATACCCCCACCTCTTATATACATATACATATACATATACATATACATATACATATACATATACATATACATATACATATACATATACATATACATATACATATACATATACATATACATATACATATACATATACATATACATATACATATACATATACATATACATATACATATACATATACATATATATATATATATATATATATATATATATATATATATATATATAGAGGGTTAGGATCATTACAGAACCACTTTTTATTTTCAAAACTACAGAACCATTGATTTATATAAATGTATATTAAGTCTGGTAATACTTGACCTGTTTTACATATGTGTATATCAGACATGAACAATAAACTATAAAAAAACAACTAAATATCACCTGGTTTAACTTACATCTATGTAAACCAATGGTTTATAATTTACATTTATGTAAGTCAATGGTTCATTTGGTTCTGAAAATAAAAATGGTTCTGTATTGATCCTGCAGGATCTTTTCAGGACTCGTAAAGATCGTCAGAACTGCGAGAACCAATATCAGCCATTGATTTATATAATTTTTATTCTATATTAGTTTTATAAAAAAAGGGTATTAAAGTCATTTGCCTTGATCACTTAATTAACTTTCCTATAATAACTCTCTCACTCCTTTTAACATTTTTCCTATATATCTCTCTCTCTAATCACTAGTGCACTTTTAAAATCCAAAAGCTCATCCTTTTTTGCAAACCCTGTAATGGCCGACAGCCTATTTTGACTATTGAATGCTTCATTTTTGCTGCATTTCGTGTGTAGATGTGCTTTGTTTGCGGCTTGCATTCGGAAATACTTCAATTCCTTATTTTTTAGCAGACTGTTGGTACAGAGATCTCTCTAACCTCACACTCTCTTTTGTGATTCGTATGTAACTTGGAAACACACACTTGTTCATTGAACTTTTGGAAATACAAAATACATATAAGGACTGCAGACCTAGTACTCCATAACTGACCACTAACCCACAACTACATGACTCTTATAACTACTAGAACGTGATACACCAGCATGCATGATACCATGCTTCACCCATGCAACATACACGTCAGTATATACGTACGTGGACACAACTAACATAACATAAACATAACATAAACTCAAATAATATAACATAGATAAAGACTATTTTAATTACTTCAACACCTTCCCTTAATTCAAATAGTCTGAAGTCCCAACTGAGCTCGTAAGTACATGAACTGTTCTGCACCCAAGGCTTTGGTTAGTATGTCTGCAACTTGATGACCCGAACTACATGGACTGAGTTCAATCTCCTTTCCTTCAACCAATGACCTGATGTAGTGGTATTTGATGCTGATATGCTTAGTTCTGCTGTGAAAACCTTGATTCTTTGTTAAGAAGATTGCAGATCTATTGTCACACATAATTGTTGTAGGCTGAACTTGATTCTCATGAAGTTCACGTAACATCTTCCGAAGCCAAACCCCCTGACAAGCACCAGCAGCTGCAGAGATATACTCCGCTTCAGTTGTTGAGAGAGCTACAACAGCTTGCTT
The DNA here is from genome assembly GCA_024085815.1 of Flaveria linearis. Classification (NCBI taxonomy): domain Eukaryota; kingdom Viridiplantae; phylum Streptophyta; class Magnoliopsida; order Asterales; family Asteraceae; genus Flaveria; species Flaveria linearis. Next base: position 95,637,593 of record CM044001.1, on the reverse strand, counting down.
CTTGGAGCTCCATGAAACAGCTGCTGATCCAAGAAAGAACACATTGGCGGACACACTTTTCATATCAGTTGAGGAACCAGCCCAGTCGCTATCTGTGAATCCTGAGAGCTTCACTTCTCGTCCTTTCTTGTACATTAACCCAAAGTCAGAAGTTCCAGCCAAGTATCTAAGAATCCTCTTTCCAGCACCAAAGTGAACTTGGGATGGATTCTGCATAAAACGTGAGAGAACTCCAACAGAAAACATTATATCAGGACGTGTATGTGTTAAATAGATCAGACCGCCTATAAGACTTCGGTATTGATAACCATCTGCAGCACTACTTCCATCAATGGCTTGAAAACGATCCCCAACATTCATTGGTGTGCTAGCTATTTTACAATTTAGCATTCCAAACTTCTTCAATAAATCCTTGGCATACTTTTGCTGAGAAAGAAAAATTCCATCTTCTCGTTGTTCAACTTCTAACCCAAGATAATAGCGTAGCATACCAATGTCAGACATTTCGAATTCTTTAACCATCCGTTCCTTGAATTCCATTAGCATATCCACTGATGAGCTCGTGTAGATGATGTCATCTACATACAAACATATAACTATGAACTTTTGATCGACACTCTTCTTCATGTACATAGTAGGTTCATTTAAACTTCTTTCATACCCATTGCGTATTAAGAACTCATCGATCCTGCTGTACCAGGCTCTTGGAGCCTGCTTCAAACCATAGAGTGCCTTGTGAAGTCGATACACTTTGTGTTCACTTCCTTTAATCTCGAATCCGGGTGGCTGTGATACGCACACTTCCTCCTGAATAGATCCATTCAAAAAGGCTGTTTTCACATCAAGTTGATGTACAAACCATCCTTTCTGTGCTGCCAACGATAATATGAGACGAATAGTCTCAAATCTAGCCACCGGAGAGAAAGTTTCTTCGAAATCAATGCCATATTCTTGGACATACCCTTGGCGACTAATCGAGCTTTGTGACGTGTGACATTACCGGCTGCATCAGTTTTCAACTTAAACACCCACTTTAGACCAATGGTTGTTTGTTAGTTGGGAGATCCGTAAGAGACCAAGTTCCATACCTTTCAAGTGATGCTATCTCTTCTTTCATAGCTTTGATCCATGCTTCACTTGTGAATGCATCTTTAAAGGTGGTCGGTTCAACCAATGATAAAGCGAATGGCATGTATAATCAGCTTCTATGTCTTCTGTGTTTGCATATAAATCTTCCAAAGTCCTCATTTTAATGGTTCACTTTCTACAGAAGACGTGGACACATTAGGTGAACTAGGTGATGTACTTGAGCTGCTTGACACATGACTACTTGAAGGTGTTGTACTATGGCTGCCAGGAGTAGGTCCACTGCTACCATCCTTACTATTACTAGGCCCATCACCACTTATGGAATGGCTGTTTGTACTATTCCCAAAAAGCTGATCACATGTTGCTTCATTACCTAAAGTCACGTGAATTACTCCAGTAGGTATCCCATCATTCTCTTTTTCTTCACTTTTCCATTTTGACCTTTCATCAAAGGTCACATCTCTACTTATTACAATAGTTCTCTTTTCAAGATCAAAAAGCCGATAACCTTTTGTATTTGAGCAATACCCTACAAACACACAACGTTTGGACTTGGAATCCAACTTCTTTCTTAGTTGCTTTGGTTGTACAACATAAGCTACACTTCCAAACACTTTGAAATGTCGAATAGATGGTTTGCGACCAGTCCACACTTCATAAGGTGTTTGATACTCCAAGGCTTTTGTTGGTGATCTGTTTAACACGTACACAGCAGTAGCTGCTGCTTCTCCCCAAAAGACTTTACTCAAATTCTTTCCTTCCAGCATACTCCTTATCATCTCAACAATTGTTCTATTCTTGCGTTCAGCGACTCCGTTTTGTTCAGGAGTGTAGGGTGCAGTTAAGGCTCTGTGAATTCCATGTTCAGCACAAAATGAATTAATTCATTTGATACAAACTCACCTCCTCTGTCTGTTCTTAAGGCTTTAATCTTTTCACCAGTTTCATTCTCAACTTTAGTCTTGAACGATTTGAATTTACTAATGCTTCTGATTTTGAAGCAATACAGTAAATCCAAGACATTCGACTAAAGTCATCAATAAGCAACAAAAAGTACAAACTTCCACCCAATGATTGTATGGACATAGGTCCACACAGATCAGCATGTATCAACTGCAACACATTAGTTGCTCTCCATTCAGATGGAGTAAATGACTTTCTAGTTTGCTTGCCCATCATGCACCCTTCACAGATTGACCAGGTCTGAATTGGTGATAACCCGTGAACCATGTTCTTTTCATGCAACATTCGTAAGCCTTTCTCATGCAAGTGCCCAAATCTAAGATGCCATAAGTATGAATCATTTTTGCTTGTGGCAACTAGACTTGTCAGGTTTAATTGCTGAGTGGACACATCTAATGGAAATATCTTATTCCCCGTCATCTTTATAACACATGCAACTTCTCGTGTACGTTTATGAGTAATAGTACATGCATCATCATCAAACAATAGTGCATATCCTTTAGTCATTAACTGCCCCACACTTAGTAAGTTGTAATCTAACTCAGGCACATATTGAACATCTTCTAAAATACGAGACTTACCTGCAACTGCCTCCAACTCGATCTTTCCTTTCCCTTCAACCGTTATATCTTTACCGTTGCCCATTTTTACTTGAACTTCTTAGTGGAGTCAAGATCTTTGAAGAGTCTTTTCTGACTGGTCATGTGATTGGAACACCCGCTGTCTAAGAACCATATGTTCTTTCCACTTTCACCACTTCCAATTGCCATAAACAATCGATATTCTTCATCATCGTCTTCGGTTTCCATCGCTGCTTGAGCTTGTGGTTCATTCCAACAGTCTGCCCGGACGTGTCCAAACCTATTGCAGTTATAACACTGCACTCGTCCTCTTCCGAAGCTTCTTCCTCGACCACGACCTCTACCACGCATTCCACCTCTTCCACGACCTCGAGATGTTTGAGACTTGTCTTCATCTCGAGTCGTAGCTTGAAGTGCTTGTTCTTCATTTACAACTTCTGCCCCCCGGTTTACCCGAGTTTCATGCGCTTGCAGAGATCCCATTAGTTGATCAAAGGACAACTGAGTGAGATCTTTGGACTCCTCGATAGCAGTTACTACATGATCCCATTTGACTGGTAGACTTCGTAGAACCTTTTCAACAATCGTTTGATCCGAGATCAACTCACCATAAGATCGCTTCTGGTTGACAATCTTCATCACCTTCGATAGAAAGTCTCCAATGGCCTCGCCATCCTTCATTTGAAGAGTCTCAAACTCACGTCTCAACCCCTGTAGTTTCACTGCTTTCACCTTCGAATCACCTTGAAATTCTGTTTCTAGGAGAGTCCAGGCTTCTCGTGACGATGTTGCTGCTGCAATTCTGGAGAAGACTTCATCATGAACCGCCTGCTGAATTAGTGACAAAGCTTTAGCATCATTCTTCCGATTCTCGCGAAACCGCTGTCTATCGCCATCATTTCTATTGTACCCAGTTGATACTAGGTCCCACAGATCATGTGACAACAGTATAGTTTTCATCCTTATGCTCCAGAATTCATACCCCTCTCCTTTGAACACTGGCAGCGGCGTGGACGAGACATTTGACTGATTTACGGTAGCCATCCTAGCTCTGATACCAGATGTTGGTACAGAGATCTCTCTAACCTCACACTCTCTTTTGTGATTCGTATGTAACTTGGAAACACACACTTGTTCATTGAACTTTTGGAAATACAAAATACATATAAGGACTGCAGACCTAGTACTCCATAACTGACCACTAACCCACAACTACATGACTCTTATAACTACTAGAACGTGATACACCAGCATGCATGATACCATGCTTCACCCATGCAACATACACGTCAGTATATACGTACGTGGACACAACTAACATAACATAAACATAACATAAACTCAAATAATATAACATAGATAAAGACTATTTTAATTACTTCAACAAATACTTCAATTCCTTATTTTTGACTATTGAATGCTTCATTTTTGCTGCATTTCGTGTGTAGATGTGCTTTGTTTGCGGCTTGCATTCGGAAATACTTCAATTCCTTATTTTTAGCAGACGTGGGTTAACAAATGATGGTGTTGAAGCCGGCAAGTAACATGAAGGTCCTCTCCTTCTTGATGCGTCCATTAGACCTCCTTTGAAGGGAACTTTATGTTCGTTGAGTTAGCAGGTGTAGGAGACGATTGACATTGATACGCTCACTCTCATAATTGTTTCAAAAGATTCGACCCGCACTGCTGTTGGAAGGAATGAGACGATCAGTGACGAAGAAGGCTAGAATACACTGAAGCAAACTTAAGGATTTTGTTTATTCTCAACCTTCAATCTAATAAAAACAAGCGGTTAGGTATCTAAAGTTTTAATCTTTTTTAAAGACTTGTGGGTTTTGTTTAAAAACTAAACAAAATCAGAGAGTAATACGATTCTTTGGAAATAAAATTAGATGAACTTCTACTACTCATCTGTTTGGTGTTGAAAGCAAAAAAAAATATTAAGGTGTGTAATATGATTGTAGGTGCGATAATTTCTTTAAAAAATCAACCCACAAGCAAATTCCAAAAAAATGAACTGATTGAATCAATTTATTTAATGGAGTAATACATAGATTGTTATGGTGTGGGATCTTTAGCATGACACTGGTCAAATCTCATATCAAATCAAAATTCCATATAATCAATTGAGGATCAACGACAAATCAAGTTAAGCTTTTGATATCGGTACTATACAAGGCTTTAGATGAAGATGAACCGAAGACGAAGATGATGGAGATGATGTCATTGATAATAATGACGATGACAACACAAATGCTTTCGGTTTTAGTTCTTTTGAAGATAACGACCATAATAAAGACGATGTCATGGATGAACTTTTCTACTTATTTTCTGGGTGTATAAGTTTGCTATTAACCATGCAGATAAAGATGAAGATCAGTCGGAGATGAAGATGAGTCAAAGATGAAGATGATGCTATAATGAAGATGGTGTCATTGATGAAGATAACGACCACAATGGAAAGGGTTTTGGGTTCTCCACCTTTTGAAGACAACAATGATGATGGTTAGTATCATTTATGAAGTTGTCTACTTGATAATACTATTTAGGTTTGTTCTAGATGTATAATTTTAATTAATATTAATTACGTAGATGCTTTTGAAACTTTGGCAAAGTATGTAGTATAGATAACGTAATGTATATAGACTTACCTATACGTAAAATGTATGTAAACTTAATTACATATACATAAAGCTATATGTAAATTTGGTTACATATATGTAAACATATATTTAAATTTATCTACATATACATAAATGGCATGCCATTTGATTACATTTATGTAAATCATAGTTATATCAATGAAATATTGGTTATTGTTTTTGGTTTGATTGTGTAAATTTGATAACATATGTAAACTTGATACATAAGCGTACATAACATAACCTGCATACTGATAACATATATTTTTTAAAATACAGTAACTTACATATATGTAAATTGCTTTAACTTTGTACAATAATCTCAAAACTATATATATATACTTCTTATCATATATTTAAGTTAGTTTACATTAGTTGAATTGGCATATTTTTAATGCTAAATTGGGTTGTTATTTTAGCATATTCTTGCTATAACATTTAATGTTATTTACATATATTTAAATATGTAAATTATGCAAATCTCGATCTGATGCATATAAATCATACATTTTTATGTAATTGAGTTTTTATTTAAATTATGTGTAAGTTATTTTTTTAGTTAATAAAATTTATGAATGACGATGAGAGGAAGTAAAATATGGATCTTCTCTATTTTAGGGGTTTTCAAAAAACATAATGGTCTCATTTTACTGATATACCCTTATATTTTAATTACATAATATTTAATATATTGACTTACAATATTACCATTTTCAATCCAACCATAGATTAGTAGATTAAGGCTAAGAAACCTTCTACGAGTTCTCATTTTAATAAGAGTCCTGTAAAGAATATATATATCTATACTATATTAATAAGCATTGGGGAGGCAAGATGGTCATTTCACTAAAAACTCCTTAATTTAAGAGTTTTACAACTCTTGAAACACAATGTACAAGTTTTAAGCTTTGAGATCCCTTTTCCATTCACAAAATTCAAATTCCGCTCCTCAACCTCGCTCATTTCAAATCAGTGAGAAGCAGCAGCTCCCTTTCACCAATTCCCACACCCAACAACCAAAACCCTTTGATCTATGTTGGCTCGCCATTGGAGACGGTGGAGAAGCTCGCCGGAGACCGAGACGGTGGAGAAGCTCACCGGCGACCAAGACGGTGGAGAAGCTCGCCGGCGTCGGTCACTCTCTCTGGCAATGTTTGTTCGCAACAACCATTAAAGGGCGTTGTGACTCCTCCATGTTCACGGGTTGTGATTTGGCTTGGTTTCATGATTATTGCTCTTGATGATGGTTTCCACCCATGGGTTTTCGATTTGTCTTGGTATATGAACGCCACCGCGCCGGACTCATCCACCACCACCAGACAACCACCACCGCCAACGGCTGCCACAGCAAGGTGGTTTCCAGCTCACGCGAAAGTTAGGGCACAAGTCCGATGGTCAGATGATGGTTTTCCAGCTCACGCGAGAGTTGGAGCCGTCGATTATCGCTGCCACCGGTACCGGTACGACGCCGGCGAGCTTCTCCACCGTCTCTATTTGTGGTATAATGTTCTTCATTTTTTTTCCTTGTAACATATTTGCTTTTGTATCCAGATTGAACACAATGAGTCACGTATGAGCTTTGGCTGATGTTCATCAATACTCAGGTGATGAACATGAGGTGATGAACATATTTGCATAGTTTCATCGGTGTTTTCTTGTAAATTAATTATTATCCCTTTTATGTTTGTATTATACAATTTTTGCAGTCTTATATCGTCTACTTGCGAGGTTAGATCATGAACTCGAAGCATCTCAGATCTAAGATTCTCACTTTGAGTTTTTGGTTCGATATTAGGGAGGTAAATCTGCATACAAAACAAAACTTAAGATAATATGTTAACTTTAATCTTCATTTATGCACACTGATAAAACATATTATTTTTGAAACAGCAAAGAGAAGGTAGATGAAGCCATGATATACTCTTACAATAAACAGTTCAACGGTTTCGCTGTTGTTCATTTATGCACACTGATAAAACATATTATGTTCTTGAAGCCATTGTATTGAAATCTTTAGCAATTGTATTAATTCTCATTTGTGATATGTAGAGCATCCGGATGTGGTGACTGTGATTCAGAATAAAAGCGCGAAACTTACACACAACCGCTCTTGGGATTTCTTGCAGCTTGAAAAAAATGGCGTCATCTGTTCGTCTTCTTTGTGTCAAAAGCAAAATTTGGTGAAAACATCATCATTGCCAATCTTGACACTGGTAACTTATTTTGTGTTCTCCTGATCAGTTTCGAGTCTTATGTCTTGATTTTATGGTTTATTATATGCGTTATTTTGTTTGTTTCTCAGGTGTTGGCCTGAATTAAAAAGCTTTAGTGGCAATGATTATGGACCGATTCCATCTAAGTGGAAGGGTGGATATGAGAATGACACCTTAGTTCATTGCAACAAGTAAGCATATGATTTCTTTGTTCTTTTTTTTTTTAAAATTACATGCATGATTTTACTTAGTATGTTGTTTATTTGTTTGTTATTTATAGATTAGTTATTTATTATTGTGATGTTTGCAGTAAACTTATGGTGCTAAGTACTATAACAAAGGTTATCAAGCCACATATGGAAAATTTGATCCTTCACTGAAACAATGTGTGCGACCATGAAGGACACGGTAGCCACACATTATCTACTGCAGGTGGTAACTTTGTTCCCGATGTGAGCATCAATGGGATCATGCTGGGAACTGCTAAAGGTGGTTCACCACGAGCCCGATTGCAGCTTACAAGGTCTGCTGCCACCTACCAACTTAGGAGGTGAATGTGATGATGCAGATATAGTCAAAGGGTTTGAAGCCGCTCCCATGATGGTGTTGATGTTATATCAGTATCTCTTGGTGATCCCCTGTTGACTACATGGATGATGGTCTAGCCATTGCATCATACCATGCTGTCAAGAAAGGTCACTATTGTGTTTTTCTACAGGGAAGGATGGACCCAACCTAGAACCGTCACCAATGTGACTCCTTGGGTTATAACCGTAGCGGCTAGCACCATTGACCGCACCGCGAGTTTCAGTCTTTTGTTGACCTTGCAAATGGACTTACCTTAAAGGTTCAAACATTTATACTCTATTAGTCACCAATTAGCTTGTCTTCCTTTTGAGTTATAAACATATAGGTTTCAAATAACAGGGATTAAGCATGTCTAAACCCTTGCTACATTCTGGATTTTATCCTCTACTTAATACTGCAAATGCTAAAGCTGAAACGCAACAACGATGGATGCGTAAGTAGTGTTATTTTCTTGAAACATTTGCTTAATTAGTTTCACGGGGTTTGTATATTGATATTGTTTGTGTATGTATGTGTAGAGCGCTTTGCATGCCAGTGCACTTGACCCGAGAATCCCTGAAAACCCTTCTTTGTTTTACTTTTATATAAAGTCGGCAAAATGGGAGGCCAGGCAGGCTGGGTAACAATTAAGGTCGAAACGGCAATTTTTGGTGTGGTTTTGGCAGGGTTGATCCCAACACTTTTTTCCAAGGTTTTTATGTTTTCAAGTAATTGGCATGTCAATATGTTTACAAAATTTATTTACCTTTTTTTTTCTGATGTCAACTAAAAACATTTAGGAAGTTTATGCTCAAAAATACAGTTTTATTGGCCTGATCCATTTGCCAGGTTTTCTCTTAAGAATTCTTTCTAGATTTAACCCGTGGCATCTAAATACACTCTACTGTCTGCTTGTTTATGATATGGCAGAGGTTACAAAAGATGGCTTGTTCTCTGTTGAGATGAATGCATGTTAAGTCACTTTTTCTTAGTGTAGCATAGCATTTTCCATGTTCTAAACACATGCCAAAAGGGGGGGGTGCTATATGAATATTTGATGCTGGTAAACAAGCCCATTCTTTTCTGCTACTAAATAACCAATTAGTCAATCATTATTTGAACATGACCATAGGCAGAGGGATATAACTTGTTTGCAGTTTAAATGATTGATACTCATACTCTAACCTTTTGCAATTTTAATTCATAAGACATCTAACACAAGTTTAACAAAGTGGAAACACATAAAAACTCTTTTCACCGTCATTTTCTCCTTTTGCTTGTATATATTTTCAGATGGGACAACTTCATTCCATCTAATATACTGTCAAATTAAGTTAGCTTGCATTCCTATTGTGTCAAATTGGTAAAAACAGCTTTAGCCAAAAATAGAACGGTTCAAACTTGTTGGATGGTTTGGGAGTTGTTGCCTGGAGTATCTCCAAGTACCTCAACCTAAATTACTTTTATAATAATAGATAAAAGAGCTTTGGTGGGTCAACCCTCCCGGATTGTTTTGATCTGCTACCAAGTTGCATGACTTGCTTATTTTGTTATGTATAATAATTATTCAAGAAATTGATGACCTCTGTTTGTTTCCTATGCAGGGGTGTTGTGTAAATGCTCCTATGATTACTGTTGCAGATTATTCAAATGGATCTGAAGGATATACATACAACTACTATGTAAGTATATTAAACCTTTTTAACTATTTTCTAACCACCAAAAAATTTGAAGCTCAGATCTCATTCTGCATCTGATTCTTATAAACAAACAGGAAGATGTAACACCAAAGAGGTTGTAGAGATAGTCGAGGCTCTAAGACGTGAAGAAGTGACCGGTAAACCAGAACATACATAATTATTTGATGTTTCCTGGTCACCCATCCGTTTGAGTGTTTGACCCGTGGCTAACTTCCCTGTTTCATATTCACTTTTTATTTTGGCAGCGTGGCATACAAAACCCACAGCGGATCAACTGTGGACCCGAAGGCGAGGATACTACATTGCTGGGTGATCCCAAACCGCCCCCATGCCGTGACCTGGACGCCTGTTGAGGTGAGCCTATTTCACGCGGAATGTTATTTTATAATAATCCATCGGCTCGACAGTGTGAGATGTTGATCATTGTACTGAAAATGTGTAACAAAAATTCCCATTTTTTGGATTCTTTTTCTCCAAAATTTGGATATATCTTAAATTTGTGACTTGATCTCTTGAAGTGAGCTAATGAAATTCCAAACTGTTTGACATAATACCTGAAAACATATGTATGCATGTAACTTGGATTTATGTATGGAGGAAGGAACTGGTCCTGATGTGTTTTGTAAGTTTTGTTTTGATTATTTGTATTATTTTAGACAAATTGTATTTTAATGACAAAAAATATTGGCTTGGCCTATGATGATAAATTTTCATATTAACAATATGAACAATAAAACTCTAAGATTTCATTTTATTATTAATAGCAATTCCAATAGTATAATTATCAAATATTTACACTTAGTTTTTACTCGAAGTCGTCACAATGATGATATGAACATGGAAAAACATACGAGTGAAATAAGTAAATAATAGATGTAGATTGGGTTGAATTAATATAAATTATGTTATAGTAATTGTCATTGCTTTTAATTATTATCGGTTATTAAGTTATAGTTTGTATTATTAAAATCTTTTTTCTTATAAATTGCTAATTTTGCTTCAGATGCTTTTATCTATACTACTATTATAGCATTTGGGGAAGACAAGATGGTGGTTGGTCCCAACAATAGAAACGGGTGGTAGTGTCGTGCTTCGATAGAGTAACGGTGGTAGGAGATATGGGTTGTTCTACCAATTGTAGCAATAGCCTCTAGAAAGAGGATTAAAGAGAACACAAACGCTTTGTTGGGAAGAAAGTATCAAGAGGGTGTAGATGATGGTGATTTTGACTTTGTTGGTCACCAAAAGGGTGTTTGGTAATGACTAATGTGTCTATCAGAATTAACTTGTAAGAGTTTTTATTCCTTATTCATGGGAGACTATTGCAGGATCGAATATGTGGTGGTTTTTCCTCTCAACTTACTGTGAACAACACTCAGCAAGCAGTCAATGAAGAGTTATCACAATATAACAAGTAACAAGCAGTAAGAAAATTAACACAGCAAGTAAATTTTCAAGGTACTTTTATATATTGCTTCTCAACTCAAAGGATTACAAGACATTTGGACTCAAATCACTTATCTAAAGAGTTACAGGGAGAAGATATATATAATACTACCTACAGCCGATATACTTTGATACCAGCTGGACACCTCTAACCTTACATCTATACTACAAACTCTAGGTGAGGTCTTTCAGACATTTTGCCTGAGAGTAGGTAGTCAGGACATGTCCCTGACTTACCTTTTGTCACCACTAAAGTTGGTAACATGTACTATCATAAAAAGGTGAACAGTAGAATAAAGTATGGTCAACAACATGGCTCTTTAGGAAGATGCCATGCTGTATCAGAGGTCTACAGCGGACTGTCAGGGACCATACTTTTATCTGCTGGTCATAGCAATGTCTTCCGAAGGATAAAGTGCTTCGGAAGAATAACTTCTTCCGAAGGCACTTATTCTTCGGAAGACTACTTCTTCCGAGGCTTGGAGTCTTCTTTGTCTTCGGAAGCAGACTTTGTCTTCAGCTCTTTCATCAGACTTTGTCTTCGGAGCTCTCAAGGAAGACTTTGTCTTCGGAAGCTCTCACTTTATCTTCGAAGCTCTCAGACTTTGTCTTCGGAAGCTCAGACTTTGTCTTCGGAAGATAGTCTTCAGCTGTTGTTCTTCAGACTTTAGGAAGATCTCTTGCTTGGCTTCGGAAGCCCTTCAATGTAGCACCAAAAGTGACTATGAAGTGGTTTTGGTTGCACTAGCCTTATCATGATCAACAAACTCCCCCTAGGCTGATGCTACTAAAACTTCACTTCTCTCTTCTTCTCAAAGCTCTCAGCACCAAGGAAAGTAAGTGTTTATCAGTGTCTTCATTCTTTCCTGCTGTGGTGCTGAGAATCTTGTACAGATCCTTGGTGGACAGAACCTCTACTCTGTCACTTGGATTATATGTACCCTCTGTTGTGGCCCTCTGAAAAGAGTTAGTTGATGGGAAGTATAGTCATATTCCCATCGAACTATCGGTTCAATCAGGACCTTCCACCATCTGTAGAAAGGCTGTGCCTTTGGTGGTTGGTCTTTCCTTGTCTTCCACTCCTTTTCAACTTCAACTCTTCTTCAATCTTAGCTCTTCTACTTCGTTCAGCCAAGTGGAGACCGCTGATATGGTTTCTGATGTGTGCAGCAGTCTCAGAGTTGGAGGGATTGGAGAATGGCTTCTCTGCAAGCTCAGCAAGATCAAATCTGCTGAGATGCAGTAGAGAAGTGGCATTGAGCCTGTTGGTTTCACCATTCTCCCTTCCACACAAAGTTGTGAGAAGGTTCATCGAACCTCCACTGGATTATTGCATTTCTAGGTCCAGGAGATGACCAGAATCCTGTCCTCTTTCCTGGTATCCAGCAGAGTCACCAGTCTCCTTCTTAGTCTCTTCTCCTCAGCATTGAGGATATCGGAGTTGAGACCAAGAAGTCTTGCAACCTGGCCCAAAGTGTCTCTAGGCAACTCAAGAAATTGGCCTAGGTGAGGGAGCTTGAAGAGTTATCAACATAGGTGATGTTGATAAGCTCTCTCCTCACAGGAGATGCTGCTCAAAGTAGTGCAGTTGATTAGCCTCGTCTTGAACTCCTTTATTTCCTCAAAGGAGAGATGTTGAGGAGGCTGAGGGGATGGTCTTGGTGTTTGTTGGGTAGGCTTAGGTTTAGTGGTTTTGGGTTGTGTCTTGGGTTTTAGGATGGGTAGTTTGGGTGGTTGAGGTGATGTTAGGTTTGGGTAGAGTTGTGGGTTGAGGGGTGAAGGTTTCATCAGTGGGCTCTGTTTTGATGGGAAAGGGGTTGGTTCTGTGTGGGTTTGGCTGTGGTTGAGTGGCTGGGGTTGAGACCGTTCCCTGTACCCTCCTGTACATCTCCCTTCTCTTCCCCAGAACGGATGTCAGCTTTGATTTCACTGACTATCCGTTGGAGTGTCCTTTCGGACATAGGTCCCACCTGCCTACCAGAGAAGCCATGAGCCCGAGATAGTCCTTCATCCAGGCTTTGTCATTGGACTTCTTGGCGGCAGTGACCCTCTTCTCTTCCTCCTTCCTCTCCTTTTCCCTCAACCTTCTCCTAGCAGCCTCTTCCTTTCCTTCTCCATTTGATCCTGCTCTTTGTTGTGGAGCAACAGGATCATGTCATCGTCATGTGGAGACAGTTCAGGAAGACTGAAGCCTCTTGAGAGTAGGAACTTGATCCTATCCTCTCTCAGCTTCAGGCTGCCTCCCTTTGCTCTTTTTCTTCCTTCTCCAAGGCCAATCTGGTTCTTTTCTTGTTGTAGCCTGGTTGTCCTCTCCAAAGTCACCAACTCCTCTAGTGGTAGCAGGAGTATCTCCTCATTGGCAGCTCCTAAACTGATGAGCTGGTCAATGAGTGCTGTTCTTCTCTTCTGTTGATTTCTTCTGATTGGCTGCAGCTGCCTTAGAACTAGCAGCTAGCAGCTTTTCAGTAGGAAACCTACCTTTCTTTTGGCCTTCTCAATCCTCTCCTCCTCCTGAAGCTCTTCCGCAGTCAATTTTCGTTTTCCTTTGTCTTTGGCAGTGCTTGACTGTGGTGGTTCTTGGATGGAGGGTTGTGATTGAGAGAGAAGTTCAGCTGGTGTTTGGGTTGGAGGAATGTCAGAAATGTCCTCCCTGCTCGCCTCAGATGCTATTTCAGCAATAACATCTGTGATGGTCAGTTCCTCGGACATCTTAAATAAGCCTTCCGCAGCTTCTATTTCGGCCTCGGAAGACTTTTCTTGTTCTTCCGAGGCTTCCATGTAAGCTTCGAAGCTTCAGCTAGAGCTTCGGAAGATGAGACTACTACAGGTTCTGTCCCAACTGTTTCAATTGCTGGCCATCAGTCCCCATTTCCCCTTCGAAGCTAATCTCAGGTTCCATGTGGACCTTAGGTTGACCACCTTCTTCCACAGTGGTAGAAGGTGCAGTCAGTCTTTGAAGCTCCTCAGCCCCAAAGTATATAGTGTGGTGTCGGGGCTGGGCTGTTCTAGGGATGATCTCAATACAACTTTGTGAAAAGTCTGTAGACATCTTGAAGCATCTTTGAGTCAATCTCTAGAAAGGATTGAGATGACTCGGGTAGTGTGATGAGTTGGGAGTTAGAGATTAGTCTGTCTCTAGAAAGGATTGAGATGACTCGGGTAGTGTAATGAGTTGGGAAGTTAGAGATTGGGTCTGTGGTTCCTCAATGTTTGTCTCTGAACTTTCTACCCCTTTTTGGTAGCATCATCTTGAGAGCTAGATGAGCTAGAGGAAGAGTCATTGAGACCTGAATTGGTACATGCCTAACAGACCTCTCTGTCTGTTTCTCAGCTAGTTTAGCCTTGAGGTTGTTAATCTCAAGTTGCTGAGTGGCAGTCCTTGATTCTAAGATCCACACCTGTGATTCCAGGTTGGAACCTTAGAAGCAAGTACTGAAGTGTTAGTTGCATACTTCCCCATCTTCCTGAGAAAATCATGGGGAGATGAGATAAGATACCTAGTATGCTCACTCTCACCACCAGATGTGGCTTCTTGGCACCCTGGTTTCCTTTGCTCAGAGTCATCTTTTTCAGAGATGTCAATGGGCAAAGTTGCCGTAGACTCAGTCCTAATTATGTTACCACTGTCCTGAGAGCTCAATGAGAGACTCTGAGTAGTGGCAGCTGAGCCTACATGAGTCCCCTCCACATCAGTGGACTCACCTCAGTATTGGCTTCTGATGGGGCTAGAGACAAGGGATCCTCTTGGCTCTGTGATCTTTCAGAGGGTGTTGTAGATCAACTTCATGGCCATGGAGAGATGTCATCTCTTCATCAGTGCGGAGTAAAAGGTCAGTGAAGAGAGGGTGGTTAGTCCTACTGACCCGGGACCTTGATCAATGTCTACAGGCATTGAGCCTATGGTGGGGCTGTCCCTAGAAGGCTGCACAGGGGAGTGTAGAGACTCACCCTGTGGGCTTAAGGCTTGGGGTTCGGGCTCAGGGGTTTGAGACTGAGGAGGCTCAAAACCCAATTGAGGTCAATTGTGAAGGAGGGGGTGACCTCGGATTGAGTGGGAGCCCATGATTCCACTCTAGCCCTTGGGTGTGAACAGGAGGAGCTTGTTCAATCAGAGTAGATTGAACAAGGGTTCGTTTTGGACGTCTCTGATATGTAGCTTTGATGGGTAAAGAAGGTTTTGGCATTGTGGTGGATGTTGCTGGTGTGGTTCATCACCTGCGATAACAGGGATGTCACCAGGAGCTATGCGCTCAGTCATCTCTGCAGGTAGTGAGTATACTTCTAGTGAAGTTGGCGGACATCTTCTTCAGTGTCTTGAAGATGGTAGCTCTCACTTGTGGAACAGCAAGAGTAGCTGCGCAGACAAGCTTGCTCGGTTCCATCTCATAGTTGATTATGTGTTGAAAATCGGGATACATGAAGAATGTATCCCTGCTCAGATTTTCGATAAGGTTGGTCAACACAAATCGTGAGTAGTTGAAGCGAAGACCTCTCACCAACCCATGAACTAGGCATCCTAGTTCATACGGGATTTGATCCAACCCCCTGATTTATTAGAAGGCAATGCAGGATAATGTGCAGCAGGAACTTCCAATGGTAAGAGAAATTGAACTTGTACATGGTTGATCTGCTGACATCTCCTCCATATCCCATGAGGATATAAGTGCCTTCCAAGTCTTCCTTGGGAACTCAGTCGGAGCCCCATCATCATGAAGCTCGAGATGCTCCCTGATGAGTTGTTCAGGATGACCAACTCTTAGCCACAAATGCGGGTTCTCAGGACTCGAACCCCATTCAGAACTGCAGTTTCACCGTTACTCCAGAATTCGGACATATGGTTGGAGTATACGGTGGGATTAACTGTAAGAGCAGTGAGGTATGTGGATTCGGCAAGAAATGTGATGATTTGGGTGAAGACGGCATCCCTTGACGAATCAAGTAATGCGACTTGGTTGTGCTGAGGGTTTAGCGCCATTGAAGAAAGGTAAGCTTGAAATTTGGATGAAATTGAAGGTTTGACAGTGAAGGGAATAGTTAAAGGCTGTAAAGTGGTAAAAAAGATGAAATTGATCAGTCAAGATTATTTAAAAGGGGTGAATTGTGGTAGTGGTGGTAATAGGGTAACTGTTTGGGGTTACTGTGGGTGGTAGGTGGGGTTTACGGCGGAGAAATGACAGTGGCGGCAAGGATAATTTTAAATAATCTGACCATCATCAACAACAAATCTTTACTTTTTACGGAGTGGGCCCAAAAGATATCCGTTACATATAAAACCTTTACTTCCGAAGGTAAAAACATTTCCGAAGGTAATTTTCTTCCGAAGGCAATTTCTCTTCCGAAGCATGTTATTGCTTCCGAAGGTAAAATTGTCCTTTGAAGGCACTTATCTTCCGAAGCAAGGCATTGCTTCCGAAGGTAAAGTTGTCTTTTTCCGAATGGAAGTTGTATAAGTTTCGGAAGTAGATCTGATGTAAAATCAATCGCTTCTTCCGAGACCAAAAACTCTCCGAGAAGAAAATTTCCATTGAGGAATTTGGCTTCGGAAGATATTCAAGAATATCTTCCGAGAGTTAATTCCTCTTCGGAAGAATTTACACTTGGAATAATTTAAAGATCTCTTGTAACTGGGCTTAAATTGTATTGACACAAGACTTTACATATTAAAAAAGTTTAAAAAGAGGTAGTTATTTAATGTTTATCATCCCAATTGCTGATTTGAGATACTTAATCTTTGTTCATCAAATGTCTTTGTGAACAAATCAGCATATTGTTCATTTGAGTCAACTTTGATTAACTTTATCAGCTGTTTCTCATGAATATCTCTAATGAAATGATACCTGATATCAATATGCTTTGTCTTGGAGTGCTTCACCGGATTCTCAGTAATGGAGATAGCACTGTTGTTGTCAATATGGATAGGAGTAGTCATGAAGTTGAATCCATAGTCTAACATCTGATTTTGAATCCATAGCAGTTGAGCACAGCAGCTAGCAGCAAATGTATTCAGCTTTAGCATTTGATGTAGAGACACAGGTTGTTTCTTGCATTGCCATGAGATATCCTTCCACCAAGAAATTGACATCCTCCTGATGTTGATTTCTTGTCAATGTTGCAGCCACCATAGTCACTGTCAGAGTATCCATAGAGATTGAAATCACTATTTCTTGGATACCAGAGACCTAGTTTAGGTGCTCCTTTGAGGTATCTAAGATTCTCTTTGCAGCAGCTAGGTGAGACACCTTTGGAGCAGCCTGATATCTTGCACAAATGCATGTGGCAAACATGATATCTGTCTACTAGCAGTGAGATACATCAGAGAACCAATGATTGCTATATACTGATGTTGATCAGTATCCTCCCCCTTAAGGTCAGGGCAAAGATTATGGTTTCTGGGTATTGGGTGTCTTTGCTGGTTTACAATCCTTCATTTCAAATCTTTGCTGGTTTACAATCCTTCATTTCAAATCTATCTAAGATGTCTGACATACTTAGATTGACTTAGGAACCCTTCCTTCATCTGTTTCACCTGAATCCAAGGCAAAAGTCCATTTTTCCCAGGAATCTCATTTCAAACTTCTGCTTCATTATGCTTTCAAAGTCCTTGCACATTTGGTCGTTTGAAGAACCAAATGATGTCATCAACGTAGACTTGTACAAGCAAAATGTCTTCTCCACTCTTTCTAATGAAAAGAGTCTTGTCGATGGTACTTCTAGTGTATCCATTCTTCAGGAGAAACTGAGACAAGGTCTCATACCACAGTCTAGTGCTTGGTGCAGCCATAGAGCTTTATCCAGTTTGCACACATAGTTGGGGTGCTGTGGGTCTTCAAATCCTGGAGGTTGACATACATAGATTTCCCTATCTATATCCCCATATAGAAAAGCACACTTGACATCAATTGGTAGACTGTGAAGTTCTTGGATGCAGCATAAGCAAGGAAGATCCTAACTGCCTCAAGTCTTGCAACAGGTGCAAAGACATCAGTATAATCGATTCCTTCCTCCTGGGTGTATCCTTGAACTACTAGCCTTGCCTTGTTCTTGATAATCAAGCCTCTATCATCTTTCTTGTTCCTGAACACCCATTTAGTGCCTATAGGTACTTGACCAGATGGTAGTGGGCATAGATTCCAGACCTTTTGTCTTCTGAATTGAAGCAGCTCCTCCTGCATCGATTCAACCCACTACTATCCTTTAAGGCATCTTCTACGTTCTTTGGTTCCATCTGAGACAAGAAGCATGAGTACAAGCAGACATTCCCATGATGAGTTTGTCCTCTTGTTCTCACACCCTCAGAGACATTCCCTATGATGTTCTCAGTTGGATGAGTGTTGTGAATCCTAAGACGAGGAATCACTTCCAGTTGCAGAGATAAGTCTAGGTTAGACATATTCTGATCAGGAGCTTGATCACTCTGTCCAACTGCTGTTTCAAAGTCATTCAATGAGGACTGATTGAATGATTGAGAAACATCATCAATGGTTGGTTATGAAGTAGGATTAACAGTTGCCTGTTCCTTCAGAATACTACTTCCCTCAACCTGGTGTTGTAATGGATCACCTGAAGAACTTTGAGATTGATCAAGTGATTCACTTGTTGAAGCTTCATTATTCCCGGAGATAGTTACACTATCAGATCTGTGAATGGTTGAAGCTTGTTGCCTTTCCGCTCTTGGAGAATTTGGAAGAGGTCTGGGAAGCTCAAACAGTTGACCTGCATCAGCATCAGCATCAACATTCTCTTGAGCACCTGTTCCAGCTGAAACATTCTCACAAGATGGTTTAGAATAGTTTGGAAACAATTCTAAATCAAAGATATACTCAGGTCCATTCCCCCTAACACAAGGAGTGTGCTCATTAACAACTATATTGGATGATTCCTCAAATTGTTGATTCTTGATATTGTATACTCTATAAGCTTTAGAGCTAGAAGAGTATCCAATAAAGATAGCATCATCCGACTTCTCAGCAAACTTTGCTAAGTTGTCCTTTGTGTTAAGTATGGTACACCTGCAGCCAAAGGACCTTAGAAAGCCAATGAACGGTGGCCTCTTGTTCCATAACTCATAAGGGGTTTTTCCATGGGGCTTAACTACAAGAACCCTGTTCTGCACATAGCATGCAGTGCTGACTGCCTCTGCCCAGAATGTTAGAGGCAGCTTTGAATCAGCTAACATGGTCCGAGCAGCCTCAATAAGTGTCCTGTTCCTCCTCTCAGCAACACCGTTTTGTTGAGGAGTTCTGGGAGCACTGTATTGTCTGGCAATCCCTTTTGAGTCACAGAATGAGTCAAGAACGAAGTTCTTAAACTCAGTCCCTTGATCACTTCTAATGATTTAACCTTGTGATCAATTTGATTTTCTATTTTAAGAATAAAAGATTTTAAAGTTTCAGCAGTTTCATCTTTACTTCTTAAAAGAATACCCATGTAAATCTTGTAAAATCATCAACTATCACAAGGCAGTATGATTTCCTCCCAATGCTCATTATACTTGTGGGTCCAAAGAGATCCATGTGCAATAAGTGTAATGGAGTAGTGATAGAGTTAACACATTTGGATTTATGAGATGATCTGTGTTGTTTCCCTTTCAGGCATGCAACACAGTTATCTTTGCAGAAAAATTCCTTTTTAGGCAAACCATGTACCAAGTTATTTTTAGCCAATTTATTCATTGTTTTAAAATTCACATGACACATGCGTTTATGCCATAGTGTTGACTCATCACTATCAGCTTTGGAAAGAAAGCATGATACTTCACCCATAGGAGAAGCATTGTTCATGTCCAGCTTGTACATATCCCCTTTTTTGGGAGATCTAAGAAGCACCAATTCCAGAGGAATTGTCATCCCTGGTTTGAGGATAATGCACTCATGTTCTGTGAAGAGCATCTGATGCTTCTGATCACAGAATTGAGAAACACTTAACATATTGTGTTCAAGCTGTTTGACAAAGTGAACTTTGTCAATGTTTATTCTGCCATTGGATATACTTCCTGCCCGAAATATATCCTCCGGCCTCACCTCCAAATTGGACAGGCCCTCCATCAAAGTTCTAGAATTGTTGAAGGAGAGATCTGTTCCCTGTCATGTGCCTGGAGCATCCACTATCCACAATCCAGACATTGTTGTTCTTGTCAAATGGACATCCCTGCACATAAGATGAGATGGTTAGTTTTGTTTGGAAGCCCAAGCCTTGCTGGTCTTGGGTTCTTCCAATGATAGTGACATAATTGAACCAAAAGATATGCACTGGGGTTTAATAGAGGTCATTGTTGAAGAAGAGGTTTGGGCTGCAGCATCTTCCTTGATCTTCCAATCCATCCCTTGGTTGATCTTTGAAGATGAGCTTGTTGAAGCTTGTGCAGCATGGCTTTCTTCCGAAGCTTCTTTCTTTTGGAAGAAGCCTTCACCACCTTTTCTTCCGAAGTAGTCTTCTTCTGAGATGGTTTCAAGGGAGCCTTCTCGTTCTTCCGAACCTTAGAAGGTTTGGCTTCCGATGCCATTTTCCCTTCGGAAGAAGTAGTTTCTTCCGAAAGCAACTTGGCTTCCGAGACCAACTTTCCCTTTTCATCATTTGGACCTTTTGAAGTGGTCCAACTGAGAAACCTTCTCTGACTCCTTCTTTTCTAACATTTTTGCATAATGTGTGCTTGCGGATTGTAGTAACAATCTTTAGCCATGTGGTTGTGCAGACCACACATTATGCAGGCAATGTTAGTCTTCTGGGAACTTGTAGGTTGCTGTTTCTTGGGTTTCTTCTCTTCATCAGCAACTTTCCCTTTCAACTTCTGATCCTTCAGTAGGATAGGAGTGCTGGTATTACACTCCTTTCCTGAATCAGAAGTACCTACCACTTGAAATCCGGCAGAGATGAAGACACCCTTTTGCTTTGGGTCGATCTTAAGCTTGGACTCTGCAACCTTCTTGGCAGTCCTTCTAGCAGCTTTACTCTGCTTCTTCTTGCCTTGGTGGTTAGGATTTGGTCTTCACAGGTGGAGATGAGTGTATCCTCCTGTTTCTCCCCTGTGGTGGCTACTATTTTTGCCTCATCCTTTAGTTCCAATGGAGAAGGGTCAGCAGTTGGAACCTCTTGCTCTTCAGTACCACATCTAGGTAGTCTAATAGACTCATAAGAGTGTGGTGGAGCTATTTCATTGGTTCCCAACCCTTCTTTGTTTTGATAAAGCATTTTGGAATGAGAGGTTGATGCAAGAATAGTTTGGAAGCTTTGCTCAGCAATAGCTTGCTTCCTGGCCTGAGCCTCAGCTGTGACCAACTGGGCTTGAACCTCAGATAGTTTGGATATCAGATCTTTAATTTGAGTCTTATAATTAGTCTTTTCATGTTTTAAAAGAGACACAATTTTCTCTAACTCTTCAATTTTCTTTTGATAGTCAGATTCAGCTCTTTAAAGTCAGATTTTAGCACATTTAAAGACTCAACCTCAGATCTGATTTCCGAAATGTAATCCTTATAGAGTTTAACTTTAGCAATACAGGCAGCAGTACATAGATGTTCATATACCTGATCATCATCTGTTCCGGCCATGAGTGCTTGAGCAGGAGTCACATCCTGTACCATGAAGCTCCAGTCAACTTCTTGAGCCACAGCAGCTATTTCAGTTGACTTCTCTTCATGTTTGAAGCAGTGGGATGTGTGGAGGCCTGTGGGGTTCCCGGGTTTTCTTGGGAGCCTTGCATTCCCTAGCAAAGTGACCAAGTTGGTTGCAGTTGTAACACCTTGCTTTGCTCTTATCAAACCCAAACTTGCTGTTGACTGGGTTTTGAGGGAATTGCCTTCCAGTTCTCTTGAAGAACTTCTTCGCTCTGTAAGTTAAAAGAGCCATTTGCTGGACAATATCCATATACTCCACATCATCTGGACTGAAGCACTCAAGATCATCAAAGTAGTATGGAAAATCACCAGAGTGTCCACTTCCAGAGACAAAGGCACAACTATCCTGAGAAGAGTTGTGTTGAACCTTTTGAGACTTTGGAGTCTCAGGTAGAGTAATGTAAGGTCCGCTGTGTGAGTTGTCAGGGTAACATAGCAACTGATGTTGTGGTTCTATGGTTTTCCTTTCAACCACATGAAGGGCTGAACTCAGTTGGTTATTGGAGTGACCAGAGGAGTTGCATGTTCATCTCCATCTGGAATGCACTTAGGATACCATACAACTCTGTCAGAGTAAGAGTCTTAAGGTCCGAAGTTCTCTTGATTACAACACAGTAATGTATCCACAGTTTAGGAAGTGAAGACATGAACTTCCTGACTATGTCTCTGTTCTCAAGAGCTACTCTAATATCCTCCAGAGTATCTACTAGCTCAACATACCTGAAGTATTATTGAGTCAAGGTCTCACCAACCTTGAAAGTAAAGTTCTCAAACTGCTGCTTCAAGAGATCCTTCTTGTTTTCTTGGATTTCTTGGATCCTTCATACATCAGCTTCAGTGCTTCCCATAAATCTTTGGCAGTTTTGCACTTCTTGAAGCGTCTGTAGACGGAGTTGGGGAGAGCAGTTTGGAGAGAAGTCATAGCCCTTTGATCCAGCTCTATTCTCTTCCTGTCTTCTTCTGAGTAATCATCAACATCTTTTGGAATGATACGATTACCAGTGGCAGAAGTGGTGCTTGGTATGAAAGGACCATTGACAATGGAGTCCCACATCCTGAATCTTGACACTTGATGAAGCCTTCCATTCTGATGCACCATGTGTCAAAGTCTTCAGGGGTGATCAGTGGGGACTTGTCATGGTACCGGTTTCTATATCAGCCTTGGAGAGAGCGGCCATTTGAGTGAGTGGTTTGTAGTGAGGAGTGAAAAACAGGTTGATTTGGATGGTAAGATCTCACAATCAAGAGCCTGGAGCTCTGATACCAATTGCAGGATCGAATATGTGGTGGTTTTTCTCTCTCAACTTACTGTGAACAACACTCAGCAAGCAGTCTATGAAGAGTTGATCACAATATAACAAGTAACAAGCAGTAAAAATTAACACAGCAAGTAAATTTTCAAGGTACTTTTATATATTGCTTCTCAACTCAAAGGATTACAAGACACTTGGACTCAAATCGCTTATCTAAAGAGTTACAGGGAGAAGATATATATATAATACTACCTACAGCCGGATATACTTTGATACCAGCTGGACACCTCTAACCTTACATCTATACTACAAGACTCTAGGTGAGGTCTTTCAGACATTTTGCCTGAGAGTAGGTAGTCAGGACATGTCCCTGACTTACCTTTTGTCACCAACTAAAGTTGGTAACATGTACTATCATAAAAAGGTGAACAGTAGAATAAAGTATCGTCAACAACATGGCTCTTTAGGAAGATGCCATGCTGTATCAGAGATCTGCAGCGGACTGTTAGGGACCATACTTTTATCTGCTGGTCATAGCAATGTCTTCCGAAGGATAAAGTGCTTCGGAAGAATAACTTCTTCCGAAGGCACTTATTCTTCGGAAGACTGCTTCTTCCGAGGCTTGGAGTCTTCTTTGTCTTCGGAAGCAGACTTTGTCTTCAGCTCTTTCATCAGACTTTGTCTTCGGAAGCTCTCAGACTTTGTCTTCGGAAGCTCTCAGACTTTGTCTTCGGAAGCTCTCAGACTTTGTCTTCGGAAGCTCTCAGACTTTGTCTTCGGAAGCTCAGACTTTGTCTTTGGAAGCTCAGACTTTGTCATCGGAAGATAGTCTTCAGCTGTTGTTCTTCAGACTTTAGGAAGATCTCTAGCTTGGCTTCGGAAGCCCTTCAATGTAGCACCAAAAGTGACTATGAAGTGGTTTTGGTTGCACCAGCCTTATCATGATCCAACAACTATGTTGATCGTGGTTATTACTCGGTAGAAATAGTAACTGTGAGTGTTACACTGTGATATGAACTCAATGTGTCTATCAGAATTGAACTTGTAAGTGTTTTAAATTGCTTCTATTTCTATGCAATTCTTGTCATAATATTAGCTCTTGGTAGCCCGTAATGTGCGTTATCCATGAACGATTACTATTCTAAGTTGAAATAATTACCATCCGCATGTATACTTTTTCACATGTTACTAACTCAAGTTATAACAAATTAAGGGTTCTATGATAACTATTTGTTAGGAATAATTTAAACGTATATAACAATAGCCATAGTGGTATTGTGTTATGCAGATCATTTAACTTTATGGATTTTATGAGGAATGCATAAGAAAGTGAGTATAAGTTCTCAACTTTTTAATATATTTGACTTATTTCTAACTCAATTATATGTTTGACTACATGTTAGTCGTCTAATATACTCTTTAATAATCAAGTGATTTTTTATTTTTAAATTGCTATGACTAATATTTTATTATTCGTATATATGTTATTATTTTTGTTGAGATCCGTAAGGCTCATGGTATAGATAAACCACATCAATATATCACATCAATATATCACGGAAGGATTGACAAACTTATTGATTATGAGTACCGCATTATAATTAGCCGTCACCGCCGCCGCATCGCGCGGGTTTCCTACTAGTGTGTGTATATATATATATATATATATATATATATATATATATATATATATATATATATATATATATATATTGTGTGTGTGTATGTGTGTGTGTGTCTATATATCCCATTTAAACAAACAAATTTCGTATCTATCTCCACACCTAAATTTTTATTACTCACCTAATTTTTCTATTATTCTATTATTTCATACTTCATTTAAAAAAACAAAATGAGCTGGAGAATTACACCAGGTCCACTAAATAACGAACTGTTATTTTTAAGTGATCAACATAGAGCTGATTATTATTTTCGAGAACCAGAAAGCAATGAAAGAATTTTACGTGTTAGACGAGGTGATAAAGATTTTTGAGATTACATTGATGAAGTGCATATCCCTGAAAATATTATGAGATATATAAGGTTGGCTGGTTTTGTCGGTGTGATCGAGTGTGGTTATCGTAAACTTGACCATGCTCTTATCTCAGCTTTGGTGGAGAGATGGAGGCCGAAGACACACACATTTCATTTACCGGTTGGAGAAACCACAATAACCCTTCAAGATGTACAAGTTTTATGGGGTTTACCGGTTGAGGGTGATGTTTCTGGCACTGATTATGTTATGAGTGCATCTGAAATTATAATGAGGTTTGAGTATTTAACCGGCTGTACACTGGCTACAAGCGTTGTAAGTGGTTATAAGTTAAACCTAAGATTTAGTTTAGATCAAATAATAAAACCATTTCCTAATAATGCTATAGATTTTCAGTGCATCCAACGAGCTAGATTAATTATATTATTTATGATTGGTGTCACTTTATTTCCTGATACTTCTAGCAACTGGGTGCACATAAATTATTTAAGTCATATTGAAAACTTAAATAACTGTGGTAGACTTAGTTGGGGAAGTGCAGTTTAAGCATCTTTGTATAGACAATTATGTAAGGCAACGAGTGTTATAAATCGAGAGGTTGGTGGGCCTTTATTCTTGTTGCAATTATGGGCATGTGAAAGATTACCTTCAATGTGCCCGGGAATACAAGATCTATTGATTTTAGATTACCATATGGTGCACGGTATGTTAAAAAAGCTTACGTTTTGACTATTTTTTAGTAATCTTATTTTATTCTAGTTAACTGGGTATATTTGAAAACTTGATTACAGTTGGAAGGGTGAACTTAGTTATGTAAACACCACTCCGCACTGTTTGAGCGCGTGTGCATTAATTAAGCGAGGTCATGCTACGGTATTCATATTAATCTAATATTATTTTTTATATATTAACATTATGAAAATATATTAATTTATATTTTTGTATCAGTTTAATTGGAGGCCTTATGATAATATTATCCACTTTCTACCTGATATCTACACAAGTGGATATCAAAGCTGAAAAAGTGACACGTACCTCATATGTTGGGAATTTATTGAGCCTCACATTCCAAGTAGGGTTTTAAGGCAGTTTAAAATGTTACAACCAATCTCTACAAATGTGTTACTAACTCGGGAGCAACACATAAATCTACATTCGATTGCTTGTAAAGGTGGTAGAAATAAAAACTGGTTACAACATCATAATATCTTTCTTCATGCATGGACGTCTCGGTATAATTCAGTTGCTAATGAAGCATACACTGATTCGCCAATTGCTTCTGAAGCATACATGAGGTGGTATTAGAGCGTACTGTTTTGTATACAACAAACCCGGCTCATCAAGACACGAACCCTCATGGCTTCCAAAATGATGGACAAAGATTGAGAATGATGATATTATTATTAATTTATTTGTTATAATGATTATTGAATTATTATTATTATTATTATGATTATTATTATTATTATTATTATTATTATTATTATTATTATTATTATTATTATTATTATTATTATTTTATAGATGGATGGGATGAGTCAGTTTTATCAAAGACCAGGGGATGAAACCAGGAGGAATATGGCGAGTCGTTATATGGAATTTGCACATGCAAACCATATAAGTTATCTACCAATGCATGTGACACAGAATGTTGATGATACTCAACTTCCTCCTGTCACACAACGTTTACATAGAAGGGGTAAAGGATGAGGGCGGGTTTTTCGACAAGTTGTTGATGATAATGTCAAGCAACAGAATATGACAGAACAAAGGGATTCCACGTAACAACAGTTCGACTCCCCTTTTTAAGCAAAATGGGCAACCCAGATTTTTTTTACGGTGGTACCTCAAGTACTCAGTTTCCATATTTTAGTCAAATGGCTACCCAGAATTTTGAAGAAGGGGGCCCGTCAAATCCTTATCAAATCCTTAATACTAGTTATCAACAATCATTTCACTATTCTTCCCCGCTACCTTATTACCCTCAATTTCAAGAGACGGCTTAATCAGTTGACCGTTTTTAACGCATCTCCTTGCCCATTCGACTTAAATGATGAAGCAACAAACGATAATGATGACACTCGTTAGATATTATTTCTTTTATACTTTTAGGGTTGTATTTTTAAGTTTTTAATTATGTAATTTTTTATGCTTTTATCTATTAATTATAGAATACAATTTTATTATAAAATACAAATATAAAATACAATATTATTAGAATAAGCATCCAAAAACTAACAAGTAGTACAATAAAAGTAACAAGTAAAGCGGTAATACAACAAAGAAGGTGCATTCACCCATCTTGAAATTCTCTACATGTGATGATCATGGTTCTTGGAAGCATAAACATACCATATACATAGAGGACCATTATGAAGATTATTATTGTAATTAGGGCTAGTGTTGTAGCACTTTGCTATCCATCTTGTACGTTTACTTTCAACTACTACAGCCTCTCTGTTACGTGCAAGATTCCATAACCGCACCGCATGCATCACTTCATCTTTCGATTTAAAATACATGCCAACACGGATTTCTTTTGACTCTTCATTCCATATATTCATATGGTCTTCATCGTCAAAATCAGCAGCTTCATAATCTCTTAACTCCTGAGAATCTTCAGAATAGTTCACCTCTCCGTAAGATCCTGGATTAACACCAGAATTATAATTGTTTGAAACTCCGTAACTGTTGTTGTCATAATCACTAGATTCTTCTTGTGATGGAATGAGTTCAGTATCTTCACTGCTGTCTGAAGTACCATCATCTGACTTATCAAAACCTCCGTTATCATCATCGATTTGATGATGAGAATTGGTTAACAGATTGGCTTCATAATCATGTGATCTTACATTGCCTTGATGATGAGAATTGCTTGACGGATCGGGTGCTTCTGATACAGAGAAACCGCGCACGAGATCCATATAATTAGATTGTTGTACATACATTTTCGGCTCAATGATAACGTAAACATTTCCTCGGAAATTTTCAATATTTTCTCCCAAATAATACAAGACTTCTAGACTTGAGTCATTGAAAATTTCAGAGCTTTAACAGAAACCATCATATGAGTAGTATAATTTTAATTTTAAATTATAATACTCTTTTTGAACCTGAAGATGAATATAAATTAAATCAACGAATTCTTCGTATGACACTCTATTAAGAATAATAATGGTTGAACTTCTTGTAGAAACATCACATATGATATTTCTATTTTCGAATGAAATATCATCACCCCAGTATATTTGTAAAAAATAAGGCCGAGACATGATAATGACTAAGTTTTTTTTAATATTGGGATTGAATATGAAAATATGAATATCAAATATTAAACCTGCGTGATTTATAGGAATTAAATACAAAAATGTTGTGTTGAATGTATCAAAAATTAAATTCGATGCTTTTTATACATGAAGGATGATCGGGTAGGTTAAATGTGTGGTGTGAATTTAGGTTGAGGAGAACCCGCCCCTGCCAAGAGCAAGTTCTGTCCTTGATGTGACATGGATGACAGAGTTGAGGAGAACCCGCCCCTGCTAAGGGCGAGGTCTCTCCTAGGATGTGATCTCTCATACCAGTCTTTGCTGGTGCGTTGATCAAGGCACAGAACCCGCCCATGGCAGGGGCGGTTCCCTTGAAATGCAATTCCGACAAGATTTACCCCTCTTGTCAACTCTCTTTCTTCAAAATACCCATTTTAAAGAAAAATTCTTACAAATGAAGTCTTCATCACCTATTTATACTAGTGGCTTAAATCTAGATATTTCTAATCTAGATTATTCTAATCTAAATACCTAAGATATTTATTAATCTAAATATCTAAGATATTTATTAATCTAAATATCTAAGATATTTACTAATCTAATATCTAGATATTTGTTTTGTTAATATCTAGATATTTTACATGGTTAATATCTAGCTTTTCCTGATTTGCTTGAGTTGTTCCGGAGTCTTCCAAAGAGCCCTACATACCTTCATATAATTTCGGGAGTTTCTGAAATCTGAGTAACGCGACTTCTTTTTAGACGGGTCGTGACACCTACAACACTTGGTAAGCGGATGGGATTTTAAACTGTTGCCTTATGGTTTGATACTTTACGCTACCAAGTTTTTAAGCTGCTGTGTTTTTTTCTCTCCCAACTCACATGATGAAATTAATTATTTAATTATATTCTTTCTTCATTCAAAAGATGATTCGACAATTGTAATATAACTATTACTATAAAAAAATCTAACTTACACCTCTCAAACCTTTAAATTCTAATTTTTAACCACTTCAATTTCTATAAACTTTATAAAATGTCGTCTTGACGTTTCAAAGGTATCGGGTGTCCCACCACTATACTTTTACTTAAAAAATTAAATTCTTATATTATTATTTTATGTACGTGTTTATATAAATTCGAGCCATCTACGTCTTTACGTAAATTTATTTTGAAATCAAGCTAGTCAAATATAAATTTTGAGTTGGACTATATTTCTATGTAAATTTTGTTTGCAAACGAGTCAAGTCAAATATAATATGTTTTCATTCGACGATATAAATTCAAATTACGTTATGTTTCAACATAATTTAATCAAAAATGAGTTGAGCCGGTTATAATCTACAGTTTAACATGCCGTGTACGGCACCACCACAACGCACGACGGGTAAAAAGCTAGTTAACTATAACTTAAAAGTAAAGGTCGGTGGGGTTTCCCACCGGCCTTTACTCCCCCTCAACTTTTTATTTGACACTTTCACCCGTTAACTTCTTAAAAACCTTTATAAAATGTCAATTTAACCCCTTAAGTTTTTAAAGTTCCGAGTTTACCCTTGTACAATATAAATTTGAGTCCGTCTATGTTTGAGCGTAATAAAAAATAACGGTTCAAATATAAAATGTTTACGTGCTTAACTTTATATACGTTGTTACACTATCTACGATTCTGACATACATCTACCCATTGGCCTTTACTCCCCCTACAACTTTAGCTTTTGACATTTTCAACACCGACTTCTTTAAAAACTTTATAAAATATCAATTTGATCCCCCTTCCCGCTTAAGTTTCAAAAGTTGTGGGTTTATCCCTGTACAATAAAATTCGAGTCTGTTTACGTCCAACATGCGTCTCCGTTTTGACATAGTTTTATTCAGAGATTAGCTGGGTCAAATATAAAATATTTTCGTGTTTATTTTTATGTACCCTTAGGGTTGATCTATGTTTCGACGCAAATTTTGTTTGGAAACGTGTTGGGTCAAATATAATATGTTTTTATTTACTCTACATTTCGACGTAAATTTTATTCGGAAACAAGTCGGAGTTATTGTAAGTCTATGTTTCGATATAATTTTGTTTTGGAAAAAGTTTGGATCAAATATAATACGTTTCCATTTAAAGGTTAAAATTCGAGTTACTTTACATATTAGCGTAAATTTAATTTGGAAACAAGTCGGATCTATTGTAATTTATACGTACCACTCCGCGTACAATATCGCGGCAACAGGGGGGGCTGTAAAATACCTTGTTTATATGTATTAATTATATTTTTTAAAAGTTAAAAAGAATCACAGAACCATCAATAAAGTCGACCAATATTGTGATGACACATGAACCAATGGATGTCGCTAAAGTTCATACTGAATCCCACCTTTATATACAACTAAGTTAGAACCCGTGTTTTAAACGGATTTGTTAAATAATTTATTAAGCTATAGTTAATAATTAAGAACTACGATTGCAATTTTTTTAAAAAAATTAATATATGATTAAAATTACGTATAAGTAAATATTTTAAATAATAAAATAATAATATTTAAAAATAAAAGGAGATAGTTTTATTAACTGGAACTAAAAGAGTGAGTATAATTAAAAATAATAACAAAATATTATAACAATTGAAATAGAATAATATCTTGCTGACTAAAAATGTGATAACATATAGTCATGGTTTGTTTACTAATTACTCTTAAATAATAAACTTATATATTTGTATATATTATAACTTATTTTCTGATACTAAAAAAATTAATATTTACTATAATATTTTCTTGTTGCATTAATAAGATCCATTCTGTTAAATTAACTGTTGTACGTAAAATTGCTTACTTTACCAATTCAAAACTTATGCTTAAATAAATAATTCACTCAAACCTTATTATTAGATTGTAAGTGTATATTTTTAGTTGTAGTAAAAAAATGTATTATATAAATATAAATTAGGTCCCGCTAAAAAATAAATATGGACATCCGCCCGTTACGACGAAAGTTTAATGCATATGTTTGAGCAATTCTTTACGGGCATATAACATCAAGCTCTCCATAACAACAACAATTAGCCTAACCTCCATTCTTAAATTATGATCCAATTAATGTTAAGCAGCTGCATCACCTAGCTTCAATCAATAATGCAGCTCCTTTGTTGCAAAAATGAGAATATATGAAAATGTATTTTATGAAAAACTCTCTCATATTTGAGATATTTTAATTCTTATATAGCTTTAAATCGACCAAGCATGTGACGTTTCAGGTGCAGTTTGGATAACTAATATCTGACATATGTTTTTAAATTATCAACTTCCAGAACCATTTCAAAATTTCCTTTGCAGTTAAGATGGAGAAAAAACTTAATAAATAATAATAAACAAAAAATATCCAAATAGAAACAGATTAAGGCATTTATGTATCCTCTATGGATAGAATGCATAGTTACTTAAGGTGTGGAATGGTGTTTATCTCTAGATTCACAATATTACCAGCTTCAGTAATTAGTTTCTCTCATTATATCCATTAAAAGTTGCTTGTCAAACTATAACCTTTTTAAAGCAGCAAGAAGTTGATTATCAAATGCACCTGAACCATTATAGCCAATTGGTCGTCTGCATATTAGTGATCTCACCAGAAAAATTAGAATAAAATTCAAGAAAGAGAACATGATTGAAGTGCTCTAATACATGCATATCATCAAGATATTCTATGAAAATTTGATCAAAAGCACAACATATCCCCATTAAATAGAAAAGTGCAATGGTCATTGACAATAAAAATTAGTAAGCTGATCATATTGGCACCTTCTGGAAATTATGATCTTCCTTCCTAAATCTACAAAACAGAAAAATGGGGTCCACAATTACGTATGATTAAAACAGGTTTAGGTTGTAAAAGATCAAATTAGTTTCTTAAAGGTACTAATATGATCAACTTACTTTTTATCTATCAATGAGCATTACACTTTTGAACATGTGTTGTAGTATGCAAAGTTGTTGATCAATGTCCAATTCAAACACCACCCCCCCCCCCCTAAAAAAACAATTGTTAAGAATTTTGTTCCAAGTCATATCAGGAAATTTTGGGGTTTTGGGGCATTGTTTTATGTTTGAGCCAGTTATAAGTCCACAACTTCACACATTGCAAAAGAAATTTCAAGTGTGCTGATGATATTGATGGTAAAAAGTTACTTGGCGTGTTGGTAGTTTCTGGAAAGTAGCCTAAACCATATTATATTATATCATTTCCTAAACTGTTGTATTGAAAAGCAATATGCTCGACTCAGAATTTAAATCGTAGATGAACGCTAGCTTACATCAACTATATCAGTACCCTGGTCCATTAGATCAATCTATGTCAAAGCACCAAAAGTTCTCTCCCCTTATTAAGATATAACCAATTAAAACCAAAGATTTGAAAATAATTTATTTAAAAACAAAGCCAGGAACAAATCAATAATAACATGCATGCATGTGTATAGAGATGATATAATATATATTACCATTTGGATCCACTTCCAAAAAAAATCTGATAGCATAGATGTTGCCAAATCTTGGTTGGCGGGAGAAACTGCTAGAATGATGCAATTAGGCTGCAAGCAAAGAAGACCCATAACACGTAACTTATGATATCTCACCAATAGAAGTAAATTACAGATCTAAATAACAAAATAAAAACATATACCTTCTCAATGTAAGACCGTACCAAATTTTCAATGTCTTGCATGATGTTATCTGACTGGCCCTCTACAAAGATCATATAAGTAAAGTTATAACATTTAACTAAAATTTTTTTTTTACAAAAAGTAGCAAAATGTATAATATAAAATCAACAACTTTTGTAAGACGAGGAAGGTCCATAAGGGTCAGGTTCACAACTATCAAATATATCTCACCATTAGGAGAATAAATGCTGAGATATATATAGGAACAGATGAAATCTGCTTGGTACGACCTGTCTCTCAGTCAGTCTCATCAGCAATCTCCTTTCTCACAGCAGCTACACAAGATAAAACACTCAGCTGGCATTTCAATATAACTTGGACCTTATATCGAGTAAAATAAAATATATATTTGTATAAAATGAGAAACAAAAGCATAATTCATACCAAAATCACTGAAATTTTTTTCTTGATATGTGAGCAAACTCTACATATTTTCTTTCTTCTTCAATCCTATAAAGTTCTAGAACAACAGGACGCCGTGTAACAATTCTTGAATATAGATGTTTTTATTACTGTTGTTAATTACATACATGAATATAATATGGATTAATGCTACAAATTTGAATCAAAGTCTTGTTAATTGAATGTTTAATCACCTTAGCCACGAGGCAAAAAGTCTTTCCTGAAAACACTTTCCAGCACAGATGATTCCCAGAGCTCTAAAAACAATTTATAGGAAGTCACTACTAGAAAAACTGCAATAGATGACGCGCATTGCGCGTCATCTTTGGGGTCAGATGACGCGCAAATGCATGTCAAGGAAGGGGTAGTCATAAATGACAGACTACGCGCATCCGCGCGTCATGTGTTTATGACGCGCAAAGATGACGCGCATTTTATGACGTGCAAAAGATGACGCGCAATGCGCGTCAAGGAAGGGGTAGTCATAAATGACTAGATGACGCGCATCCGCGTGTCATCTATGAAATTTTTATGACGTGCAATAGATGACGCGCAATGCACGTCATAAAATTAGCTGCATTTTTTAATTTTTTTTATTTTTAATAAATTTACCTGTTGTTTTCTAAAACAAATTTTCGAATAACATTAAAAGCGAAATCCATTAAATACCAACAAAGTTTACAAAAGTTGTTAATTAACAACTACAAAGCATAAAACAAGTCCAAATTCAATTAGTACCAATTACAAGTCCAACAATACTAACACAATTCCAAAAATACTATCATTTCAGTCCTACATATAAATGAAATTCGATACATAGCGCGCCCAGTATTCACGAACTTCATCCAAATCACCATTAGTGTATTCTTCTTTACCTTCTCCAACCTAAGACAACCAATTTCATCAAATTAAAGTTGTCAGTTTTGACCCAAAAACCCCTTTATGTAAAACACTTATAATTTACTTCACTAGTTTATATCAACTACAAGGCAACAACAATGGTTATTTACTTGTAAAAAACTCATACATAGATAGTTATATTCAATAATATAAACTACAAAGAAACAAATGGTAAATATAAGGGGTACGTAGTCAATGATCAGCTTACATTGTTATTGACTAATATTTCAAGCCCTTTATCTACTATTTCTTTCATGAACTTCAACACATAATATCCACATTCGGTACTTCCTAGCTGAAGTGGACATTATAAGGGGTAGTCAATGATCAGCTTAATAAAGTTAAGTAAATGTGCAAATTCAAATAAAAATTAAGTGCTCACTGTAGAATTGACCCATTTGAGTTTAGTTTGCCTCTTCTTCGTACCACTTTGTGCAGCATATAAGCCCGTTGCCCTACAAAAAAGTTGATCATATCAATTAAGAAATATATATAACATAAAGTTTTAATAACTTGTATTACTTACGCATCAATGGTTTGTTTCAACAACAGATTGATAGTGCTGACCCGTAGAGAATCAAGATAATAGCAAGTCAATGTTTTCATGTCTAGCACGGCCAGCACCCAATGCTTTCTAAACCAAAAAACAATTAAGTCAAACAACTTATATAATACGTACGCGGTGATGGATAATCTTGTATGCGGTGACTAAAATCATATAGAAATACCAAGTTATATAGGTAGAAAAATATGAAAAAGGATACAAGTAATTTACTCATCAATGTCCTCATAGAATATGAAAATAGATGGATAATCTTCTACTGTGGTGACTGAAATCATATAGAAATGCCAACTTACATAGGTAGAGAAATATGAAAAGGGATACAAGTGACTTACTCATTAATGCCCTTATAGTATATGCAAATAGATGGATAATCTTGTATGTGGTGCCTGAAACCAAATAGAAATACCAATTAATATTGGTAGAAAAGTACGAAAAGGATAAAAGTGACTTACTCATCAATGCCCTCACAGAATATGCAGATAGATGGATAATCTTGTATGCTGTGACTAAAATCATATAGAAATAACTATTTTAATAAGCAGAAAAATAAAAACATGATGTAAATCAAATTGAATCAATTTGTATTGCCAAATAAAGAGTAAGAAAGCTAATTGAGCCTGAAGAATCAAATAGAATATAGTCAAATCAATTAATATAATAATATACATTTAAGAAAGAGTCTGAATTTTTACATTCTACACAGATTAACTTGTTCAGTATAGTACTACAGCCAACCTTCACCATAGTGATAGGGCTATCCTTGCTTCTGGATCATGTCTATAAATGTAAAACCTTTAAAATCTCCCAGAAATCAATCACACGATCTCAATCACGTGAATGCGGAATGTAAACATGATTGGATAGAAAAGAAGATTGAATTGAACACAAAATACTTCTTTGATTGAATCAAACAACCTATGAAAGGTCTTGTGTGATTTCGCACAGTACAGAATGATAAATGAACAAAAAGCTTAATTACAAACGAAACTAAGCTATTTATACTAAACATTGAGTTCTCGCGCGACACGCTTTTCGCGTGGAACAAGCTTTCGCGCGGCAACAATCTCTCGCGTGGAGACCTTCTTCGCGTGAGATCTGCTTCTCGCGTGACAGATGCTTTCGCACATGCAGTCTGTTTTCGCGTGACATCTTCGTCTCGCGTGGTATTCTTTAACGCACAAGTTGTTTTGCCGAGCCTTGATTAGTCTTCTACAATCTCCCCCTAGGCTCGGTGAAACATGATCAATCAAAATCAACGTTTGCTTTCTTGTACGTTCCTGCATATGCATACCATTTATTCCTAAGGAATCGGTCAGTCATCCACACATACTGGCAAGATAGAAAATAAACGGACTCATCAGCTGTAATAGGGCAGTGTAAAAGCTTGAGTAAGTCGTCTTTGCCAAACTTCATCAAGTCTGCTGGATCAATGATTCGAAATGACTTGTCAGTACATCTGATCACAGCATGACCGGAATCCTTCTCACATCTCCATGAGAGTAATTGCTTTAAAGTGTTGGGAGGAACTGGAGCATGCACGGGAACTTTCCTGATAAATTTAGGATGTTGATAGACTCGTATTTTCATTGGAGCTTTGGTCTTTTCATCTATTCTTGTTGAGTCATCAATCAACTTACATTTGGCAGTCTTAAAATCTTTGAAATTTGTGCGCATCTCCCTTCGTATCATAGATCCCATCAGTTCAGCTTCACTGTATTTGCTTTCATTAAAGAATGGAGCTTTGCCCATGGAGTAGAGATCAGCAGCACGTAGAGTATGGAAGTCTTGTGTGCTTTTCAGATAATCAATTTCTCCATTCTTTCTTTTTATTACATACAGCCTTTTCTCGCCATCATAACCCCAGCTAATGACATGAGACATTTCACCATACTTCTGCTTAGGCTTAGAAATGAATAGAAAATGAGCTTCATTAGGTGGTGGTGGTGCTTTGAACATCAATCCTCCTCTAGTGAATAAAGCAATCTGACCAGTAGAATCTTTCTTTGTAGCAATAGCAGGAGTTTCACCACTCACAGTCTCAGTTGGGATTTCTCCTTCTTCAAGATTAATGTCTTTAAATAACTCTTGAAGGTTGTTCCCAAAAATGTCAGTATATTCATTCTGATCATCCAAATCATCAAACACATCAAGTTCTTCTTCAACAGCTCCTGATGAAGATTGTTGAAAAGAATACAATTCCTTTTCATACACACTCTCAGTGGCAGGGTCAAGTGGATCATATCCTTCTGGATCACTAACACTTGGTCGATCGACATTATCAGTGTTAGTATCTCCGGTTGGACTCGAAGAGAAACCTGTAGCATTACCTCCATCATTATTATCACCATCATTTCCACCATCATCTCCTCCATCATTATTATCACCATCATTTCCACCATCATCTCCACCATCATCATCATCATTTTCATCATCATCTTCATCGTCATCCTCATCATCATCAGAATCAGCATAATCAACCAACTCTTCATCCTCCTGTTCATGAACAATAGGCAAAGTGAACATGTGCTCTGGTTCAATGAAAGCTGTAGATGTGTAAGCTTCGGTGATAGGTACTTCAGATGAAATAGGAACATCCTCAGTAGTGCTAACACTTGGCTGTTCAGTAGAGGTATGAGCTTCGTTGACCACTTCCTTTTCTGGAACATTCTCAGTGGGGGGAGGGCTTGGAGATCGCCTACTAGATTCACCAATCACAGTAGTAGACTGTATGACTGGTGGCTGATGAAAGTAGGTCTGAGATATAAATTCTCTGAGCTCATTCAGTTGTCTCTCCAACCCAGAGGTATAATCAAACATGTTCTTCATCTGTTGTTCAAGAGAAGCTATCCTTGTATCTTTAATTGCAGAATCCAGATGAATCATGGTAATCTGACTTGACTTTTCTTCATTTTCCTTCTTCAGCTCAGCAATCATCTTTACATTTTCAAAACTATCTTTTTCCAAGTTTTTAACTCTTTCTTCTAGAGTTATAGAATGAGGAGTGCTAGATGATTCCTCTCTCCTTTGAAACTCTGGAGGAGTATTCAAAAATGAATCAACATCAAACTCTAAGTTTTCCTGCCTTGGAGGTGTAGAAAAGCCAGATTCAGAAATATTGGCTGCTCCAGAAACAGGAACTGTTTCTGTCTCAGGAGCAGAAGAAGTCACATTGGTTGTCTGATCTTGCTCAGTCTCAGTGACAACCACATGTGTTCGTGGTCTCCTGGGTATAATACCACGACCTCTCTTTCTTGCTGGAAAATCTCTCCTTCTTGCCATACGTTTTCTTCGTGAGGATGTACTAGGAGACTCTTCCGGGACATAATTAGTATCCCTGTCTTCATCATTTGGTCGAGAAGAGGTTGGAGTAGTAGGAGCTCGATTTGTTTGAAGAACATAAGGAACATTACCAATTTGGTCACTATCAGTCTCGGAACTAGAAGCCGAGTGCACTTCATCTTCCACTCTCCCTTCATTGATTGGTTCATCTTCAAACAATTTCTCAATCTCTTCGTCCAAATTATCTCTAGCAGTAGAAGTAGAAGCACCAGTCTGAGCTTCATCTGTGTTTTCTTCTCCTTCCACATTCCCTGTATTATCATCTATCTCAGAAAAACGACCAATTTTAGCAAAGCTTTCTCCTGAGCACTTGTTTCCACGTGCTCCAGTGAGATGAGTAAAGATGTCTTTCTTGATGACCTGAACAACATACTTTGAAGACTTCAAAGTGGCAAACTCTGGATAAGCATCATTGATGACAAGTTGCACGAATCTCGGGTACATAATAAACTTTCTCCCTAGATTAGCTGTAGCGTTCTTCTGCATCTCTTGAAATATAACACCAGAAATACTGAATGGAATATCATCCACCAGAGAAACCAATAAAGATCCAAACACAGCACTTAGACTATCCATGCCAGCCTTCAAATTACTCAGACAGTGAATTACCACATGAAATAAATATTTCCAGTAAGGTGGTAACCACTTCTTTTCCAAACTTGGATATCTATATTCGTATCCCATCCGAGATAGACAATCCATAACTACATCATCATCCAGTCTTGTTGGTGCACCTTCTTGGTCATCAAACAAAAGAACTCTGTTTAGTATGGCTTGAGAAATTGTCACCCTTTTATCTTTTACAGTGGCTGTGATAATTTGATTTCCAGCTTGGTCCTTTTCTAGAGCAGCAGTGCTCCAGAAAGAATCTATCAACTCGGAATAGATGGCTGGATCAGCAGAAATAGCATAAACAATCCTTGAGTTCTTCAGCCCCTCAATCATAGAATTGAACAGCTCTTTTCCTTCAGGAACCTTATCTAAGTAAGCTATAAAGTTGTGACTAGCTTTGAACATCATATTAGCCATCTGCATTGTAAAACAAACTCAAGATCAGAACACTTTTAATATAACTTAATTATGCATTTAGAAGTTTAGCACTTAGAACATTTTAAATTTTGAAGTTTCACACTTAGACAATTTTATCACTTTTATCATTTCAAAGTTTAGTAATATGTGAATACATATACTACACTTAAAGTTTTAGCAACAAGAGATTTATTATTCGAAAACTAATTGTAAGTGATAAGTCCATTTGAGACAACACCATCAACATTTAGAAAAATTTCAAGATTTTTGTCATGCGAAAACTCATATCTTGTGAAAAGTTCATTCTGCGCGAAATGTATACTTCAAGCGAAAACTTCAAATTTTAAGACTCATGCGAAATCTAGTATCACTTTTGAATTCAAGCGAAACCTAGTTTCACGCGAAACTCACATTCATGCGAAAACCCTGTTTCGCAACTGTTCAGGTTCTGTGCGATTCGCACAAATACTACTTTCAAATTAACAGTTCAAAAATCGTTTTTAATCCATGCAATCCATTCCATTACTGTCTCCTAAGACTATTTTGTTGATTTCATTAATCAATTTCATCTTTTAAGTCCTTTTATTAAGATTTTATGTCAAAGATGTTAAGTTCCACTTAGCATTTCATAGCTACAGTAACCGGATCAAACATGTTATACCTTTGAATCACACTATGAGAGTAGTAAGAACGAAATAAGGAACAAAATCACAAGCAGGAGTGAGATGATTTCTGATTTGAAGTATTGAGTGCAAGCGAAAGGGCTTTTCGGATGATAAGCGAAAAAGGTTTTCGGGTGTGTTGAGCGAAAAGTGATTGTGTCTAGAATACTGTGACTTTTATACCCCAGACATATCATGCGAAAACTCATTTCGCGAAATAACCAGTTTCGCGTGACTTTATTTTGTCGCGCGAAAGACACAAGCTTTCAAACCTTTCAAAATGTTTTCAAATTTTTCAAAGTGTTTCTTATTTTTCAAACTTTTAAATCCTTTTATTCTTAAAGAATTATGTCAACATAAAATGTTATTTACCAAGTGACCAATTAATTTAATGAATCTTCAATTTTCAAAAATTTTCTTGTTATTTATTTGTCCTAAAAATAAAACACTATAAAAATGAATTTGTCCTAAAAATAAAACACTATAAAAATGAAATAAAAACAAACACTTACATACAAAATAACAAAAGAATGAAAACAATTAAAAAAACAAGATCGGATTGCTTGTTTTTGTATAAGAATTTTCATAATGAGATCATATAGTTCTTTGTCAAGTTAAGAATCTGTCCGGCTTTATTTAAAATAACTGGTTAAGTTGATTGTCAATATAATTTGTCCTTTTAAACTTATACTTCAGATTTTAATCAGAAACATAATGAGTGATATATATCATGTTTTTTGTTTATTTAATATAAGTCAGTGGATCCCACAATCAGAACTTCTGTAAAGTAATTATTATCCTTCAAGACACTATCGAGATTTTCAAGTCACCCCAATTTGACTTAAACCATGCATTGATGATCAGTGATACCATTTATTGTATTTCTAAATATAACTATTTGAGCATAACTAGCCTGAGAAATATTTCTTAACCCAGAATATTAACAAGTTTAAGGACTTACTGACAGCCATCCGGACTTACGTCTGCCCTCTCAAGATGTTTAGGACTTACAAGCCATCCGGACTTACATGCCCCATCTTTCGATTTCGCCTTCCAAAGTTAAAAACTATTCTCAAAATAGAAAATATATACCATATAGTATGTATGTCTTTTAGACATATCTTTTGATTTGTTGTGCTTCTTGGCATCTTATATCCTATATGGCCTTTTCCTTTTTGGCATCTTTTTGCTCAATTATTTTCTTTTTGTGTTTTTATCTTTTATATTTATATATAGTTATGATAATCACTGAATCAATCACATACATGCTTGAGTATGACAAGATTATATCTCTCAGTCTGTGTTAGAACATTTTTGGCACAGAATCCTGATATGTTCCCCACTAATTCATATTTCTTTAATTCAAGTGTAATCACTCAATTATGATTTTTTCATTTCTGAAAGCAAAGCCTATCGACACATCAAACATAATCCAAGTTTATTCGTATTTAAGCCTTTGAAAGTACTTAGACTCTGTAGAACTTTGTAATATCATTTCTCATGTAATTATGAAAATTTTTTCTTTTGATTTTGGCAATCCTTTGATCTTAACTCCCCCTAAGACCAAAAATATTTTTCAGAACTTGTTTTTCTATTTTTCTCCCCCTAAAATTGTGATTGTCCTTTTAAGAAAAAGAAACAATTGCAATTTTATTCTTTATTAAAAAATGAAAAATCTTTATGTGAAGATTCATTAAACCAATTTATCCAAAGTTAATCATTCCCAATGATTGCACAAGGAAATCAAATCGAGAATGATCAAATGCCTTGGTAAATAAATCAGCGATATTGTCAGTTGACGGCACTTGTTTTAGATGAATAAGTTTACGATCAAAACAGTCGCGGATAAAATGGATGCGGATGTCAATGTGTTTAGTTTTTGAGTGTTGAATGGGATTTTTCACGATGTTTAGAACTGCTGTGTTATCACACCAAATTGGTGTGTCATAAATGTTGAGACCATAATCGAGAAGTTGTTGTTGAATCCAGACAAGCTGGGAACAACCGCTCGAAGCAGCCACATATTCAGCTTCGGCAGTGGATGTGGATATAGTGTTCTGCTTCTTACACTGCCAGGAAATGAGTCGGTTACCCAAGAATTGACATCCTCCTGTGGTCGATTTCCTGTCTAAGTTAAAACCACCATAATCACTGTCAGTATAAGCAAATAAATTGAAATCGGAATTTCGAGGATACCAAAGACCAAGTTTAGGTTGACCCTTGAGATACTTGAAAATCCGCTTGACAGCTTTCATGTGTGATTCCTTTGGATCACTTTGATAGCGGGCACACTGACAAACAGGGAACATTACATCCGGCCTGCTTGCAGTGAGATACATGAGGGAACCAATCATCGATCTGTAAAGATGTTGATCAACTAATTCTCCTAATGGATCTGGAGTAAGAGTAGGACGAGAAGCCATTGGAGTTGGAGCTACTTTAGAATCTTGAAACTTGTATTTCTCAAGAATAGTCTGAACATACTTTTCTTGATGGATGAGAATACCCGTCTCAAATTGAGTAACTTGAATACCCAAGAAAAATGAAATTTCTCCAAGGGAACTCATTTCAAATTTCTTCTTCATCACTGCTTCAAACTCTGTGCACATACTATCATTAGTAGAACCAAAAATAATATTATCGACATAGATTTGAACCAAAATAATATCATCGCCTGATTTTCGTAGGAATAAGGTTTGATCAATTGCACCTCTTGAATAACCATTTGCAAGCAAATGTTCAGTCAGAGTTGCATACCAAGCACGAGGTGCTTGATGTAAACCATATAGTGCCTTATCCAACTTGTATACATAATCAGGATGATCTGGGTCTTCAAATCCTGGAGGCTGACAAACATAGGTTTCTTCTTTCATTTCTCCGTATAAAAATGCAGTTTTAACATCCATCTGATACACCTTGAAGTTCATGTATGAAGCAAAGGCTAAGAATATGCGTATTGCTTCTAGTCTTGCAACTGGAGCATACACTTCTTCATAATCCAATCCTTCAACTTGATAGAATCCCTGCACAACAAGACGTGCTTTATTCCGAACTATAATACCTTTTTCATCCGTCTTGTTTCGAAAAATCCACTTTGTTCCAATCAGAAGCTTATCCTTTGGAAGTTCAACAAGATGCCAAACACTGAGCTTCTTGAATTGCATCAACTCATCTTGCATTGCTTCTATCCAGCTATTTTCTTTGAGTGCCATTTCCACATTCTTGGGCACTATTTGTGATAGAAAGCAAGCATACAGACATGTGTTGATTGTCCCTGATCGACTTCTGGTAATTACACCTTCGTGCAACGGACCAATGATTGCTTCAGTTGGATGAGTTTTATGTATTCTTAATTGAGGAATCTCATCTGCAACCATTCCATCTTCAAAATTAGTAATATGTTCAATATTATCAATAACCTCTTCAGAATGTTGAGATTGATACACAATAGTTTCTTCAAGTGTGTCATCTGAAATAGGAGTTTCAGAAGCAGTAGACACATTTGGAGATTCGTCAAATGGAACTTGAATGATTTCTATCGGTGTATGTATAGTTTCTGAAGAAGATGAAGATAATGGAGAACTCAACGATTCTTCCAGCTCCTGAGTAGGAATTTGTTCTGAAGGAACATCTAATGACTCAGAACAGGCAGATACTGGTACAGAAGCTGTATGAATATCTTTGGATGATGAAGCAACAGCAGAATCATTAGATATCAAAGATGGAAGTTCCTCAATTATTTTGTTTTCCAAGGAGATTGCTTGAGAAGTAGAATCTGCAGATGAAGGTTTATAAATTTTAAAATTTATGAACAAAGATTCATAATCATAAACCCATGAAGGAGCTGAACCTGCATCAGTTATGTTAAGCTCGTGCCAATCAATGTTAAATGACTCGATTATTTGTCTAGTTCTTTTATTATAAACACGATATGCAACTTTATTGGCAGCATATCCCACAAAGTAATATTCATCAGCCTTTTCAGAAAATTTTGAACTAGATTCAGTTGTATGCAACAAAGTGCAACAACAACCAAAGGCTTTAAAATATTTAACTTTGGGTTTGTGTTTATAAAATATTTCATAAGGAGTCTTATTTAATCTTTTGTTGATTAAAGCACGATTCTGAACATAACATGCAGTATTTACTGCTTCAGCCCAAAAGAACAAAGGTAATTTGGCAGCAGATATCATCGTTCTAGCAGCTTCAATCAATGTTCTATTCCTTCTTTCTGCAACTCCATTCTGTTGTGGAGTGCCAGCAGCACTGAATTGTCTGGCAATTCCCTTGGATTCACAAAACTCATTCAGAGTTTGATTGCAAAACTCTGTCCCATTATCACTTCTGATGCATTTTACCTTTTTCTCTGTCTGATTCTCCACCAAAGTAATGAACTTGATCAAAAGGTGTGGAGTTTCATCCTTAGATGCTAAGAAAAACACCCAAGTAAATCTAGAAAAGTCATCAGTAACAACCAGACAGTAAGATCTTCGACCCAAACTTAAAACACTAACTGGACCAAAAAGATCCATGTGTAAGAGTTGTAAGATTGATTCGACTGAGTTGTGTGCAACTGGTTTGTGAGGAAGTTTATATTGTTTACCCTTTGAACATGACAAACAATGTTCATTTAATTGAA
The DNA here is from genome assembly GCA_024085815.1 of Flaveria linearis. Lineage (NCBI taxonomy): Eukaryota > Viridiplantae > Streptophyta > Magnoliopsida > Asterales > Asteraceae > Flaveria > Flaveria linearis. The sequence goes on along the minus strand of CM044001.1, from coordinate 95,593,022 downwards.
ATTCTTTTTCAGGTAAACCAATAACATGATTTCCACGTACAATTTTATTCATGTTTTTAAGATTGACATGTCCTAATCGACAATGCCATAACATGGAATCATTCTCCGAGGCTTTGGATAGCAAGCAAAAAGCTGTTACCAAAGAATTAGAACAATGCATATCAAGAAGATATGTGTCATTGTCTCTCGGAGTCCTCATCAAAATCCATTCATCTGGAACAACAAAACCTGGTTTAAAGATTAAGCATTCTTTGTTAGTAAAGTGTGTAGAATATTGTTTGTCACAGATTTGAGACACACTTAACAGGTTATGTTTTAATTCCTCAACAAAATTAACATTCTCAAAACTAAGGACGCCGTTTGTAACTGTACCACGTTTTGTTATACGTCCTCCTTTGTCTCCCGCGAAAATCACTCTTCCTCCGTTATATGACTGAACATCTTGTAGTAATGATAAATTCCCAGTCATATGTCTTGAACAACCGCTATCTACATGCCATAGACTTTCAGTATCCTTTTGCGGTTTTCCCTGCATTAGTAACAAAATTACTTAGCTTTTGGTACCCAAGTCAAACATGACTTGAGCACATTATGTGTTGCAGCAAGACAAAATGATTTGATATTATTATATTTTGTTTGCACATCATTCTTTTCATTTATGCTTTTAAGCTTGACATTTTCCTTTACATCATTAGTCAAATTCTTATCCCGTTTGACATTAAAATCATTAACAACCTTTGATTTCATATTATTTGAAAATTTTCCATGAGTGAAAAACAGTTTTCTATTATGAGAAATAGAATTATGAAATCTTTGTTTACTTAATGATTTTTGTCGAAAAGGACAATTGTTTGCCAAATGATTTGTGTTTCCACACTGATAGCATCTCTTTTGTTGTGTGTGGAAAACAAACTGTGGATGACAACTATGAAAATTGTCATAAAAACCAAAGTCAGATTGACTAGGTTTAACTTTCTCCACAGTCTCTCGAATCTTTGCCTCGTTAGACAATTGCAAATTCATTTTTTGCAGATTCAAGGAAATCGATGAATTATGACCACTTTGGATTGAAGATTTGGCAGTTTTGACTTTTGGGATTGGTGGTGTTGGAATAGGAACAGTCTTTGATTCTGCTGGAGTAGGACCAGACTTTAAATTTGCTGGAGGAGGACCAGGCTTAGATATACGGATTGGTGCTGGAGAAGGACCAGGCTTTTGAATTTTCAGATTGAATGCAGAAAAATCATTCACTTGCAAATCTGGGCTACAAACATCTTGATTCACAAGGTTAGCATTATAATGAAGTTTATTTTTAAAGAATCGAGAATTTGTTTCTTTAAAAATATGCTCTTCATTTTCAATTAAACCCTTAGAGACAAATCTACTTTTATAATCCTTTTCAATTCTTTCTTTCTAATTTGCCCTTTGATTTGCAATCAAATTATTTTTACTATTAGATTTCATCTCATTCAAATTAACCAACTTTTCATTTCCATACAAAGTTTGTTTACAATCAGATTGTAAAACTTTTACATTCTTATTTTTCAAATTTTCTCTCTCATTTTCTCCTTCACTATCAATCTCCCATTCTTCAACCAACCCATCCACCTTCAATTTATCTGCACAAAAGTTTTCAGTTGATTGTTTAGATTTGGGTACTATGATAGGATCAACAGATAAATTTACTTTGGCTGAAGGTTTTAAGTCTTGAGATGGAGAGAAACCAATCCCATATACCATATCAGAATCACAAATGTTATCAGATGAAGATAAACATGAATAATCATGATTAATTGGAGGAGCAATGTTAGAAAATACAACACCACATTTTCCTCATTTAATCTTCTGAGTCATTTGTGACTTGATTATTCCTTCAACCATTGTTGATGAAAGTTCAAATTTCTTAACAGTCAATTTAACCGTGGCTAATTCACTGTTGAGTCTATTAATTTCTAAAGCGAGTTCATTGTTTCTATTTGTCAAGTCATTATTGGTACATTCTTTATCATGAAGATTTAATTTTAAATTATATATTGTTTTGTTTAAACCTTCAAGTTTTTCTTTAAAAATCTTTTCATTTGACTTGTGTTTGCAAGCTTGATACTGAAGTTTTTCAACTTCCATTATCAGGCTCTCATTGTGAACTCTGTATTTTTGAACTTTCTCAACACATGAATTTTTGCACAAACCATCATATACCTTGGGTTCAGAAGTTTCCCCTTCAGCCTCTTCTACCTTCTTGACCATGAATGCTTTCATTTCAGCATCTGGTTCTTCCACTGGAGCAACATCAACAGTCTTTGGATCAACACATGGGCTTTTGACTGGAGGCTCGACATGTACTCTTTAGTTACACTCTTTTCTTCAGCAACCTTCTCAACCTTATCTTTCTTCTCAACTGTCTCCTTTTCTTCTTCAACTCTCTCCTTTGAGTCTTCAACTTTCTCAACCTCTTGTTCAGTATTCACTTTCTCTACTTTAACTTTCTCCTTCTCTTCTTCCACTTTAGCAAACAAACCCTCCAACAAATCATCAGACACGAATTCAGCAAACAGATTTTCTTCTTCTTCTGGTTCTGGAACAATCTTTGCGATAAATGCAGTAGACAAAGTTAGATCAAGGGCTTCCATTTGATCTGACCAATCGTATTCAGCATTAGTTTGGGAAACTAATGCTTTAGTACCACCAGAAGTACTAGCTTTGTCTTTCTTCGGCTCTATCTCCACAGTCACCATCTTCTTGGGGCCTTCAGTTTGACCAGTCTTTGGTTCATTACACTCTCTGGCGAAATGACCTGGTTTGTCACAGTTGTAACACCTCAGGTTAGTCTTGTCGAAACCGATTTTGCTAGAGTTGTTAAGGCCAAACATTTTCCTCCCAGTTCGTCTGGCAAAATTCTTAGCCCTGTAAACTACCATGGCCATTTGATATTTGATGTCATTCTCTTCAACATCATCAGGATTGACTTGTTGAAGATCATCAACCAATACATTTGGAGCAGTAAGTCTTCCGGCCATGAAAGCTTCATAACTTGACATGAAAGTGGTGAAAAGAGCAAGATGCTCCTCAGCAATCTGAACAGTATGCTTTGATGGACTAGTGGTAGCAACATAAGCATGTTGACCACTATGAGAATCTTGAGATTGAGAGACTTGTTAATGGATGATGGGGGAATAGTGTTGAGCAGCTGGAACATGAACTTGATGGTTTACTGCTGGTTGCATATAAGAAGATGCTGCACTTCCAGATTGTTGTTGCTGACACATTTGTGTATAACTGACATAGTAATTCGGATTACTAGCCATCTTTGCACAGAGAGCAGTTCCTTCAGTACCCAGAGAACTGAGATGATTAGCAGCTCGCTGCTTATCGTCCATAGCATAAGACTTGATAGTTGAAATGAGATCAGTCAACTGAAGAGTATACAAGTCTTTGGTTCTCTTGATCAATGTACAGTTGTTATTCCAACTGTAAGGAAGTGAATTTAACAACTACTTGTTCACAGTGATGGGTTCCAGAGTAATACCCGCACTCTTCATTTTTGTTACCAGTCTAACAAACCTGGCCATCTGAACTTCCAACTCTTCACTAACAATATGATTGAACATGTTGAATTCTTGATTCAACATATCCTTTTTGCTCTCTCTCATGTCTTTGTTGCCCATAATCTGAGACTCCAAAGCATCCCATAATACCTTAGCACCCCTGAACTCTTGAAACTTTTGTGAAATCTCAGTAGTCAGTGCCATAGTGATGGCAGCATAAGCTTTATCATCCAGTTCCAACCTCTTGATGTCATCTTCATCCCACAAGTGTTCAGGTTTCTGAACCATCTCTCCTTTATCATTTTTATACAACGGAATGTAAGGACCATACTGGATTGATCTCCACATCTTCGGTTCCGTGTAAATAACATATCTCTCAAATCGGAAAGCCCAATCAGTATAATCGTCTTCACAGAGAAGTCTCGGTGGCTTGTTACCAGTACCAATTTCCGTGTCTAGATGAAGTGAAGCAGTAAGATGCTTCAAATTTGGTGTTGTTGAAGCCATAGTGATCAGAAAGTCAAAAATCAGGTTCTTCGTGCGAAATAAGAAATCGTGCGAAAAGAGATTTCGCGCGTCACAATCTTTCGCGCGAGAGAGCAGTTCGTGCGAATTTCCAATATACCTTTTCACGCGAAATCGCACAAAAAGGTGATATAACTGTCTGAGCGAAAACACCCCTTTTCGCACGCGAAAACTTACAGATCACGCGAAAATCATCAATTTCGTGCTGAATCGAATCTCCAACAGTTCGTTCAAGCGAGAACCACCTCCAAATCAATGAATATGTCTGATTGAACCCATTTTAGTCCAAATTTAATGAATTTAGTTCAATTTTATGTATAATTTTGATTAAAATTCAACTAAAGTCCACTAATTCAGTTCAAATCGGTCCAAATCAGTCCAAATCCTCCAAAATCGAGCAGAATAACATCTCCATATCAGAATCTAAAGTGATCAATGATGAATTTCTTCAAATACGAGTAAAACACAATCCAAATCTCTTCCAAATCATGGTTCTAGAGCCTAATGCTCTGATACCAATTGTAAAACCTTGAAAATCTCCCAGAAATCAATAACACACGATCTCAATCACGTGAATGCGGAATGTAAACATGATTGGATAGAAAAGAAGATTGAATTGAACACAAAATGCTTCTTTGATTGAATCAAACAACCTATGAAAGGTCTTGTGCGATTTCGCACAGTACAGAATGATAAATGAACAAAAAGCTTAATTACAAAACGAAACTAAGCTATTTATACTAAACATTGAGTTCTCGCGCGACACGCTTTTCGCGTGGAACAAGCTTTCGCGCGGCAACAATCTCTCACGTGGAGACCTTCTTCGCGTGAGATCTGCTTCTCGCGTGACAGATGCTTTCGCACATGCAGTCGGTTTTCGCGTGACATCTTCGTCTCGTGTGGTATTCTTTAACGCACAAGTTGTTTTGCCGAGCCTTGATTAGTCTTCTACTATAAAGATGAGTAAGCAATTAATAGTATTAACCAGAAATGGCTTACAATTTACCAAATATAAATATGTTCTCAAAATAAATAAGGAATAACTTAGACCTTTCTCTTAAAAATTTGGCAGCCATCTCCAAAGGGTTTCTGAAATGAAATTAGAAAAAAATCTTTAGTGTGAATAATTATTTTTTCAATTCAGAAAATGCAGTAAAGAGGCAATGAAAATACCATGTGATTGCTCCAATAGCACCAGAGAGCATAGACATTAAAAATCAAAATCCCATGCCTGCATTTTTACCAAAACAATATGTTGATTAACAGTGCAATTGTTCGAATTTGAGATTATGTTGATTTACGTACTGATGAGAATTCCTATAAATTATTTCTGCATTTAGAGTAACACATCCTTCCCCATATTCCTCGTCATTTTCAACATCATTGTTTATTAGTTGACTATTTGTGCATAGTGTTTGTTGTGTTTAACATGTTCTGCAGATAAGAGAAACATAAGGCAGGCGATAACAGAAATGAATGTAATACTGTTATATAAAATCAGTGACAAGTCACACAATAACAAGATTAATAACAATGACAAATACCTCAAAATCAGATGAAAAGTTTGTAACTGATTTTTTTGTAGCCTGATTTCTTTAACTGAATATTCTTCCTAAAATTAGGTGCTTTTATAAAACCATACATGTATTTTTTCTAAATTAAGCCTATGTTAGTAAACACTCTTCATCATTCAAATAGATATATATTCATGTTTAGATAAAACCTAATATAAGCTTTTTATTCCTCAAACAAGGTCAAGTTTTTCAAGAACTTTAAGCATCTTAATGCCAAAAAACAAATAAATTTGAAAGCTTGAAACGTGTGAATCATAAAACACTTACAATTATCTTGGAAGCATGGTCTTTTTAAAGTTTAAGATCAGCAGCTTCTAACATACTGCCACGCATAATTAAAATGTGTTTTGACTCCAAGAATGTTGACCCACATTCGAAAACAAGTTATTCCCTTGATGTGCTTTCATCATTAGTCATCATCTCAGCAAACACAGATTTTGTTTTAAAAAAAAAGCCCATTCCTGTTATCCAATTACACATACTATATCAGTATATCATATAATTCATGATTAAACATTTTGTCTAGTTTTAATACACTTGAAAAGAAGTAACAAGACTCACCTCTGCTTAAATATTTGGTCCTTAGGTAGAAAATACCCTTTACATTTCCAATTGCTCTTCTTGTTCAAGAATCAAGTTTGTTCTTTCCGTGGGTCTTTTATATCCAAAGTTTTTGTGGTACCGTGTTCAGGTGGAAGATCATTAAGTACACGTGCATACGCTTCTCCGTTGTACACGTGATTTTGATAATGTTAGCAAAGAGTGTGTAAATGCAACATTTTTCATATTGAGATGTAAATCGAGCGTGTAAAACTATAAAAACAATAAAAAAATTGTGCAATAAACTAAACAAGACCTTGCTGTGAGCATAAGGGGTTTTCTTTAGATCAACAACAAGGCAATTTAGACATTTTATCAATAGTCAAAATATGTTCATTAAACTTAACATATGCATACATACATGCATACATATAAATACATAGACACATATTAATATTGCACTTCCATGTAAAAAGAAAGCAAAATAAATATGGTGTTGAAAACATACTGTTCTCAGAACCTCACCCAAGTCCACAAATGCAATCTCATAGGATAAAGCTGGAAACCTGCAATGGAGGATCCAACAAATGAAGCAAAACAAACATATGTCACTCCTTATTTTAAAAAAAAACTATAATATAAACATCATTACTTAAGATGCTACATATATCGAGTACAATCAAAATTATAGTTTGTAGTGATGAAAATCTAAGAAAGTTTCAACAGCATACCTAGTATTAAATCAATCCGTAAGTAATCCTCATTAGGACTTTGTCAACTATGATAGATGTCTTGGTACTGTAAGTAATGGCAGAAAATAAGATCATAGCAATGACATGTAAAAAATAATTTTAATCAAAAAAGTATTAAATAGTATACGGAAATAAGAAAATTACTTATATATGACATGGAAAAACATCTTTAGGTACACCTAACCGGGCTTTGCCAAGGACCAGGGGCTTTAATGGTAATGTCAAGAGCAATGTGTGCATGTAGGGTGTTCTCAGGCCGGGCCAGGAACGATTGTTGAGCATGATCAGGGTGAACTGCAAATTGACCATGTTTTTAAATATGCCTGTGGGGGTATCAAACTACATATTTGAATAACCATCAAAGAGAGAACGAATCATACTGAAATTAACAAATACATACGAAAAGAATAGAAGTGACTTACTCATGACTAGCCTTACATAATATGCAAATAGATGTATAATCTTCTATGTGGTAACTGAAATCAAATTTAAATAACAATTTATATACATAGAAAAATATAGAGAAATGTATTGAATAACACAAGAACCATGGGTGGCTGAAATCGTTATATAAATCAAGTAGTGCATCAATGTGTATTCCCAAATAAAGAATAGAAAACTAAATCAGCCTAAAGAATCAAAAGAATACAGTCGAATCAATTCATATAATAAATCTACTTTTAAGCAAGAATCTGAATTTTTACCTTTTACACAGATCAACTTGTTCAGTATAGTCAACCTTCCACATAGTGATTGGCGCAATCCACATTTGGTGGAAGGTCGGCGGTGGCAATGTGGTGGTCGCGACCGGCGGTGGAAGGTCGGCGGTGGAAGGCGCGTCCGGCGGGGAAGATCGGCGGGGGAAGTTGCCGAGTGTGAAGGGGTCGGTGGAATTTTAGGGCTTTAGTCGATCGAAGCGGGAGAGGTGTTTTGGAATGAAGCAGGTCGCGCGCTAGCTATAAGTTATTAAAAATTTTAAAAAATGACACATTAAGATGACACGCAAAAATGCGTGTCATCCTTTCTAAGAAAATTTTAAAAAATGACAAATAATTTATGATACGCGTAAATGCGCGTCATCTTTTTTCGCGCGTCATCTTTTGCGCGTCATCTATTAACAGTTTTTTAGTAGTGAGTGAAAAGAAAAATAAATAAGGAGTTAAACTATTTATAATTACTTCAACTTAATTTAACTACATAACTATTTAAGATAAGTTGCATCAAGAATGGAACTACCAGTTTATCACAAGACTTTGAGTTAACTCAACAGATCTGAAAGTACACAACAACATAACTTAACTATTTAACATATATAACTTGCATACTTCTATCGTATTTGGTAATTGGTATATGCTAATTAGTGTAGCAATGATGCCAGTCTTTATAAGTAAATGAAAAAATGTTGTTTGGTTACATGCTCAGTTAATAATAGAACCTACCATTCCTGCACATATGTCTTAGTTTTAATCAAATTAATTGTTTCTTATTCATTTGTAGGGAAGTGTTTGTTAAACTAACCCGATCCAATCTAGTGGTTGATCTTCTTGTCCATGATATTTTATATGAAAAGTGAGATAATTCTTTTTGTCAAACCTCCAACACTTGACTTTTTTATTATATCTATTCACTACAAGAATTCTTATAATTAGTGGCGACACCTTTAGGGGCGACACACGTATTAGTGGCGACACACGTATTAGTGGCGACAGGCATTAGGGCGACGCCAATAGCGGCGACGGGTCGCCGCTAATAGTCTGCGATCCGTACGCCTCTGTCAACTCCATTCTAGCCGTAGATCAAATGTAGATCTGACGGTTCGTATTTCGTCGTACAACAAGGCATTAGCGGCGACGACAATAGCGGCGACGCGTCGCCGCTAATGCTTTTTTCCCCTAATATCCAGTCGCGCGGATCGACTGAGCATTTCCCTCCACCACAAAATTTCACCCCGCGACACCCTTCACCTCCACCCCCCTCGATCGCCGACCACCCCTCGCCGTCCGGCCGACCACCCTTCGCCGACCACCACTCGCCGTCCACCCCTCGCCGACCACCACTCGCCGTCCACCCCTCACCGACCACCACTCGCCGTCCACCCCTCGCCGACCACCACTTGCCGTCCCTCCACGAAAATTCATCTGCTGCACCACTATTGAAAGGATCGGTAATGTTCACGCAATATTGAAAGGATGTTAGCTTCATTGTTGTTACAGATCGCATTTCATTCTTGTAATATTTTTAAGTTTTTTCAGGTCGATTTTTCGCTGCTGTTGCTACAATCTGTCGCCGCTAAATCCGTCTTTGAAGGTAATTTTTTGTTTTCTTTTCTTAGATTTTGGTTCATGTATGGTGTAGTGTGTAAATTAACTGTAGGTTTAATTTTTTAGTTGATTTGGTTGTTGATTTAAGGATAGTGAATTGATTTGAGTTGTCTTTTTGTATATTGTATTTTGTAGGTTTAAATTTAATAATTTTGTAATGTAGTATATATGTTATTAGTTTGGCTAATGTAGTTGGTTATTTTGAATGGAATAAATGTAGTTTGGCTAATATATTTGGTTATTTTGAATTAAGTTCTAGGTTGTGATTAGTTGGCTAATGTTATTACACGGGTAAATGTTATTAGTTTGGCTAATGTTATTACACGGGTAAATGTTAAATTTAATTATTTTGTAATGTAGTATATATGTTATTATTTTGTAATATATATGTTATTAGTTTGGCTAATGTAGTTGGTTATTTTGAATGGAATAAATGTAGTTGTTATAGTTTACAAGTAAGTTATTGATATTAAGTTCTAGGTTGTGATTAAGTTGTTATAGTTTAGAAGTAAGTTATTGATATTGGTAAAGTAACATTGTCTCAAATTTATTATACATATTTTTGAACATTATTAACAATGGTAAAGTAACATGTTCATAAATTTATATATATTTGTGAACATTATTAACAATGGTAAAGTATAACAACTTAATCAAAAAGTTTCAGCAGCCTATCTTTGTATATTCTCTACCTTATGTTTCAGTTGCATCATGGTTGTCGATAAAAGTTGGCTTAACAATCCAAACCGAAGCTCAGAGGAGTATAATGATGGACTCAGTTCTTTTCTTGAGATGTGCAAGAATCTGGTCGACAATAGAGGTTATGTTTTTTGTCCATGTACTAAATGTCAGAATTCGGTCATGCTATCTTTGGTAAAAGTGAAGTATCATTTGTACGCGTGGGGTTTCCAGCGTAGTTATTCAGACTGGATTTATCATCATGAACCCTCAATTTCTCAAGTTGTAGTACAAGATGAAGTTACGTTTACTAATGATATGGCTGGCGTTATTGAAGATCTTATGGAAGGGAATACCAACCTTAATAAAGAGAACCCTTGTACAGAGAGTGAAAGTGTCGGTGATGATTTTGACAACTTGTTACATGAAGTTCAGTCAGAATTATATCCCGGTTGTACTAAGTTTTCTTCCCTTGACTTTTTAGCAAAGCTTATGCATATCAAGGTGAAAAACAAATGGACTAATAGTTCGTTTGATGAGCTTCTTAAATTGTTGCAATCTTCACATCCAGAAGGAAACAAGATTCCCCCTTCGCATTATGTTGTAAAAAAGACATTAAAAAAGATTGGTTTAGGGTATGAGTCGATACACGTGTGCAAAAATGATTGTACTCTCTTCTGGAACGATCACAAGTTGTTACAGAATTGTCCCGTTTGTAAGGAGAGTCGATGGGTTGATACAAACACAAAGGGTAAGAAAGTAGCTCACAAGGTGTTACGATACTTTCCTTTGACCCCCCGGCTACGACGTTTGTATTGTTCAAGGCACACGACAAAGGATATGATATGGCACAGTACTGGAAGATCAGAAGAGGGTACGATGCGTCATCCTATTGACGGATCTTCATGGATAGAATTTGATAAGAAGTACTCTAACTTCACGAAGGAACCCCGAAATGTTCGCCTAGGGCTTGCAGCTGACGGTTTTAGTCCATTTGATAACATGAGTTCGACTCATAGCACGTGGCCGGTTGTACTCACAACATATAATTTGCCTCCATGGCTATGCATGAAAGAGTCGTCATTCATGTTGACTTTATTGATTCCTGGTCCTAAATCACCTGAGAAGGATATAGACGTTTTCCTTAGACCGTTGGTGGATGAGCTTAACGAATTATGGCATACAGGCATACGTACTAAAGACGCGGCAACAAACACAATCTTCACAATGAAGGCGGTGTTGTTATGGACTATAAATGACTTTCCAGCCCGTAGTAGTCTATCAGGTTAGAGCGGACAGGGATACAAAGCATGCCCGACTTGCAACGAAGACACTCCTTCAACACGAGTAACAAATAAAGTTGTATATGTTGGTCATCGTCGGTTCATAGATGCTAACCATCCATGAAGAACAAATTTAGAATTTAATGGGCAACCTGATACAAGAGCACCTCCTAAACAATTTAGTGATGCTGATATAAAGGCTCAACTCGATCGTTTACTCCCTCGTCTACCGGGCAAGCATCCTAGTTTTAGAGGTGTTATGAGAAAGCGAGTGGAGTTTGAGTTAAACTGGTCTAAACGAAGCATATTTTATGAACTTGAGTATTGGTCTTCTTTGCAGCTAAAGCACAATTTAGATATGATGCATATTGAGCGAAATGTGTGCGATAGTTTGCTCGGTACTCTTTTAATGAATGATAAAACAAAAGACACGTCAAATGCATGTGTTGACTTGGAAAAGCTAAAAATTCGAAAGACGTTGTGGTTGAAAAAAAATGCTAGTGGCAAGTTATGTAAGCCGCACCCAAAATACTCATTCCAAGTCAATGATCGAAAGCTTTTCTGTGAGTTTATTAAAAATGTTAAATTGCCAGATGGGTTCGGATCTAATATTAGTAAGAGAGTGATACTGAAGTATCTGATGAAGTGTCTGAAGGAATTGATCTGCCCAAGATTTACATTAAATTGATGTGGCTAGTGTGATATGATCCAAGTCGGGTCATACCCAATAACAAGCCAAACAAACACCGAAAGATAATTTATTTGTTGATAAAATCATACAAGTAAGTAGTGACACCAATTTAGAAAATTGGATTTTCTAAATTATTACTTTTGTATATGAACATCATTAAATGTTGATTTGTTCATGAGGGATTACTTGTTCATTGTTTAAATTAATTAAACAATGACAAATGACAATTTGTATGTGTTATAAAATTAAAATGGCTTAATTTTATAAAAGGTGAAAGAAAGAGAATGGTTTTATAAAAAAAGGTTTTATAAAATTTGAAGATGTGGGGGACATATGGGAGGCAATTCGGCCCACCCCATAATATTCCCTTGGGAACTCCTTTTTGCATGTTTCAAGTGCATGCATTAAGACCATCACTTTTTGAATAAAAACATTCTCTTTACACCTACACACACAAGCTCTCTCACCTCTCTCTTTCTCCCTTTTCATTCACGGAAGTTTGAAGAAAAGAAAGCCATTTTTCAGCTTCAAAGAAACGGAAATTTCAGCTTCAAAAGAAAGGTTCTTGGCTGAAAATTCATGCAAGAAAGAGAGGAGTACAAGTTGGTGTTCAAAGCCTAGCAAAGCAAGGTGTTTGTACAAGCTTGGGGTATCACTCCTTGAGGTTTTCTTGGTTGGAAACTCAGTCACGAATTCATCATTCACAGCTCATATCTTTGGGTTTTAGGAAACTACAAAGGTTGTAGATTCTTGACTATCTTATGTTCTTATTATTGTATGCATTATGTATAAAGATCCATGGGTTGGGGTTGTTTGTTAAAAATGGTTTAACAATTAACTTGATAACATGTTTTAAAACATATATTCCGCTGCGTTTTTCATATATATAAGCATATATGAACTTTGATAAACATGTTAAAACCCCTACAATGGCATCAAGAGCCACTTATACATATGCATACATATATTACACTTACTAGTTCACGTTTTTTTGGTGCTAGACACCACAAATCCGTGAGTTAGTGGGCTGTTTTGGTACCCCTTTTGATTTCTTAAAGATCTTACTTATGCATGTAATGATCTTTAAAAATCTAGATTATAAGATGTTTGTTTGTTTGGACAAAACCTATATGTTCTTGGTTAATGTTGGCCAAGAAAATGGGTTAGAAGGGGCTGCCAAAAACCGTGACAAATGATGTGTTTGAATATGTTGTTGTTGATTATGCATAACAAAGCCTAGACCATTTGGATTGATAGATTGGTTGTCTAGTTATATTCATTTGGGCATGTAATAATTTATCTTTGGTTTCAAGCTTTGTTTTGTAATCTATTCATTCATATGGTTTGTAATAAATAGATTAGTTTTTTTTTTCTTTACTAGAAAAATGTATTAGGATACATATTTTGTAAAGGATGCTCAAGATCAAGACTTGGAGAAAAGATAAGACAAAGAGGATGCTTGAAGATATGGTTTCAAGTGGGAGTCCCTTTGGTCAACCATGTGTCATGATTCTAAACCCTTAGGACATGACCATTTGACACACTTGTTTTGGCTAAACAAGTGTGATCAACTTAGTATGCTTTGTTATGCATATATGACTTGTTTTGTTTATGTTTGGTTGATTGCATATGATGATGTTTGTTTTGAATATTTGGATGTGATTAACAAACCGTCAACTAAAACAAACAATAAACAAGTAATTGGTTCTCAAATCATTAAGCATAAAATAGAATAGTTCTATAAAAGAAGTTAATGGTTTGCAAAATAAAATGGGTTTTATTTAAAAAGAACCAATAGGGTACCATATGGTTGAATGCATACAATCATATGGTACATAGACTTTTCTAAACAAGAATTGTGAAATTGTAAATCCCTTTAAATAACAAGTTAAACACCATCCTTTTACACAACACTTAGGTTACTTGCAAACTCTTAGTGGGATAAAGGTCACCTAACCACTTTGAGGGAACTTGTAACTTGAGGTGAGAATACCTTGTTTGTGGGATAAAGGTCACCTAACCACTTATGTAGTAAACTCACACGTGTGTGTAAGTAGGACAACTTGATTTGTAAAATATATTGAATGGATCACCTAAAATATGTTTTTACAAAAGGTGTTGATGGGATAAACATGCCGTTATAAACATAAGATGTTCAAACGATCCCATACCATTAGAAGTTACAATAGGTTGTAATTATCATTTATGACTACCTTGTTTATTTAAATAATGGGATAAAGGTCACCTAACCAATATTTAAATATAACGTTGGATTCTAAAATTTTATTTATTAATGGTCTATGAGACATAAAGGGTATTGATAAATGAAATATAATTATATCAACAATTACTAATGGAACTTTGTAAAATCTTGTAGATGGCCGACAACAACAACGCTAATAATGATGTACCAAACCAAAACAACCAATCCCTAAGGGCGATCCTTCAAAGGGATCGTCTAACACCTAACAATTTCATGGATTGGTACCGCAACTTGAGAATTGTTCTCAAACAAGAAAAGCGGGCCTACATCCTTGATGACCCCATCCCCGATGAACCTGACGAGGAAGATGTGGAAGCGTATAATGATTGGGTTAGATATGTAGAAGACTCCGTCCAAGTCTCTTGTTTAATGTTAGCAAGTATGACACCCGAACTCCAAAAGGAGTATGAGCTCCATGGAGCTTATGACATGATCACTCAGTTGCGGGAAACGTTCCAGCAACAAGCTAGAGTGGAGCGCTACGAAACGGTTCAAGCGCTTAATGCATGTCGGATGGAGGAATCCCAATCAGTTTCATCTTATGTTCTTAAGATGAAAAGCCACATCGACCGCCTTCAAAGGCTGAACTGTCCCGTCTCAAAAGAGTTAGCCACGGATTTGATCCTTAATGGCCTAACTAAAAGGTTTGAGGCATTCATCATGAACTACAACATGAACGGATGGGACAAGAGCATAAATGAACTTCATTCTATGCTCAAATCAGCTGAGGCGGGAATGGGTAAGAGGGTTTTACCCGTTCTCACCATAAGTGAAGGTGGGAAAAAGAGAAAGTCTCTACCCCCTCCTAAGGCAACTGTTGCCAAAGGAAAGGGTCATGTTGGGGGAAAGGGGAAGACGGCTGTTAGGGCGCAACCTCCAAAGCTCAAGGAGAAGAAGCAAAAGGTTGCTGTGAACGACCCATGCTTCAAATGTGGTGAGATAGGGCATTGGATGAGAAATTGTCCAATCTATCTCAAAGAGTTGAGAGAAAAGAGGGATGCGGGGCAAACCTCAGGTATAATTTACATGATACATGTTGAGCTGAATGTTATTTCTTCTAACACATGGGTATTAGATACCGGATGTGGAACTCATATTTGTAATTTGTTGCAGGGGTTCAGAAGAAATGAACATTATGAAAATAGGGAAATAAGTCTCTTCATGGGCAATGGTGCAAAGGTTCACGTGGAAGCCCAAGGAGACTACATTTTGAAGCTTCCAAGTGGTTTGGAAGTTATTTTAAATAATGTATTATATGCTCCTAGCTTGACTAGGAACATAATTTCTGTTTCCCGTTTAAGACAATATGATTATGATTTCAAGTTTGTTGACAATGATATTCATGTTTCTTTAAATCATGTATTTTATTTTAAGGCTATACCTTGTAATGGTATTTATGAATTAGTTCATGAAAACGCAACATATGATAGCTCTATATACCAAGCAACCACCAAAAGACTCAAATTAGATTTGAGTGATACCTACCTTTGGCATTGCCGTCTTGGTCATATAAACAAGAAACGTATACAAACGCTTCAAAAGAATGGTCTTTTAAAAACAAATGAATGTGATTCATTTGATGTATGTGAATCTTGTTTACAAGGAAAAATGACTAAGGCACCCTTTAGTGGAACTAACGAAAGGGCGAAAGATTTATTAGGTATCATACATTCGGATGTATGTGGTCCTTTTAAGCCAATGACTAGGAACGGTGAGAGATACTTCATTACCTTTACCGACGATTATAGTCGCTATGGGTATGTGTACTTATTAAGGCACAAAGATGAAGCTTTTGAAATGTTCAAAATCTTCAATAATGAAGTAGAAAATCAACTCAACAAATCAATTAAAGTTCTCCGTACCGATAGAGGCGGTGAATACCTAAGTGATGTTTTTCAAGATCATCTTAGGAGTTGTGGGATTGTCTCACAACTCACTCCACCTGGAACACCACAACATAATGGTGTGTCTGAGAGGAGGAATCGAACCCTATTAGATATGGTTCGATCTATGATGGCTAGAAGCACATTGCCTCTATCATTTTGGGGTTTCGCTTTGCTCTCCGCGGCCCGTATTTTGAATATGGCCCCAACCAAAAAGGTGGAAAAGACACCTTTTGAGATATGACATGGAAGAGTTCCATCCCTATCATACTTAAGGGTCTGGGGTTGTGAGGCTTATGTTAAGACACCCACCCCAAACAAATTAGATGTCCGATCCACCAAGTGTATCTTTGTTGGATATCCTAGAGATTCTATGGGATATTATTTCTATGACCCACTGTAACAAAAGGTGTTTGTTGCCAGAAAGGGCGAGTTCTTAGAAACAAAGTTCCTTATGGAAGAAACTAGCAGTAGAACAGTGGATCTTGAGGAGGATCAAGATTCACAGCCCGATGCACGTTTGGTTGAAACTAGCACTCAACATGAGGATGTTGAGAATGATCAAGCGGTTGATCAATACACACAAAACGTTCACAGAAGTGGTAGAACTAGTAATCCACCTGAAAGATACGGATTTTTATGGATGGATGCTACGTGGTAGATTCAGATGAACCAACCACATATCATGATGCAGTGTCCAATTTGGATTGTGACAAATGGCTTGAGGCCATGAACGTTGAGATGCAATCCATGTATGACAATCAAGTTTGGGAACTTGTTGTACCACCTCTTAATTCCAAAGTAGTTGGAAGTAAATGGGTTTTCAAGAAGAAAATCGATATGCATGGAAACTTGGATACTTACAAAGCTAGACTTGTAGCAAAGGGTTTCACTCAAACTCAAGGGGTTGATTATGATGAAACCTTCTCACCTGTTGCAATGCTAAAGTCTATAAGGATATTGTTTGCCATAGCTGCTCATTATGACTATGAGATTTGGCAAATGGATGTCAAAACCGCTTTCCTAAATGTATATCTTGAGGAAGATGTCTATATGGTTCAGCCTGAAGGTTTTGTCAATCCAAAACATCCTGATAAAGTATGCAAGTTAAAGAAATCAATCTATGGATTGAAGCAAGCATCGAGAAGCTGGAATCACCGTTTTGATGAGGAGATAAAGAAATTTGGCTTCATCAAAAACGCTGATGAGGCTTGTGTGTATAAGAAGGCTAGTGGGAGCATAATAACCTTCCTAGTATTGTATGTTGATGACATACTACTATTTGGAAATGACATCCCAACCTTGGAAGGTGTAAAAACCTGGCTTGGAAGTTGTTTTTCCATCAAGGATCTTGGTGAAGCTGCCTATATTCTGGGAATAAAGATCTATAGGGATAGATCAAGGCGGCTGATTGGTTTGAATCAAAGTGCATACATTGACAAAATCTTGAAAAGGTTCAAGATGGAAAACTCTAAGAAAGGTAGTGTACCTATTCAAAGAGGGACAATATTGAGTACGACTCAATGTCCAAGCTCAAAGGAGGAGCAAAATAGAATGAAGGCAATCCCATATGCATCTGCTATAGGATCCATCATGTATGCAATGATATGCACTAGACCAGACGTGTCATGCGCTTTAAGCATGACAAGTAGATACCAGCAAAATCCTGGTGATAGTCATTGGATGGCTGTCAAGAACATTCTGAAGTACCTAAGGAGGACCAAGGATATGTTCTTGATATACGGGTCTGGTGAAGAGGAACTCGTAGTAAAAGGTTACACAGACGCGAGTTTCCAAACCGATCGAGATGATTCACGATCTCAATCAGGGTACATCTTTATTCTGAATGGCGGAGCTGTTTCTTGGAAAAGCTCAAAGCAAGAAGTCGTAGCGTTGTCCACTACAGAGTCTGAATACGTCGCCGCTTCAATGGCAGCATAGGAAGCTGCATGGCTGAAGAAATTCATAGCCGATCTAGGGGTAGTCCCTTCCATTCAGGATCCCCTAGAGATCTTTTGTGACAACGAGGGTGCGATTGCTCAAATCAAGGAACCTCGTGCTCATCAAAAGACTCGGCACATTGAACGGAGATTCAACTACATAAGGGATGAAGTTGAAAAAGGAAAGATATGTATTCGCAAAGTCCATACTGATAAAAACATTGCGGATCCACTCACAAAGCTCCTTGAAAGGGCAAAGCATGAAGGCCATGCTTGTGCCATGGGACTTAGATATTCAAGTGACTGGGTTTGATGTTGTATTTAGTATTTAGATATTAGAACTTATGTTATTTGACTTAATTATATGGTTATAATTTTCATTTGTTCTTCTATTTTAGCATGTTTAAATCCGTGAATAAATAAGTTATTCTAAACGTACGTAGTCGATCATACTTGTGGGAACAATTATGAATGTAAGACTATAATGAAATCGGATTGGTTGATATTCATAAGGTATGAATATAAAGCAAGAGGTTGCTACCAAGGTTCATTGATATCTATGGGATATAGATATTGGACTGACCCGCTCTCAATTATTTCTGCATGGAATCTTTGTGATTAGTCATAAGAGATATTGAGTAAAGGCGAATATCATTGTATCCTCAGACCTGAGATACATATTAGGTCTTGATATTCACCAAGTATTGTACTTTGACTTAGTACTTTGCTATTCTGAAAATTGGCAGTATATAAGGCTGTGTTCAGGTATGATATGAGGTGATTGTGAGAGACGTATGTAGTCAAGATGGGATTTGTTCCTCTTATTCGTTGAGAGTTAGATGTCTAAGGCCTATTAAAGTTAAATCATCGGAGAATGACAATTATATGTCTCTTGGATTTAACATGACATCTGAAACGAAAGGATAGATGATTAATTCACCTAAAACATATTCAAGTAAGGAACTTGAAAAGGATGATGTTATTGAATGGCACTTAGTCATATACATTAGGGGTAGCAAACCGTTGCTAGGCGTTATTTGCTGCTTGCATCAATTTTCTATAAATCTTGTGCAAGTGGGAGATTGAAGG
This sequence comes from Flaveria linearis, assembly GCA_024085815.1. Taxonomy (NCBI): domain Eukaryota; kingdom Viridiplantae; phylum Streptophyta; class Magnoliopsida; order Asterales; family Asteraceae; genus Flaveria; species Flaveria linearis. The sequence goes on along the minus strand of CM044001.1, from coordinate 95,573,938 downwards.
AATTGATCTACCCAAGATTTACATTAAATTGATGTGGCTAGTGTGATATGATCCAAGTCGGGTCATACCCAATAACAAGCCAAACAAACACCGAAAGATAATTTATTTGTTGATAAAATCATACAAGTAAGTAGTGACACCAATTTAGAAAATTGGATTTTCTATATTATTACTTTTGTATATGAACATCATTAAATGTTGATTTGTTTATGAGGGATTACTTGTTCATTGTTTAAATTAATTAAACAATGACAAATGACAATTTGTATGTGTTATAAAATTAAAATGGCTTAATTTTATAAAAGGTGAAAGAAAGAGAATGGTTTTATAAAAAAAGGTTTTATAAAATTTGAAGATGTGGGGGACATATGGGAGGCAATTCGGCCCACCCCATAATATTCCCTTGGGAACTCCTTTTTGCATGTTTCAAGTGCATGCATTAAGACCATCACATTTTGAATAAAAACATTCTCTTTACACCTACACACACAATCTCTCTCACCTCTCTCTTTCTCCCTTTTCATTCACGGAAGTTTGAAGAAAAGAAAGCCATTTTTCAGCTTCAAAGAAACGAAAATTTCAGCTTCAAAAGAAAGGTTCTTGGCTGAAAATTCATGCAAGAAAGAGAGGAGTACAAGTTGGTGTTCAAAGCCTAGCAAAGCAAGGTGTTTGTACAAGCTTGGGGTATCACTCCTTGAGGTTTTCTTGGTTGGAAACTCAGTCACGAATTCATCATTCACAGCTCATATCTTTGGGTTTTAGGAAACTACAAAGGTTGTAGATTCTTGACTATCTTATGTTCTTATTATTGTATGCATTATGTATAAAGATCCATGGGTTGGGGTTGTTTGTTAAAAATGGTTTAACAATTAACTTGATAACATGTTTTAAAACATATATTCCGCTGCGTTTTTCATATATATAAGCATATATGAACTTTGATAAACATGTTAAAACCCCTACAGTGTCTAAGGGCGAGCATGATGAAGTGTCCGAGGACGAATCGGATTATTACACTGAGGGGTTTGAGAGTGATACTGAACTATCTGAGGGAGAGATATCTGAGGGGTCTGATTAAAAGTAGGTTGGAAAACTGTATTCACATTGTATTTGTAATTATATTTTAAAGTAGATTGGAAAACTGTATTCACATTATATTTTTACTTTCATATCTTATAACATTTCAGTATGATTTCCCTTGCGTATTTGATACTGTACATGATGGCCGATGTGATGGGTCATGGAGGAGATGGTTCTGGACAAGACCCCCCACCACCTGGCGGCTTTGGATCTGGGCATGGACACTACGAGGAGGGTTGTAAGTCTTAGTATAAACTATTTATAAATCCTGTGACAGATAATTATTTATTGTTAATGATAATTTTTGATTGATTTTGCAGCACCACCTCGTAGGAATACTCGTGGGATTGCAAAAAACTATCGCCTAGAATCTGAGGTCTTGGAAGAAAGAGGGCGTTTAAGTTTGCAATTTGACAGGCAAGCGACTTTTACCCCGGTTGGACACAAGAAAGATTTGTTTAGCCGGGAAGTGGGGTTATACATGTGGCGGAACATCGCATTTGATAAAGGTAGTTGGAGACAGGTTTCAGAAGCTCAACAGAATGCATTATACGAGCACCTCGCGGTAAATGATTTATTTAAGTTTATCTTATGTCGAGATCTTTGTTTTTTACTTGACTAACTTTTTTTGTTTATTTTTTTAGAAATCATTCGATCTAGAGCAGATTGATCGGGACGTTGATCGATCTAAGTTAAAGTTAGGAATTTATTCAATATGCATGAAGCGATACAGAGATCGCAAGGCAGATGCAAAAAGGCGTTTTCGAGAGTTTGGAGGGGATGTCGAGAGAGCTCTAGCCAATGTTCCTGAAGGGATGACTCCGGCTAATTGGGAGAGTGCCATTAGACATTTCATATCAGAGAAGCATCAAAAACAGTCACTCGTTAACCAAGCAAATCGTCAACTTCAAAAATACCCAAACCGAGGGGGGACATCATCGTATAGCAGCACAACTTATAAAAAAGTAATGTTTGGTTTATATATTATTATATATATATATCTCTTATACGTACTAGTTGTAATAAAAATAATATTTAATATTAAACAGGCTCAAAGTCACCTACAGACGTTCATTGATGCTCATACAGCTAAAAATGGAACGATTGATAGCGCAACAACTGAAACAATTGTTAGTAACTATTTAAATTTAATTTTTTGTTACTTGCATATATAATTCACCTTTTGTAAACTACAGCGGCGATTAGAGGATGAGTTGGCTGCCCAAACTCAAGGAGATAATCAAGTAAATGCGTTTGAAAACGTACTCGGTAGTAGGCGCGGATGGATCCGAGGGATTGGGTTCAAACCTTCTTCAAAAGCCCCGGTTACCCATGATAAGTCTCAACCGCAGCCAACGGTCGCATTCACACGGGTAACAATAACATTTCTTTATAATGACCTTAAATTTATATATATGTTATTAGTTTGGTAAATGTTATTAGTTTGACCCGTTTGACCTTAAAATATTAAATGACACAAAATAGACATTAATATATATGTTATTAGTTTGGTAAATGTTATTGCACGGGTAAATGTTATTTGTTTGACCTTAAAATGGAATTGGAATGTTAAATGAGACAAAATAGACGTTCATAAATGTTATTAAAATTGGAATGTTAAATCAGACAAAATAGACGTTCATAAATGTTATTAGAATTGGAATGTTAAATGAGACAAAATAGACGTGTTGGGAATGAGTCAATATGTTATTAGTTTGGTAAATGTTATTAGTTTGACCCGTTTGACCCGTTTGACCTTAAAATATTAAATGAGACAAAATAGACATTAATATATATGTTATTAGTTTGGTAAATGTTATTGCACGGGTAAATGTTATTAGTTTGACCTTAAAATGGAATTGGAATGTTAAATGAGACAAAATAGACGTTCATAAATGTTATTAGAATTGGAATGTTAAATCAGACAAAATAGACGTTCATAAATGTTATTAGAATTGGAATGTTAAATGAGACAAAATAGACGTGTTGGGAATGAGTCAATATGTTATTAGTTTGATAAATGTTATTAGTTTGACCCGTTTGATCTTAAAATATAAAATGAGACAAAATAGACATTAATATATATGTTATTAGTTTGAAAATGTTATTACACGGGTAAATGTTATTAGTTTGACCTTAAACATTATTTTTATTGTAGGAACAAATTGATGCCTTGTTTCAAGACCCATATTTTAGAGATCAACTCCAAAATTATGGGAAAAATAAACAAGTCAGTGACGAGGACGGTGAAGACGAAGAAGATGATGAAGATGATGAAGCTTAATTGATAAATGTATGTTGACTTAATTTAGAATATTATGTTAACTTAGTATGGTTTGAAGGTTAGGATGTTGACTTAGTTGTGTAACAAATTAGTTGATGTATGGTAATTTGGTTGATGTATGGTAATTTGATTGATGTATGGTAATTTGGTTGATGTATGGTAATGTATGACAGATTGGCAGGTATAAATTTGTTGATGTATGGTAATGTATGACAGACTGGCAGGTATAATGGAAAACCGAAAAATACAACACGAAGCTGTAATAGGTGGACAGGGGTACTAGGGGCGACACATATAGGTATTAGGGGCGACACATTCTTCGTCAGGCCTGCACCCATTAGGGGCGACCCATTAGCGGCGGCATAGAAGAATTAGCGGCGACCTTATTAGCGGCGACCCATTAGTGGCGAATTTTTGAGCATTAGCGACGTTTTATTAGCGGCGACCTATTAGCGGCGACAGGTCGCCGCTAAAGGTAATAGCGGCGACATATGGGTTTTTAGTGGCGACTTTTGTCGCCCCTAAAGACCCGTTTCCTTGTAGTGATTACTCAAATGAACTATTTTACCCTAGCAATATTCACTTCTGATTTGGCAGTCAACTGAACTATTACTCAGATTTGGTTATAATAGATCAGTTTAATGAAGACGATAACAAACATATTCTATCACCATGACTTTATCCCATTAAATTTTCTTAGTTCATACATAAACAACTCTTGTTACCTTTGAATATGGTCACACCATCCCAAAATAGTATAAACAAACCAAACCAGCAGACAGTATCATAATCCATTTAATCATGTCACATTGTCAGTCTATATTGTTTATGTTAACTAACAAAAATTGAAAAAGATGATTACTACTGCTTCTATAATATCTGATTTATAATCACAATGTCAATTACCGGTATGAATTCAATCACAATTAGTGTAAATTTAATTTGGAAACGAGTCGGATCTATTGTAATTTATAGGTAACCATTCCGCGTACAATATCGCGGCAACGCAAGGGGGGGGGGGTAAAATACCTTGTTTATATGTATTAAGTACATTTTATAAATGTTAAAAAGAATTACAGAACCATCAGTTCAGTCGACCAATATTGTGATGACACATGAACCAATGGAATCGCTAAAGTTCATACTGAATCCCACCTTTATATACAATTTGAGAATATATATACGTTTATTCCAACATATAATATATTTATTAAAGAAATCTTACAAAAGAAAGGACTTATGTTGCAATCATATTATTTACCAATTAAAAGAAAACAATTATAATTTTATAAGATAGAAATAAAAAATCAAAATATAGAATTAACCATAAGTCAACATGTGGCATTCAGTATTCAATAGAATAGAGAGATGGAAAAACATACTTTTAAATGGCATACAAAAATAGCACATATTTCCAGTTATTTTTATTTATTCAATACTAGGTTACAATCCCGTGTAATACATGAGCTAAATAAATTTACTGTTACATTGTTTATAATATAAAAAGTTATGTCTTAAATACTATTTATTATAGGGATTAAATAAACCCATTTATTACACATTTGAAAATTTGAAGTTAACATATTTGAAATTTTAATTATGGATAGTTATTAATTAATTATTACATAACTGTTATAACATTCATAATTAAAAAAAGAGAAACAGAAAAACCAATTGTTAGATGACCTAAAATGGTGACAATTGTTCGGATTTATTTTTATTTATTAATATAGATGAAGTTACGGTGACCAAATAGGTGAGATTGACCAATCATTAAAGGAATGTTAAAGTAGTATCATATTTAACTATTGCAATAAATTGCTTTTGACTTAACATTAATTGTTCACTCGTCAATACTAAGGTGATCGTGTCATCAGTGATAACTCTACTTGTGACAACTCTAAAAATTATTTTATTATATTATGTCGAAAAATTTTATATTAAGTTACGATCACGATTAATGTATTGTTTAGTATGTGTACATTATGGATATACATGTGCATGTTTGCATGCATGTTTATATAGTGGTAATTTACGTATGCATGTACGTAAATATACCCAAAACTCACACCTACGTGTGTATAAATACAAACTTTTACGTATGCATGTTTAAATACATGGAAAATTCTTTGGAATGCTTATATATATGTGTACGATTAATAGGTGTATATAACTTACTTATTATATGTACATATACGTACTCTATTGGACATGACTATATTATAAACACACACACATATATATATATATATGCACATTAAAGAACATCAAGTGTACATGTTTTGTAAAGTATGTATACGGGTGTTTGTTGTATATATGTATATACCCATTAAAACAAAATTAAACTAAAAACTTAAAATCCTAAACTAACACCAACCTAAAACCTCTAAACCACCTTATGCTACATTACCACCCTCGGTCATCTTACCCAAAACCGCCACCTTTCAAGTTTAGACTTAGGCTCCAAGTATCATCAACTTAAAAGGAAAATAGCAATATCAAGAGCCCTCAGTTTTCACACATTCACATCACTAAACTGTGGCCACCTTGACACCAAACCCTACCTTCATGTGACACCTAGCCAAACCTACCATAGTATTCACACCCTAACACTCTCTAGCTGCCATCTTACCTCTCGGTTGTTTCTCAAAGTGCCACCTTATGATCCTAAGTCAACCTATCATCATTACTAGATGATTAGGTGGACATCCTAAGAACACATGCATGCATCTCACCAAAATCGCCACCATGTACCTATATTTCTTGCTTTCACACCCATGCATCGGGTTTTTCTTGCTTTCACACACCACATTACCACCATAATCATTACTAGAGTACTATGTGGCCAACTTTGAAAACACATTCATGCACCTCGGTTTCTTGCAAGACATTAGCATCTCCATGGACACTAAGCCCATACCTATAAGTGACACCTCATCCAAGAGTTATCATTTCTAAAAAAATAGGTGTCAAGCTTTGACTAGATCATGTGTGAACAAGATTTCTTTAAAACTCTTGGGCAAGAAGCAAACTATCGCCACCTTGCTCTTGTCTCTCTCTCTCGGTTTTATTTCAATACACACCACCCACAATCGCCAACCACCACCTCTGACACACACCATCACCCACCCTTCTCCCTCTCCCTTGGGTACAAACACCAACACCACCACTCTTCTGCCCGCGGGAAACAACAAACAACAGCATCAACAAACAACAACAACAATCAAAACAGACACAACCACACAGCACCATCACCTACCATCACCATCCATGACCTCCATAACCTTTCCTCGGGTTCAAGAAGCTAGGATATCATCAAAGATCATCATTACAAGGTAATAAAAAGGATATATCTTGAGTTTGCAAGATTAAATCTTACAAATATTCAAGAAAATCTAGAAAAATATTAAATAACCGCAATTGTGGGAATAAACATTGAAAAATTCTCACTTATAAACTGAAATATTGATCTTGAAAACTTGACAAAGTTTTGATAAATAAATAATTTATGTAAATTATTTTATAGATGAAAAATAGAAGAAAATATCAAAAATAGAAATAACTACGGGAAAATTCTGATAAATTCACAGAATGATTATTTTGAGGTATAAAAGCCTCTGAGATTATTTCAGAATTCTTTTCCCTATCATAATTAAGATATGAATTTTTAAATTTTTTGTAGTAAATAAATCAGAATAAATAGTTAACGTAAATAATAAATTCTCATAAAATCATAGATGTAATATTAAATATGAAGCTACAGAATATATAGTTTTCATAATTTTTGGAGCAGTATGAGTATTTTTTCTAAATATTTCAATTATTGTGGAAATTACAGAAACTGCTCTGTTATTATTTGGACTGTAAGGAAATTATATGATGAATGGTTTTATATAAGAAACCGTCTTTGAAATATTGGGAATTTATGACTAAAAGGAGCTATTTTTAACCATTTATGAGAATATTATGAAATTTACAGAAAATAATCTATTAAGATTTGGATGCTATAAAATTATGTGATGTTACTGACTTTTTGGACAAAATTATATGAATTTGTGAGGATTTATTGAAGAGCAGTAGGTATTTTGATAAATTTTGGGAATATTATGGGATTTATATAAAATAATCTGTTAGGAATTTGATGTTGTAAAAATTATGCGAAGCTACAAACTGTCCAAATTATGTGCTATAAAATTTTGGTGATTTTTGGACAATCAGTAGCTAATTTCTATGATTTTTGAAAAATTTTGGAATAACTACAACTATTATGTGTAGTTAAAAAGTTTGAGAAATTTTAGAGACCCGAAGATGTTTCTATTTACAGTCAATGAAAACTAGAAAAATATTTAAAGTATTGCCTAACACTGTGAACTATCTTGTTAGGTTCAAGTGAGAAGACACGGTAAGTTCATAGCCCCATTTTCAACCGTTTGGTATTCAGTAAAGTTTTGGGGGGAAAAGTATACTGTTTGGGTTGATGTATTATTTTGAAAATATTTTTGTTTGCTTACTGTCATTTGCGACACAACCATTAGTTCGAATGAGTAACCGGTTAATAATATTGGTAGCGATACTTAGGAGAATATTTGCACTAACCGAATGTGGGTTACTGCTATTTTCCTGCATCTAACCGAATGGGGGTTAGGATGTAATATTATCTGATTTTATGATTATTTCGTGACGGTATGATTATGTTGTGAGCAGGTTTGGTTGTAATTGATACATTAACAAAATATTTTGTCTGGATTAAACCTATGTTCTCACCAACATTTTTGTTGACTGGTTTAAGTGTACTTTTTCAGGAAATGAGTAACACCTTTGATTTCAGCTTTGAGGTTCATGATGGTTGTGGCGAAGTCGTAGGACGGGTCTGTGTAGATTTTAGACATGCTGTAACCTAGTTGTAACTAATTACATCTAATTTTGGTATATTATGTAAAAAGATGTAATTCCTCTAATATTAATAAAAGCATGTTTGTGTTATGTTTCTTATATTATAATTGTGTTTATTTCACTGTAAACAATGCACTCTGATAGAAGCTAGTCACATTCCACCCGTATCGTTCACGCTTCCGCCGGGATGTGACAGGTTGGTATCAGAGCCATTGGTTATAGGGAATTAGTTATTTTAAGTAAATAACTAGACTATAACCATAAGCTCAAAATATGCTTTATGATTTTATATGAATTATGTGAAGTTTCATGATTTTATGATTATGATTCTAACCAAAGATTTAATGAATATTTGACTAACTCTTTTTGTGAAATATTATTAAGAAGTTGTGTAGTATGAATTCAGATAGTTATCACTATGAAACCGACCCTTCAGAAGATCCATACCATAGCAGTCCTAAAGAAATAACACCTGAACCGGAACCCCAATAGGCTATGGATGTTACCCCAACAGAAATGGAGAATAAGACAAAATTTTATGTTAGACGTGCACCAGTACACGTGGGAGGATATACAATTAAGACTCCTAGGGAAAAGATACTACGTGGACACAAACTTAAAGATAAGCAAGCTGAGGATCTAGAAAGACAACCTCCTGATTTTCCCAAAGATGAAGATAGAATTATTAAGCCAAAGCCAAAGTTGGATCAGGTGAAGGCAGCCCAACAGACTCTTAAGAAACTTAAGAAGATACAGCTGGGAATCTGGAAAATCCAAAAGGATATTAAAAAGCTCAAGACACCCAAGAAAAGTATCTTCACCAAGATCTGGAAATGGTTTAGCAGAAACTGAAAGTTTATAGTCTAACTTTTTAGAATAAAAGAAATAAGAGCTTAACTGATATATGTATTTTTGTGATAACATGTTTGTTTGAATTATGTTAAATAATTTTTCTGTTAAGATATTTATTTGCAATACTAACATTGAAATTCACTATAGTGAATCATGCCGCCAAAAAGGAACACTCAGCCTGTCAGGAGAACAGCTCGAGTGGGACGACCCAGGACCAGACTTGGGGAAGAAACACCCGTGAACCCTGATACAACTGAGAATGATAGGATATCCCAGATAGTAGCCCTACAACTAGAAGCTATCCTACCTACTTTAACTACCCAACTCCAACAAAATCTGAATATTGGAACTACCTCAAACCCACCAGCAGGGCCTGAAAACATGAATATAGAAGAAAGACAGGAAGAAGAGATTCTAAATGGAATTTCAAAGGGATGCTCCTACAAAACCTTTATGTCCTGTAGACCTAGGGAATTGATGGAAAAGGTGGAGCAGTACAAGCTTTAAGATGGCTAGATGACATGGAAGGAGTCCTGGAAATCAGCAACTGTGCTGAAAACTTCAAGACACTGTTTGCTTCCCATTCCCTTAAAGGAGAAGCACAATCCTGGTGGAAAATAGAGATACACACTAGGGTAGAAATGTTATGAATAAGCTAAGTTGGGAAGTGTAACATCCTGTATATTTACGTCAATTAAAAATTAAAGGCGTTTAATCTTATAAGGACCATTGTGGTCATCTATGAAACTCATGAGTGATTTGCGTGTTAAAGCCTTTAATTATTTAGTCAAGCTTAAAAAAATGTTAAATAACTAATAGCTAATAATAATAATAATAATAATAATAACTAATAATAATAGTAATAATAATACTAGTTTAGTTATAAAAATAATAACCATAATGTTAATGGTAATAATAATATTAATAATAATAAAAAAATAATAATAAATAATAATAATAATAATAATAATAATAATATAAAACTTAGAATTAAAGTGCAGGGGTTGTGTTGTCATTTTGAAAACTTTAAATAAAAGTTTATTACATAAAATAATAGAAATTGAAAGAACAGGGACCATTTGTGTAAATTGTTTAAACTAAATCCCCACCATCGCCCCGTTTTTCCGGAAAGGGACGCCGGCGAGCTCCGGCGAGCTCCAGCGACCCCAAAAACCCCACCATTTCCTCATTTTTGACCCAATTAAACCGCCCAACCCTCTCGACTCCGTGATTCGAACTCGAACACCAACTCAATTGGAGTTTCCAGCTCGTACAAACTTTCCAAAACGAAACCGAACCAAAACTTGAGAAATCCAAATCAAATCTCGTCCATATACACAAATTCAATCAAATTAATCACTTCTAAACTTAATACGCGGCTTAAGCAATCAATCAATCAATTAGAAGTGCAAATTAATAGCTCGAATCTCCTAAAATTGGTAAACACGAATGCGGTTTCAAAAATCAAACGGGTTATGCTTGAAACCATGAAATCAAGCTTATAAATTGGGGGCTTCTGAATCATTTTAAAGTTCCTGAACTCACTGAACTCTCAATTTCACTAGAAATCCACTCGATCAAAAAGCCCCAATTCAAGAACACCCGAACCTTAATCGAACTCGAAACCCTTTCAATACCTCATCAATTAGGTAACTAAGACCTGCATCTTACTCGGTTTCGTTCAAGGATCAAAAGCCCTATGATGATTTAGGTGATTAACACCGAATCGAGGATTGATTTTAGGTTTGAACGAAACTAGGGTTCATCGATTGGGGGTAAACCAGGAGACTTGGTTTAAATTCAATACAAACCAAAGTGAACCAAGGCCACGGCCCTGGTTCACTGGTTCCTGCGCTCCACCTTTCAGAAAGGGTTCCGGGTTCGATCCCGGGCAACCCCCTTTTCTTTTCTGATTTTTTTTCTTTTTCTTTTCTTTTCTTTTCTTTTCTTCATTTCCTTTTTATTTATTTAACCTTTTTAAATTCTGAAAATTTCAAAAATTATTTTATAAAATGCAGAATTTATTTAAACTTTTGTTTAACTAATTTGTGGCTAAATTAATTTTTATAAAATACTTTTGTATTTATAAATACATTATTGTATTTCTAAAAATACAAAAGAAATGTGTAAATATAATACTTGTATATATATATATTTTCAAACAATTAAATTGTTTAGTTACTTATATATATATATATATATATATATATATATATATATATATATATATATATACATACATAGTTCATTTTAATAGTTAAATCACTTATTGTAATTATTATATACAATCTTATTAAATCGGTTTAACGTACAATTAAATCAAGTTTTCTTATTTATATTATTCTTTCTCATACATGCAAACAATTAATTATTTCAAAGTATAAAAATTCATTCGTTCCATTAACCCGATCTCATTATTAACATGTAATAAATACGAATAATTATTAAATCCTATTAGACCTATAACCCTAAAACATAATTAATCATCAAACAAATTATAACGCGCTACTTTATTTCATTTAGGTGCGTTGTGACGTTGTGTTGGAAATCATATTCGTGATTACTCTTATTTCATCTACGAGTCTTCTATTATTCAAACATGTGAGTTCTTATGCCCCGCTTTACGTTTATTTCACATCTTTCGGGGTGAAACATGTTGCTTATACAAATTTACACATACACGCTTTGATACTTATTACACACGTGCAATTCTTTACATAGTCGTGGTTGTTTGAATATGTTAAGTATCATTTGAGATGTGACATACGTGTGCAATCATTAACTATTGCTAGACTGGCGAAGTCTTAGATCTTTGGGCCTGACAAGCCTATTTGGTGCTAAAGCCGAGGGATTGCCGGCTCCTAGGAGCCGTATGCTTGTGCACTAGGGAACCAAATACACTTAGCTAATCATGCTTATTCATATTATTCAGTCGAGGTTTGATTGTAACTATGCATGTTCTATATACTTACTATCTTATGACCATTGACTAGAATTGCCACATTTTTGTATATTTATTGTATATAAAACCATGAGAACTCACCAACTCGTTAGTTGACTTTATTTTCAACATGTTTCAAGTAATGTGCAAGCTTAGCGATGATTGAAGAAATGCTTAAACCTAGAACATGGACCTAGGCTTAATAAAGACAATTGGATTCTTGTTTTCATTTGATTTATTTTGAGATTTTGATGTATGTGGTGTTTGAAACAATTGATTAATGGCATTTTACATTTTAACATAGCGTTATGTGGTTGTGAACAATCTTAACCCTCACACCTCGATGTTTCCGCCGTCAAGGTTGGGGTGTGACAGATTGGTATCAGAGCCCATAACTATAGGGATTTAGGTTATTAGAAATGGTGACCTAGACTATAGTTTATGCATGATCCTTATAGAATAGTATTCTTAGGAATACATACTTATTGTTTGCATGCTGCCTAACGCTATGCCTTATTATGTGCAATGTGATGCCTTAGCATAGGTGCCTTTCTGTATGATTACATATTGTTACCCGTCTCCCCTAGACTTATCTTAAACATTGATTCTCCCCGACAATTGCTACTTCTTAAATCCATTCTCGTCACTGAGTAGGACTTATCGATAGAAATTTTTTGGACTTTATGTCTAATCTTGTAATTATCCCATCAAGATTTTTGATTTCATGAACCAAAGAACTAGTGTGGTACATAGACACCTGTATTCTGGTTTTCCTGGCAAAAGGCCCTCGGGCTAAGGTAAGCATTTCGCATAAATCCTACGGGACCAGTCATGCTTACCTGGGGATTTCCGGGATGAGTGATAAACTATGACCAACATACACAAGTTTCTGAGGCGAATGGGTCAATTCATCTTGACGTGTCAACGTTTCCAAATGGTGATGCGTCACCAAATGGAATCATTCTGTATAATTCATGATTCTTACCTTAACTGCCCATCGTTATTATCCATTTAACCAATCCTAATCCAATTTGTATTTTTCCAGCATGTCTCGTTACCACGGAAACCGAGGAAGATCCGGCCGTAAGCTTGCCGCCATGATTGCCCGGAAAATGGCTACGGTCATCCCGACCATGGTGGCTGAACTCAGCAGCACTATGATCGCAAACGTCACGAACAATAGCAACGGCCAAGGGGAAAATAGTGCAAACCAAAGGCGTAACAACCAGTCTTGCACCTTCAAGCACTTTAGTTCATGCAAGCCTCCCAGTTATAGTGGCAAGGAAGGTGCCACCGGTCTATTAGAATGGTTTGAGGGGATGGAGAACACCTTCGTCAACTGTGAGTGCCCTAAAGCACTCAAAGTAAGGTATGCCACCAGTATGCTGCAGCAACGGGCCTTAATGTGGTGGAACAGCGAAAAGAGAAACCGAGGCTCCGACGCGATCTTGGCTTTAACTTGGGAGGACTTCAAAAACATAGCCATCGCCAAGTTTTGCCCGAGAAGTGAAATCCGGAAACTTGAGGAGGGATTCTGGAACCTGAAACAGGATGGCGGGAACTATCTGGCGTATTCTACCCGTCATCACGAGCTGAGTATACTGCTGCCACACATGGTGGATACTGTTTCCCGTAATGTGGAAAAATTTATTAAGGGTGTGCCCCCTCAGATTCGGGATGTCGTTGTGGGTAGCCGACCCGCAACTCTGGAAGAAGCTATCACCATCACGGCATAGTTGATGGAGAACCATATCCGAGCGGGCACTATGTCTGCAAAGGGTGCCAAGAAAACTGAGAAGACGACCCCCGAGGAGGTCAAGGAGGTCAAGTCTAATAACAAGAAACGGAAGTTTGTACCGGCACGGATTTACGCCGTGGCTGCTCCTAAGCCGCCCCAAAGACAGTGTGTTCCCGGGACTGCGCCGGCCGCACAAGTGCCTGTGGCAAGGGCTTATGCAGGCCCTCTACCTATGTGTAACACGTGTAGGTATCATCACCCAGGCAACCTTCCGTGTCGCATCTGCACACTATGTGGCAAGTACGGGCACCTCGTGGCAACGTGCCGCCGAGCAATGGGAAACGCAGTGACGGAACCAAATCGGGTCTGCTACAATTATGGAGAACCAGGTCACTACCGACCCCAGTGCCATCGTCTTGGGGGCAATGTTCCACAAGCTCGTGGACGTGCCTTCAACATCAACGCGAACCAAGCTCAAACGAACAACGAGGTGGTGAACGGTACGTAAAATTTCAACCCTATCTCCGTAGAATTTCTCTTAAAATTCCTTGCTTATGTCCTTAAGTGCCTTTAAAACCTATACAGGTATGTTTCTTATTAATGACACCTATGCATACGTATTATTTGATTCGGGCGCCGATAGAAGTTTCGTTTCCTTAGAATTCGAGCCGACACTTTCTAAACCTCGCTCAAATCTAGAGAGACCTCTCACCGTCGAAGTTGCTGATGGAGAACCCATCACCGTCGACGTGGTTATCCGCGATTGTCTATTGTGTCTCGATAACCATAAGTTTCTTATCGACCTCATTCCAATGAAGCTTGGAAGCTTTGACGTTATTATTGGCATGGATTAGTTATCCAAGAACCACGCCGAGATCATTTGCTTCGAGAAGTGTATTCGCATGCCCTTACCCTCCGGTGACACGATGAAGGTGTTCGGTGAACGGTCTTCCAAAGGACTCAAGCTTATGTCATGCACTAAGGCTCGGAAATGCCTAAGTAAGAGTTATCCGGCGTTCTTGGCTTACGTAGTCAACACCAAAGTCAAAGGGAAGGAACTCAAGGATGTTACAATTGTACGAGAATTCCCTGAAGTTTTTCCCGATAATCTTAGCGGGTTACCTCCCGTATGTGAAGTAGAATTCAAAATCGACTTGATTCCGGGAGCAAACCCCGCGGCTAAGTCACCTTACCGACTTGCACCATCTAAAATGCAAGAACTCTCTAGTCAACTCCAGGAATTATCCGAGAAGGGGTTTATCCGCCCTAGTTCTTCTCCTTGGGGCACACCTGTCTTATTTGTGAAGAAGAAAGATGGGTCATTCCGCATGTGTATTGATTACTGGGAGCTCAACAAGTTGACCATCAGGAACCGGTATCCTCTTCCTCGTATCGACGATCTCTTCGATCAACTTCAAGGAGCTGCAATCTTTTCAAAAATCGACTTGTGTTCGGGTTATCACCAACTGCGAGTCCACGACGATGATATCCCAAAGACTGCATTCTGCACTCGGTATGGGCATTACGAGTTCATGGTTATGCCTTTCGGCTTAACCAATGCTCCAGCGGTCTTCATGGATCTTATGAATCGGGTGTGCAAGCCTTACCTAGACAAGTTTGTCATCGTTTTCATTGACGACATTCTTATTTATTCCAAGTCTCGCTCCGATCATGAACTTAATCTCCGTCAAATCCTCGAGCTGTTGAAGAAGGAACAACTGTACGCGAAATTCTCGAATTGTGAGTTTTGGCTTGAAGAAGTACAATTCTTAGGGCACGTTGTGAATAGTCAAGGAATTCACGTCGACCCTGCGAAGGTTGAAGCCGTGAAGAATTGGAGTGCACCCACAACTCCGATGGAAGTTCGATCGTTTCTTGGTCTAGCCGGGTATTATCGGCGATTTATTGCCAACTTCTCGAAAATCGCAAAGCCACTCACGTCCTTGACTCAGAAGAACAAGCCTTTCGAGTGGAAAGCCGAGCAAGAAGAGGCGTTTGAGACACTGAAGCACAAGTTGTGCAATGCTCCTATTCTGACGCTACCGGATGGAAATGACGACTTCACGGTATACTGCGACGCGTCGAAACAAGGCCTTGGTTGTGTTCTCATGCAACGGGGAAAGGTCATCGCATATGAATCGAGACAATTGAAGGTTCACGAGGTAAATTATACGACGCACGATCTCGAGCTCGGAGCGGTGGTCTTTGCTTTGAAAATCTAGAGACACTATCTATACGGCACGTAATGTATAGTCTACACGGACCACAAGAGCCTCCAACACGTTTTCAATCAGAAGGACCTCAATATGAGGCAACGTCGTTGGGTGGAACTTATTAGCGACTACGATCGTGATATCCGATACCATCCCGGTAAGGCAAATGTCGTAGCCGATGCATTGAGTCGAAAGACGCATCAAAAGATGGTCTCCGTTCAAGAGACTCGCGACCGACGTCAATGGTTCGACGCATTGGTAGAGTTTGACACTGAAATCCGACTCGATGTCAACAATGCAACAGTACTACTACAAAATTTGAAGATCGATTGCCATATCGAGTCAAGTATTCGAGAAGCCCAGCAAGCGGTGCAAACCGAAGGGAGTATGAAGGAAGAGCTCGAGCCAAATCTCTTAGCCCAATTGGAAACAAGAGCCAATGGGTTAATGTATTTCGCAAACCGAATCTGGATTCCTAAACGCAAAAACCTTCGGGCTTCTATCATGAATGAAGCACATCGGACTCGTTATTCTATCCACCCGGGCTCCGATAAGATGTACATGGACTTACGGAGTCAATATTCGTGGCCCGGAATGAAACGAGACATAGCAACCTACGTTGCTAAATGCCTTACATGCACGAAAGTTAAAGCGGAACACCAACGTCCAAGTGGGTTACTCGAACAACCCGAAATTCCCATGTGGAAATGGGACCATATATCCATGGACTTCATAACCAAGCTGCCTCGGACATCTCGCGGGCACGATAGCATATGGGTAATCGTCGACCGATTGACCAAGTCGGCACATTTCATACCCATACGCGACACGTATAAGACATCAAGGTTAGCCCGGATTTACATCGACGAGATCGTAAGCCGTCATGGTATGCCTCTTCACATTATATCTGACTGAGACGCTCGATTCACTTCACACTTCTAGTCTTCTATGCAAGAACTTCTGGGTACGCAATTGGATTTAAGCACGGCTTACCATCCCCAAACCGATGGTCAAACTGGGCGGACGATCCAAACTCTGGAAGACCTGTTGCGTCTCTGTGTCCTTGATTTTGGTGGCGACTGGGATACAGACCTGCCGCTCGCAGAATTCTACTACAACAACAGTTACCATTCAAGTATCCAAATGGCACCGTTTGAAGCACTTTACGATCATAAGTGTCGTTCACCAATCTGCTGGACCGACATTGGCGAGGATCTTATTACCGGTCTCGAGCTTATACAAGAGACGACCGATAAAGTCGCTATCATCCACAAGAACCTGGAAGTGGCAAGGAGTCGACAGAAAAGCTACGCTGATAAACGTCGTAAGCCACTAGAATTCCAAGTTGGGGAGATGGTCATTCTCAAGGTCTCACCGTGGAAGGGTGTGGTTCGCTTTGGAAGGAAAGGCAAGTTAGCTCTGAGGTTTGTAGGGCCTTTCAAGGTTCTGAAAAGAATCGGGAAAGTGGCCTACAAACTAGAACTACCCTCCGACCTTAGTGGGATTCACTCTGTCTTCCACGTCTCGAATCTAAGGAAGTGTCTGGCCGACGATAACTTGTATGGGCCATTAGAAGACATTCAGATCGACGAGTAACTACACTTCGTTGAGAAACCCGTCGAAATCATGGATCGCATTCTGAAGAAGACTAGGACCTCTACGACTCCAATTGTAAAGGTGCAATGGGAGAACAAACGAGGAGCGGAATTGACTTGGGAGCGTGAAGAACATATGAAGAAGACGTACCCTTCCTTATTCTTGTAACCCCTTTTTTGATTTTAATTTCGGGACGAAATTCTTTTAAGTTGGGAGACTGTAACATCCTGTATTTTTACGTTAATTAAAAATTAAAGGCGTTTAATCTTATAAGGACCATTGCGGTCATCTATGAAACTCATGAGTGATTTGCGTGTTAATGCCTTTAATTATTTAGTCAAGCTTAAAAAAATGTTAAATAACTAATAACTAATAATAATAATAATAATAATAACTAATAATAATAGTAATAATAATACTAGTTTAATTATAAAAATAATAACCATAATGTTAATGGTAATAATAATATTAATAATAATAAAAATAATAATAATAATAATAATAATAATAATAATAAATAATATAATAATGATAATAATAATAATAATAATAATAATAATAATAATAATAATAATAATAATAATAAACTTAGAATTAAAGTGCAGGGGTTGATTTGTCATTTTGAAAACTTTAAATAAAAGTTAATTACATAAAATAATAGAAATTGAAAGAACAGGGACCATTTGTGTAAATTGTTTAAACTAAACCCACCATCGCCCCGTTTTTCCGGCAAGGGACGCCGGCGAGCTCCGGCGACCCCAAAAACCCCACCATTTCCTCATTTTTGACCCAATTAAACCGCCCAACCCTCTCGACTCCATGATTCGAACTCGAACACCAACTCAATTGGAGTTTCCCACTCGTACAAACTTTCCAAATCGAAACCGAATCAAAACTTGAGAAATCCGAATCAAATCTCATCCAGATACACAAATTCAATCAAATTAATCACTTCTAAACTTAATACGCGGCTTAAGCAATCAATCAATCAATTAGAATTGCAAATTAACAGCTCGAATCTCCTAAAATTGGTAAACACGAACGCGGTTTCAAAAATCAAACGGGTTATGCTTGAAACCATGAAATCAAGCTTATAAATTGGGGGCTTCTGAATCATTTTGAAGTTCCTGAACTCACTGAACTCTTAATTTCACCAGAAATCCACTCGATCAAAAAGCCCCAATTCAAGAACACCCGAACCTTAATCGAACTCGAAACCCTTTCAATACCTCATCAATCAGGTAACTAAGACCTGCACCTTACTCGGTTTCGTTCAAGGATCCAAAGCCCTATGACGATTTAGGTGATTAACACCGAATCGAGGGTTGATTTTGGGTTTGAACGAAACTAGGGTTCATCGATTGGGGGTAAACCAGGAGACTTGGTTTAAATTCAATACAAACCAAAGTGAACCAGGCCACGGCCCTGGTTCACTGGTTCCTGCGCTCCACCTTTCAGAAAGGGTCCCGGGTTCGATCCCGGGCAACCCCCTTTTCTTTTCTGATTTTTTTTTCTTTTTCTTTTCTTTTCTTTTCTTTTCTTCATTTCCTTTTTATTTATTTAACCTTTTTAAATTCTGAAATTTTCAAAAATTATTTTATAAAATGTAGAATTTATTTAAACTTTTGTTTAACTAATTTGTGACTAAATTAATTTTTATAAAATACTTTTGTATTTATAAATACATTATTGTATTTCTAAAAATACAAAAGAAATATGTAAATATAATACTTGTATATATATATATATATTTTCAAACAATTAAATTGTTTAATTACTTATACCTATATATATATATATATATATATATATATATATATATATATATATATATATATATATAGTTCATTTTAATAGTTAAATCACTTATTGTAATTATTATATACAATCTTATTAAATCGGTTTAACGTACAATTAAATCAAGTTTTCTTATTTATATTATTCTTTCTCATACGCGCAAATAATTAATTATTTCAAAGTATAAAAATTCATTCGTTCCATTAACCCGATCGCATTATTAACATGTAATAAATACGAATAATTATTAAATCCTATTAGACCTACAACCCTAAAACATAATTAATCATCAAACAAATTATAACGCGCTACTTTATTTCATTTAGGTGCGTTGTGACGTTGTGTTGGAAATCTTATTCGTGATTACTCTTATTTCATCTACGAGTCTTCTATTATTCAAACATGTGAGTTCTTATGCCCCGCTTTACGTTTATTTCACATCTTTCGGGGTGAAACATGTTGCTTATACAAATTTACACATACACGCTTTGATACTTATTACACACGTGCAATTCTTTACATAGTCGTGGTTGTTTGATATGTTAAGTATCATATGAGATGTGACATACGTGTGCAATCATTAACTATTGCTAGCCTGGCGAAGTCTTAGATCTTTGGACCTGACAAGCCTATTTGGTGCTAAAGCCGAGGGATTGCCGGCTCCTAGGAGCCGTATGCTTGTGCACTAGGGAACCAAATACACTTAGCTAATCATGCTTATTCATATTATTCAGTCGAGGTTTGATTGTAACTATGGATGTTCTATATACTTACTATCTTGTGACCATTGACTAGAATTGCCACATTTTTGTATATTTATTGTATATAAAACCATGAGAACTCACCAACTCGTTAGTTGACTTTATTTTCAACATGTTTCAGGTAATGTGCAAGCTTAGCAATGATTGAAGAAATGCTTAAACCTAGAACATGGACCTAGGCTTAATAAAGACAATTGGATTCTTGTTTTCGTTTGATTTATTTTGAGACTTTGATGTATGTGGTGTTTGAAACAATTGATTAATGGCATTTTACATTTTAACATAGCGTTATGTGGCTGTGAACAATCTTAACCCTCACACCTCGACGTTTCCACCGTCACGGTTTGGGTGTGACAGGAAGAATTTAGAAATCTAGTGATTAAAAAATATTGTCCTTACAATGAGATAGAAAAACTAGAGGCTGAATTCTTAGCACTAGAGATGAAAGGGGCTGCACACCGGGAATATACTGATAGGTATAATGAATTATCTAGATTAGTACCACATTTGATAACCCCGGAATCAAAAATAATAGGAAGGTATATTTGGGGATTAGTGCCACAAATAAGAGGACTAGTGAAATCTGCTAGAACCAAAACCTTCCAAGAAGCAGTAATCTTGTCAGGAATTCTGACAGATGAAATGATCAGGAATGGATCATTAGGTCATCAACAGGTAGGAGAGAAAAGGAAATGGACTGAAAACCATCCTGGAAAAAGAATTGGAGAAAGTTCCCAGAAAAGAGTAGCCCGACCTCCACCAAGAAACTTTTTGGGAACAACTCAAGGGAAGAAAGTAGAAAAACCACCACAGTGTAACATCTGTCAAAGATATCATACAGGAAACTGTACGACAGTGGTGTGTTATAACTGTAAAAGGAAGGGAAATGTTTCCCGAGACTGCAAAAACCTTACTAACCCAAAAATCGTCTGTTTTCAGTGTGGAAGTGAAAATAATTTCCGGAACGAATGTCCACAACGAAAAGGTAAGACTCCAGCTAATCAGAACAACCCTCGTGGAAGAGCTTTTATGATACAAGCTGACGAAGCTCGTCATGAACCAGAAGTAGTTACGGGTATGTTCCTTATCAATAACCAGTACGCTAAAGTATTATTTAATACAGGAGCAACTCGTAGTTTTGTTTCACATACTTTTAGACCATTACTTAGTCTAACAACTGAGAAATTGTGTGACACTTATGTGATAGAATTAGCTGATGGTAAGATAATTGAAGCTGATGAAATCATTCCTAACTGCATCTTAAATTTAGATGAGTACTGTTTTGATATAAATCTGATCCCTATTAAGTTAGGAGGATTTGATATCGTAGTAGGAATGGATTGGTTAAGTACAAATCATGTTAAAATCATTTGTGATAAGAAAATGATTAAGGTTCCTTTGACTAAGGAAAACAAAATTCTCTGCATTTATGGTGATAAGCCAAATAATACTGTGAAACTGATTACTTGTGAAAAAGCACGAAAATACCTCAACCAGAATTGTTTAGCATTCTTGGCTCATATTGTTGATACAAAACTTGATAAGGAAAATTTGGGAAGTGTTCCTGTTGTAAATGAATATGCTGATATTTTTCCTGATGAACTACCTGGATTACCACCCTCTCGTCAGGTAGAATTTAAAATAGAATTGATACCAGGAACAGCCCCTATTGCCAAAGCACTTTATCGTTTAGCACCAACTGAAATGAAAGAACTCATGACTCAGTTACAAGAACTATTAGATAAATGATTTATACGTCCTAGTGTATCACCTTGGGGAGCACCAGTTCTGTTTGTCAAAAAAAAGATGGAACTTTTAGAATGTGTATTGATTATAGGGAACTTAATAAGGTTACCATAAAGAATAGGTATCCACTCCCTAGAATTGATGATTTGTTTGACCAACTACAGGGATCTAGCTATTTTTCAAAAATAGACTTAAGATCTGGATATCATCAATTAAGGGTACAAGAAGATGACATTTCTAAGACTGCATTTAGAACTAGATATGGTCACTATGAATTTCTTGTGATGCCATTTGGGTTAACCAATGCTCCAGTAGTATTTATGGACCTAATGAATAGAGTATGTAAACCATACCTAGATAAATTTGTTATTGTCTTCATTGATGACATTTTAATCTATTCTAAGAGTAAGAAAGACCATGAACAACACCTCAGGTTAACCTTGGAACTGTTACGAAAAGAAAAGTTATATGAAAAATTTTCCAAATGTGAATTTTGGAAAAGAGAAGTACAATTCCTTGGGCATATAGTCAACAAAAATGGAATTCAGGTTGATCCAGCAAAAATAGAAGCAGTAAAGAAATGGGAAATTCCAAAAACTCCAATAGAAATACGTCAATTTTTAGGTTTAGCAGGATACTACAGGAGATTTATAGAAAATTTCTCAAGGATAGTTCAACCATTAACAGAATTGACTCAGAAAGATAAAAAGTATGTATGGGGAGAAAAACAAAATGAGGTCTTTGAACTTCTTAAGAATAAATTATGTAGTGCACCTGTGTTAGCTTTACCTGAAGGAACAGATAACTTCATAGTCTATTGTGATGCCTCTCATCAAGGCTTTGGATGTGTTTTAATGCAGAAAGATAAAGTGATTGCATATGCATCCAGACAGCTTAGAGGTAGTGAAACAAATTACACCACCCATGATCTAGAGTAGGGAGCTGTAATATTTGCATTGAAAATTTTGAAGACAGAGTCTATCTGAAAATATCTCCCTCTAAAGGAATCTTTCGGTTTAGAAAATCCAGTAAGTTGAACCCTAGATATATTGGTCCATTTAAAATCATAGATAGAATTGGTCCTGTAGCATTTAAGTTGGAATTACCCCAAGAACTAAGTGAAGCGCATAACACTTTTCATGTGTCCAACTTTAAGACATACCCCTACCTATTTAGAGGTAATACTTATTTAAAGCACACTTCACGGAATTTCGGGACGAAATTCTTTTAACGGGGGGAGAATGTGACAACCCTAAAAATTATTTTATTATATTATGTCAAAAAATTTTATATTAAGTTACGATCATGATTAATGTATTGTTTAGTATGTGTACATTATGGATATACATGTGCATATTTGCATGCATGTTTATATAGTGGTAATTTACGTATGCATGTACGTAAATATACCCAAAACTCACACCTACGTGTGTATAAATACAAACTTTTACGTATGCATGTTTAAATACATGGAAAATTCTTTGGAATGCTTATATATATGTGTACGATTAATAGGTGTATATAACTTACTTATTATATGTACATATACGTACTCTATTGGACATGACTATATTATAAACACACACATATATATATGCACATTAAAGAACATCAAGTGTACATGTTTTGTAAAGTATGTATACGGGTGTTTGTTGTCTATATGTATATACCCATTAAAACAAAATTAAACTAAAAACTTAAAATCCTAAACTAACACCAACCTAAAACCTCTAAACCACCTTATGCTACATTACCACCCTCGGTCATCTTACCCAAAACCGCCACCTTTCAAGTTTAGACTTAGGCTCCAAGTATCATCAACTTAAAAGGAAAATAGTAATATCAAGAGCCCTCGGTTTTCATGCATTCACATCACTAAACCGTGGCCACCTTGATACCAAACCCCACCTTCATATGACACCTAGCCAAACCTACCATAGTATTCACACCCTAAACACTCTCTAGCTGCCATCTTACCTCTCGGTTGTTTCTCAAAGTGCCACCTTATGATCCTAAGTCAACCTATCATCATTACTAGATGATTAGGTGGACATCCTAAGAACACATGCATGCATCTCACCAAAATCACCACCATGTACCTATATTTCTTGCTTTCACACCCATGCATCGGGTTTTTCTTGCTTTCACACACCACATTACCACCATAATCATTACTAGAGTACTATGTGGCCAACTTTGAAAACACATTCATGAACCTCGGTTTCTTGCAAGACACTAGCATCTCCATGGACACTAAGCCCGTACCAATAAGTGACACCTCATCCAAGAGTTATCATTTCTAAAAAATAGGTGTCAAGCTTTGACTAGATCATGTGTGAACAAGATTTCTTTAAAACTCTTGGGCAAGAAGCAAACTATCGCCACCTTGCTCTTGTCTCTCTCTCTCTCGGTTTTATTTCAATACACACCACCCACAATCGCCAACCACCACCTCCGACACACACCATCAGCCACCCTTCTCCCTCTCCCTTGGGTACAAACACCAACACCACCACTC